>JAWNNO010003675.1:0-99837 GCA_035044985.1 Lordiphosa fenestrarum
TACGTGCAGCTTAAAAGATGAAACATGCCGGCCGTCAAACATCGGTCTATCGATATATGCAGGGTTGGCAAGTGTGAGTCGACTGAACTGGTAGTTCAGGCACTGGTTCCGAAAACTGTTCTCTGTGGATGCTAAGAGCGGGGTGGGTGTTTTTTGAATCTCTTTATTGTAAAATAGCGGAGTTAGAAATTTAAAGTAGAAGCGTGGAGATAGTTGGCTGCAGTTTAGTCAAGTGCGAAAAATAAAATTAAAATTATTAAAAATAATTTAAATAAAATAACGTAAAATTAAGATAATAAAGTGAGTGCACTGGATCAAGTTGGAGGACGAGGAAAACTTGGTGAGTCGAACCAGGGGGGTGCAAGGAGAAGGAGACATGACCCGAATTTTGGTTTGCCCATAGAAACCATTGGACAAGTGGATGACCGAGTTGGAGACGTCCAGCAAACGAGGAAGGCAGTTGGCCACCGGAGGCACAGCGTGGAAGCAAGATTGGCCACTTACCTCTGGGTGGCCCAGTTTTCGTGGTCTGGGGGAACCAAAAGAGCGCTGGTTGGTTTTTAGGTTAACTAACCTGAAACCAACACCCCTCAGCCAGCCATAATCCAGTATATTTTAGTTTAAGTATTTATATATTTATTTATTTATTATGCAATTCATTAATGCATAATAAATAAATAAATATATAAATACTTAAACTAAAATATACTGGATTATGGCTGGCTGAGGGGTGTTGGTTTCAGGTTAGTTAACCTAAAAACCAACCAGCGCTCTTTTGGTTCCCCCAGACCACGAAAACTGGGCCACCCAGAGGTAAGTGGCCAATCTTGCTTCCACGCTGTGCCTCCGGTGGCCAACTGCCTTCCTCGTTTGCTGGACGTCTCCAACTCGGTCATCCACTTGTCCAATGGTTTCTATGGGCAAACCAAAATTCGGGTCATGTCTCCTTCTCCTTGCACCCCCCTGGTTCGACTCACCAAGTTTTCCTCGTCCTCCAACTTGATCCAGTGCACTCACTTTATTATCTTAATTTTACGTTATTTTATTTAAATTATTTTTAATAATTTTAATTTTATTTTTCGCACTTGACTAAACTGCAGCCAACTATCTCCACGCTTCTACTTTAAATTTCTAACTCCGCTATTTTACAATAAAGAGATTCAAAAAACACCCACCCCGCTCTTAGCATCCACAGAGAACAGTTTTCGGAACCAGTGCCTGAACTACCAGTTCAGTCGACTCACACTTGCCAACCCTGTATATATCGATAGACCGATGTTTGGCGGCCGGCATGTTTCATCTTTTAAGCTGCACGTAACAAACTTTTGACTGATTACTACGGAGCTCCGAGCCGTTTTCATAAGCGGTTTACGGTTCGGCTATGATTTGTAGTAAGAGCTGGTTGACTTTCTTAGCAGAAAACTCGCGGCTTAGTACGCTTTGGCACCGGCTTGCATCCTGTAAATGAACTTATTCGTTGATAAATCGCACCTCAGCTGTAAAATGTAATCGACATAGTTTCTAATTTTAGTTTCCTTTCTCACTCAGTAGGTCACTCTATTTTTGCCAATTTTTTCTTCAACTACACAAACATTTAGCTTACTAGAAGTTCAATTCCAAGTGAGTAAAATGTGCACCGCCAGTTTTTCACTTAGTGCCGCACAGCTATCTGCCTGGCGCTCTCAGTTCTACGAACAGCCATTAAATTGTCTGGCCCAAAATATATGCACAGCCAGGGATCCCATCAATGTGTGTCTCAAATCCCAGGCAGAATTGACCACGGTGCTCCGGCCTAGTCAAAAGCGGAATGAAGTGACTGTAGCAGGCAAACCAACCTCAGGAGGTCCTGGCTGGATATGCATCGGCTTGGATATACTTCGTCAGGCTTTTAATAAAAAGTTTCCCTTGCCGGATTTTGAACTATCCGCTGGGCATCTGCTCTACTGGCATAAGCTGGAGAGATGCAACTACTTTCTGAATGTCGTGGCGGAGCTTCTGGAGCGCGGTGAACCTTTAGATGGTCGTAACTTTCGTTATTTGATGAAACATGCAGTGCCCGATGGCGGCAATTGGCAAATGTTGGTTAATCTGGTCAAGAAATATGGTGTAATGCCCAAGCAGTGTTACCTGTCCAATTCTTCAGGGCAAAGTCTGCGTCAATTGAACAAAATACTGCGCTGTAAGGTGAGTGAGGTACAGTTGTGCTCGAGCTGATTTTAACTTATGAAATGTACCTGCAGCTGCATGAATATGCCAGTTTGTTGCATGCCCAGTTCACCTTCGACGGGGACGCCAGTAAGTTGCCCACCACAATTAGTCAAATGCTGCCCGAGCTCTACAAGGTTATTAACATTTGTCTGGGCGAACCTCCTGTGGAGTTTACCTGGACGTTTTCCACACCCAAGAAACAGTTTCAGAGCCTGGAGTATGTCACTGCGTTGGATTTCTACCAAGAGTTCATTAAGCCGGACTTCGATTGGAACTCTTATGTGTGTCTGGGTCATGATCCGCGTCTTTCTTTCGTTTATCAACGAAACTACCACATAGCCTATAGCTCTAATATGGTAGAAGGATTGCGACAGGGCTACAATAATCAACCCATGGAAATTATTATAGATGCAATCATAGCCTCTCTATCGGCGGGTCAGCCCGTCTGGTTGGGTTGCGATCTTCAGACTAGATTTAGTGCAAAAAACCATGTACTTAGCCTGACGGCTCATAATTTTGAGCAACTTTTTGGAATAACTCTACGCACTGGGTTGACCAAAGCCGAGAGAATGCTCTACAATGAATCTCGTCGTGATGCGGTACTGCTCATCACTGCGGTTAGTTTGGATGCAGAGAAACAGCCGCTACAGTTTCGTACCAATACCTTGGCAGCTGAGGCCACAACTAAATCAAAAATAAGTATTCAAAATAATGACGGAATGCTGGAAGCATCGCAGAATGCTAAGCGAGCCGGATCCAAGACCAAAGCGGCCGTTATTGAACCCAACTGGCTAAAAGAATATGCCTTTGAAATTGTGGTTCACTCCAAATATGTGCCGCCAGCTGTGATGCAGAGCATTGAGAATCAGAACAGTACAGAGCTACCCAGCTGGGATGTTATGGGTGCATTTTTGAGCTAATGAGTAGGATTGCCGATTTTCATAATGATAACATTCGATTTGACTTGTGTTAACTTTAAACTTACAAAAAAGAATTGAAAGCGTAAGTTAAAGTCGGCCCTGTCCGATATCCATTTACCTGTAACTCAGTGGAATAAATGATTTATATCCTTCCCCTACGTTTGTTAACAGTGCATTAACATTAATGTAAGGATATTAACATTGTGTTAGCAAACAGCACATGAAGCGCTGAGAAGTATGCAAAGCTATGCCATTCTGAGATTATGGATATAAGTAGACAGCGGATTTCGCATATTTTTTAAACGATTTTAATCTTAGTAGTTTCGGAATAAAGTGCATTTAACAAATCTTTTCACATTATTTTGTTATGTGATTCCAATTCTCTAAATAATTATTTTTAGTGATCTTAAAATTAAGTGCAGAGTTTTTGGAATTTTATTACTTTGGCTTACTTGGATGAAAATCTGTTAGAAAATATGCAAAATCCGCTATCTTCATATGAGGCACTTACACATACAACAGTGCTCAAAGTGAGCTCAAAATCAGTGTCTGGGGTATGGTAAAAATAGAAAACAGACTTGATCTGACTGCTGACAATAGAAGGCTAAATTTATTTACTTTTAGCTTATCTATTCTTTAAGACCAGACAGAAGGCCGGACGCTTTACTCGGCTGTTTATACTGATCACGATTATATATGTTTTTAATATCGGGTATTGATCTAATTCTACCTGCTACATACATTTGCAAGGATATACAAACTTTGATAATGTGATGCAAAAAGTCTTATTTACTAAATTTTAAAACAATTATTTTGATACCTTTTTGATTTTGTGGCGGCTTACCATTTAGTTTATAATATTAAGTTCAAATTTAAACTTAATTGGTAAAAAAAAATAGCGGAAAGTCAAGTTTGTATATCCTTGCAGCACGTTTTTCTAACGAATTTTAAGAACATTTCCACTGAAAACAAACAAGTTTTTCTCAATAATACCCTTGATACACTAGGAGCGCGTTAAGCGTTAATAGCCAACATTCAGCTTTTTTGTACGGGAAAAAAGCTAATTGTTAGCTATTAACGCAAAACGCACTCCTAGTGTAAATAGCCTATTAAAGCTGAATTACACTAGGAGTGCGTTAATAGCCAACATTCAGCTTTTTTGTATGGGAAAAAAGCAGATTGTTAGCTATTAACGCATAACGCACTCCTAGTGTAATTAGCCTATAAGACTAGTTTTCTAACCCAACTTTTCTATGACAGCTATATAGGGATGCCGGATATTTCAAAAATATCTATATCGATATTTTTGACGATATTGAAAAAGTATCATTTCGATATAAATATTTTAGGGCAAAAAATATCGATAATATCGATATTTTCACAAAATGAGTCTAAATGGCTAAGTGTCTTTACTATAAGCTGGTCTACTGAGGTAATTAAGACTCATAATTGGAACTACATTTTTACAAAATAGATTAATTGTATTTATATAAGTTTAACAAAAGATATGTATTTTATTTCATTTACAACAAACGAAGTTTTGGAATCTTATTCATGATACATTCTGATGGGATTGAGGGAAGACGCTTAACTTAAAAAGTAAACATATTTTTATGTTTTAAAACATTTTTTTGCTCGCCAAAAACCCACAAGAAACAGTTGAATGCAGCAGTGTGACCGAACGCTGGAAGCAAAATATCGCCGAAAAAAATCGCCATAAAATATTCGATATGCGATATATCGCCTCATAAAAATATTCGATAATGATATATCGTTTTTTTGGACAAAAATATCGATATTCGATATTTCGATATTATTTCCGGCATCCCTACTGCTATACTATAAAGATGTCCGATTTCGATCAAACTTAATGGAATCATGGAAAAGCATAGCTAACTAAGAAATACAAAGTTTGTGGGCGTTTTCTTTGAAAAGAAAAAAATTTTATCACTAAAACTAGTTTCTGGACCGATTATTCCCATGGCAGCTATAACCTATAGTCATCCGATTTTGACAAAACATTAAAGAGTTGCGTGAAAGCTTATAAAATATATAATATATATGGCAATTTTTTAGAGGTTTTCATTGAAACCAATAAAGTTTTTCTTACTAATATGCTATTTACACTAGGAGTGCGTTATGCATTGAAAACAAAAAAGTTTTTCTCACTATCTCACCGGATATAGTTATCTGATCCGGGGGTTACGACAAATGTGCAGCATAGCACTTCGTGCAAAGTTTGGTGGCGATAGCTCTAAAACTGACGGAGCAGATAGCATAGAAACAGACGGACAGACGGACTTACAGAGGGACAAGGCTTAGTCAACTCAGCGTTACAAGCATCTGGATACCCTCTGCTAGGGTATAAAAATGGATAAAAGCATACTGAAACACTCAGAAACTCAACTCCAAATACGAGGAATGGCTAAATAAGAATACCATTCTGGATACATTGGCAGAAGATGAACCCACCGCATCAACCGGACGTGCAGAATAAAGGCCAAAAAAAAAATATGGAGGAGGTTTCAAATTTCACAAGAAAGAGGAAAATAGCCAAGGCCACCAATGATTTGACCATATGAAAATACATACATCGAATGAGGATATGAAAAGAATCAGAATGAATCGAATACAGAATGCCTTTTTCAAAACAAGTTGGACTAAACTACGAGAAGATTTTTGGAAAATGATGAGGCAGTAACTCGAATCACTGGAACTAACAATGAAATTAATAAAAGATTGGGAACGATCTTGAATGCTTTAAATTGCAAGGAAAAAGTTAATTCTACAAAATATTTACTTTTTATTTATTTATTTATTCTTAGATTAACAACGTTTTGTCTAACTTTAAAGTGGCTTGCTTAAAAACGACAGTAAATTGATTTTTATTACAAATAAGGAGTGAGAGGAAATGGTATGATGGAACTTATTATAGCTAAGACAAAGGTTTCGGAAGGGTTCGTTATGAGCGTAGTTAGTCAGGCAAGGCTGAAGGTAGATAGGATGAAAATTTCTAGTAGCGCGTTGTGGAAAAGCAATATTTATACGACATAACAAAGCCATTGAGTCAATTTCCCCATATAATAGTTTATGAATCAAGAGGACACTATGGCAAATTCGGCGGTGGTAAAGAGAAGGCAACTTAATAAGGCGTAGTCTGTCTTCGTAAGGAGGAAGATATGTAGAATATGTTTCGAAAACTGCATTACTTTAAACGGAACTGTATCCACAGAAGATATTGACCCCGACAGTTGATAATTTAATACCAGTCTTTGCCTGTTGGAGAGCCTTTTGAAGAAGCACAAGAGATCCTTAACAAATTGTAGATAACTTATAGATTGCAGAACACATTCAAAGCATCGGGGAGGGGTGAGGCAAAATGAGAACCTCTTCAACATGTTGGCAGCATCTTCCGATCCACTTATTTCATCTCTGCGGCATGTGGCATCACGCAAAAAGCTATAATATAATATAAATAATTATAGTTCAGAAATGAATACTCTTTTAGATATTCCTTCTCTAATAAATTGTAATAAATATTTAAAAAAAAATTTTTTTTTTAAATTTTTAAATTTATAAAACTATATTTTTTTTTTAAATTTTGAGAATTAATTTTAAAACATAAAAATCCTCAAAAAGAAACATAAAAAAATTTAGTTACCAAAAATTAGATTTTGTCATAAATTTTGGCTTTATTAACCCATAGGCATCTATAAGGCGTAGCACCCTTTCCAAACCCTAATTTTATAGTTTGAACAATTTTCTATTAAATGTCATTTAAATTATTAGAATATTTGGTTCAAAAGTTAATTTGTTTTTTAAACCAAAAAAACTCAAATGGCCCCACTGTGCGACATTATAGAAATACCCATAGAGTACTTAGCCATATGGCTAAATTCGTTACTATGATCTATCGCATTGTCGCGCGTGAGGTCGCAAGACGCCTATCGTATTAAGTACGAGGTTCTGGGATTGATTCCCAAAAAAAAGGAATGCAGCAATAAAGAAGTAAGAGATTCGTTCAAGACCAACCGGATGAATTTTCATGCTGCAGCGAACAATCATTTGCTTATAACTTGACTACCATAACTTGAATCCCTTAAAACGTTTGCAGTTGCTTAAATTTGTTCGAATCTAATTTCAAACTGGAAACCAATTAACTACTTTACCCAACTACTTTACTTACCAAACTTCAATTCTAGTTCCAAGTTCATAGCCTAAACAACTTTTGATATACGGCTCTCGTCGACTATGGAACCGCTTCTTGAGATACAGCCTATGACTCGTTCCTGATAGATAGAAACTTACTGTGAAAAGTTCATAAAAATGTAATTAAGAAAAAAATAGTGACAACGGCTACGGTCCCTGAAATATTCCATAATAATCATTTAGATCGCCACTAGACCATTTAGTTAACTATGGTCTAAATACCCCCAAGTTCTTCCTACGAATTACCGCCCACTTAGCCCACCTCGTGGCCTTAACCGCAGCACATTAGGTAAGCATTATTAGGCGCAGCAGCCACTGTGAATTTCCACCGAATCAATCATATTAACCAAGCTGTGAGGCAATTCCCACTAAATGCTCCACATATATAGATACGTAAATAACATCTCACTTGCATATGCTGTGGGTCGTGAGACTTCATTAGTCACGGTTTAAGTGACGACTTGTTTACTCTTTATTCAAATGGCGAGACAAATTTTTATAGCTCAACAATAGATTATATTTGTTTGTGTTGCATATAGATGGAATCGCGAAAGTTCCAGGAAAACACACACTCTAGAATCTGGGCAGATTACCCAGTTGATTATGCAAATCCTTCTGCAGCTGCTCCATGGCCAACCTGAGGTTCTCCGCTATTTGCTTTTGCATTTTGGCTGCATAGGCGGTGGCTTTCTCAGCCTGCTTCTGGGCATCGGCCTGTAGTTTTTCGCGATTCTCGTAGCTGTAGCGATCACCCATAAAGAAATTGTTCTCCAGCTTGGCAATGACAGTCTGATCGGGCAGCTGAATAATCACATTGCCCTTGTTATACTCGACGACGGCAAATTGGCCGTTAATGTCCACCGTTTCCTTTTGGTTGACATCGGCGGCTCGGGGCAGAAAGGTGTACTCCTTGTCACCTTCGATCAGTTGAAGGCCGCCGTTCACAATTCTCACCGAGTGACCGTTCGAGCTGTAATAAGAGTTCTCCGTCAAAGCGTTGTAGATAAAGCTGTGGCCATCGGTGTTGATATAGCTTGTGCCAACTCCTTGACCACCATTGATGACCACATTGTTTCCACCTATATTGGCACCGTGGACCTGGTGATTGCCCACATAGGAGAAGTGCCGATCATCATCATCGCCAGTTGAGATATCCTCTTCGCTGCTGTCATCCCCATTGGTGATAATCTGTTGGCCAGCAGCATTGACCAAAACGGTGCGACCATCCTTTCCTCTATAGATTTGGCCAGCATCATTACTCAGGAAGGTGCCGCCAGAGTTGCGTATGATGCTGCCGCCAGATCCTATCACAGCGTTGCCTGTATCTGGGTTTCCTTGCTCGGGTTGTTGTGTCGTATAATTGGGCAAGTCAGCGGGACTTTGAGCTAAGGGGACACCAAAGAGTTATAGTAGGCTTTTCTTAGAATTTCCAAGTGCTTTATTTACCCCAAACGGCTGTGGCAATCAGCCCTAGTATGATGAGAGTGCTACCTGTACCCATTTTGTGTATGGACTATATTAATGCAGTCCCAAGTGCCGGCTATTTATACCTCAGCCTCAAGACGAGAGGCGTCTTTGTAGGAACAGATAATACGGAGAGGTCAGCGGTGCAATCGCTCGGGAATTACCAGACGCGCCGGTTGTCGATCGTACTGAATTCGTTGGGGTACTGAGTCAGAGAGACAGACGACCCATTCACAGGTCTCTCTATGACAACAATTTCAAGCTTAAGTCTAGCGTGCAAAATGGCAAAAAGCTTCAGTCGAATGACAGAGGGTTGGGTAGCGTGGGGGAGGCGAAATACTAAAAGACCTATGCATATGAGGGTGATATTACAGTAGAGTCTACTTAAAAGAGACTATTGAACGCCAAAAAAAAATCTCTTAGAAATGCGCCCTTAAATTACTTTTTTCTTCTAAATTTTAAAATCTGTTTTGGTTTTGGTCAAGCGACAAAAAAAACTTTTTAGTAACTTAATTCTTAATTATAGCATCTCGGCGATTTTTTTCTTAAATTTGGGGTATTTTTTTTAGATATTTTTCTAAAAACTTTCTTAAAATCAGGGAAGATTTACACTTGCATTAAGAAAAGAAATACATAACACTGTTTCTTAAAAAAGAGCGACATTGAGTTTAGTAAAACGCTCTAAATTTAGAAAAATATAACAGCAGACCGCTTGTAATTCTCAAGTACGAATTCCCTGCACTCGAGGTATATAAGGGGCAACTGATATTCGTCTTGCTAAGTGCTGGAGATAGTCGATTGCGTCTAGATGTCTTCCATTTTTTAAGTATCCCCGAGGCTCAAATCACAGACGAAGATAAAGGTATTAATATAATTAGTACTTTGTATATGATTTTCAGAGAGAAGAGACTTTGGTTAATTCAATGGGAAGAAAATGTACAAAAGTGTATAGGGACCATTTCATTTAAGAGAGGTGGCTACTATGCGTCTTGGTGTTGTCCCTTCCGAAATGTTTTCCTCTCTAAAATCTAAAAATACAATTTCTTAAACTAAGAAAAAACAAGAAAGAAAGTCGGTCAAGCCCGACTATAACATAGTCTCTACCAAGCGAAGTCTTTTGATCATAACTTGACAACCGTTCATCCGATCTTTGCCATTCCCTTGGCGGATCGATATGTTATCCAGATTACTAAATATGTCAAGAAGAAACTTACCATCTATCTTTAAAACTGTGGGGAGGGGCATGGCCAAAATTGAAAATGAACCTCTAACTCTTACCATCTCTGAGATCTGTGCGTTTATACGGACAGACAGATGGACATGGCGGACATGACTCAACTGTTGATGCTATTCAAGAATATAAATACTTTATGGGGTCGGAGATGCTTCCTTAACATACTTTTGCACAAACTTATTATCAGGGATGCAAACCACTCGAAAATAAGTACGGGTTGGTTCAATGGTACGCACGGTTTTTAAGCCGCCGGTTTGTTTCATTGGTTTTTGGAGTTAGCTGAACCTCGATTTCGGTTCGGTTCAGTGGTTCACAAAGGTACTCTATGAAATATTGTGATTTTTGGATATTGAATATCCAAAGTGATATTGAATGCATTATACACCATTTCAATATCTTTAAAGTCCTTAGAATAATGTCCTAAGTTTATTATGTCGGATTTCCAGGATTCGTCTATAAGTTCATAGAGGGATGTCCTTCGAAAAGAGAGAATTTCAGCTAGAAAATAATAAGTACCATGCATCTTACCTACCCCATTTATCATATTATATGATAAAAAACTATTCTGTTCAAGATTGAATTAAGGTAAGGAATTACCACAAAATTTTAAAATATTGTATACTGGAGGAAAAAATACAGATTTATGACAGGTTTATGAGAAGTTCAGCGGCATAGCTAAATATTTAAAGGGTCGAACGAAATGCAAAAAAATTATATTAGGGAAACGATTCAAATTTCCAAAAAATCGTTGGATAGAGTAAGGTGATTCCCACTAAAACTCGTCAGAGAACTGAACCGAGCCGAACCGTTTTTATTTGTGGTTTTTGGTTCGATTCAGCATTATAGCATCCCTGCTTATAATACTCTATGCACCTACGATAAAAAGAATTTAAATCTAAGATTAATTGGTTAACCGTGCCTCATTTGTTTTCACTCTCTTAAATATTAGTACTTTGATAGCCTTCAATCACAATGTTCACTGTAACAATATGCATTGTTTACCAATCAAGTATCAATGGTATCATCTGAGAAATTCCCAGTTTACGGTCATATATGCAAATACAGGTTAAGAGTTTATCAATTGAGTAAGACAGAAGGTGCACAAACACACTTACTCCATGGTAAACGTTATCAGTTGATATAAAAAACAAAGCGTACATATAAGTCTGTTCCCGATTCCGAAAACGAGTGGAACTGTCGTAAATCAAGCTGATTGCTGTTCGGGATGCCGCAAATCGGCATTATTTATCGGTTTCAAAAGTATATGTTTACCAGGACTGCAACCCCAAAAATACTTTCGGATCTTCGGTTCGTAGGCTCGAACCAAAATATCCCGATGATTAATGTTCGAAAGTTCAGGTTCGAGGTTTTTGGGCAAACGTTATGGTTCGAACCTAGTCTATTCCAAAATAATATTCAAATAATATTTACTAAATACTTACTACAACATTTTAGTACCCATAGTTTATTTAACCCTGTGTTCTAAAAATCGCTTTTAAACTAAAATCCACTCAAATCTTAATGGAATTGGGTAGTTTTTGGGTGGGAAGCGATTTCTGGAATACATGGGAATATATTTAAAATATAAAGTACGATACTTTCCCCAATGGAAAATAAAACTAATTGCTAGCGAAACAAAGTCAATACACTTTAAGAAAATATGAAAAGCGTGCTCTATACTAAATACTGACTACAAACTAAATGGTGTTAATGTTAAATGGGAAAGATCTGTCTAATAATAAATTTACAATATCTAAAACAATATTCGTACCCATTTTGTTGTGAGGTTCAGAAGTCTGGGGATCTACTGCAAGCAGAAATTAAAAAATATATTTCAAAAAGCATTAAACATAATCCTTAAAATGATTTAAAATTATCCTTTTATAACCCCAATGCACGTCTGCATAAAGCAACTAATGTCAAGCCGATTCATGACCAAATCTTTCGCGCTTAAACCAACTTTATCAGTAAGACACAACTTACATGCTACTGGGTACTTCTAATACTAAATACTTAGTTAGACTCTAGAGGTAACAATCGTTTACTTATAGTTTTAAGTTACATTTATATCCCCTTTTTTGGATTTTCTTGACACTTTTTCTCAACAATTAAATAGCACAAGCAAAACTAGAAACGAGATCGTAAGTTGATGTCGGCCCTGCCCGACTTCGAAATACCCGTTACTCAAGGCAATTAGTGTTTAATAACCTTATGCGGCTCAGATAAGTATGCAACGTTTTTTTAACTCTGCCATTTATTATCCGATCTTTATGAAAATTTGTGAGGTTGTACATATTGGCCACATTCACTTTACAGCAAAATCTGAGCTCGATAGCTTACAAATTGTAAATATTCAACATTTTTTATTGCGTTGGGAGGAGGGGGCGTGGCAAAAATTTGAAACAAACTTGATCTACCTGCAGACAATACTAGCTTACATATAAAATTTGATTGCTCTAGCTCTTCTAGTCTCTGAGATCTAGGTGTTCATACAGACGGACGGACGGACAGACGGCCTTGGCTATATCGGCTGTTGATGCTGATGAAGAATATATATACTTTATGATATCGGAAATGCTTTCTTCCGCCTATTACATACATTTGCACGACTTTAGTAAAGCCATTTTACTCTACGAGTAACGGGTATAAATATAGTTCGAGATATAAAACAAACTTTACACTCAGAGAATAAATAGAGAATTTCACACTTGGATCAAGAATGTTTGATATCAGAAGTTCGATAAGAAAGGAAGTTTTTGTTCCAATAGTGAAATTCTAGATAAAGTATGAAATTTTGAATCTGTTTTTTTGATCCAAGAGCTTCATTACTTAAATCAGGTACAAAACTTTCTCAAATCAAGTAGAAATATGATAAACATATTCCAATCCAAGAATTCTCATTCTGTCATCAAGAGCGTAGTTTTAGCATTTTCAAAAACAAAGAATGTTCTGTCTTGTATCAAGAGCTCATCAGTTTAAAGAATAAGATCGTTTACTCTTGAATCAAAAGCTTCACAGATTCAAAAGTAAGTGCGCCCTAACTTCAATTATACAACAAATTAAAATCACTTGATTTTTGAATTGTTTTTTATTTATTTCATAGAAAATTAAGATTTTAATCATTTAGCAAGTTGAGGTCGGCTCGGGGAATACACAACACCACAAAGCAGCAGCAGTTTTACCCAGTCAACTGTCAGTCGAACAGCCGTCTCTCCATGCCAGCAATGCCATAACTGCTTGGGAATTTCAAGGCACCATGGGTGCAAAAATAGATGACGCTCTCCGCTTGGTATTCTAAGAAATGTGCTTGCTCTCCTCAGTCAGTTTCTTTACCTTACTCCCTTGGCCTAAAAACACCAAACTGAGAACGAATTTAGTCGGTTAGTTTGGAGTATTTCAGAATTCGGGCAGAGGCCCCACTCTGCATCGGCTACCTCGAAGTTTAATTAATCTTAATAAAGATTTAAAACGAGTATCATTCAAAAAGCTAATTTTCGCTTTCCCAGAATCTTCTTCCCGCCGTCCGTCGAATAAACATTTAAAAATGCAAAACAAACCATTTAATTAGTTTCGCTTTAAAGTCCATATTTATTGGATGAGCAACACTCATTTAGTAACGCCATTTGGCGCCATTTGAATGAAGTATAATGTTGTCGGTGGATTCATCTGGCCCACCATTCCATGAGGGTCCACCTATGGGTCCCCTATTGGCCGATGGTCCCCATTTAGCTGGTGAAGGTAGTCCATTAACTAGAATCAGAGATACATTCAGATTGAGATTGGCTTTCTTTTGTCAATAACATACCGCTGCTTAGGGCGAGGCAAAGCCACAGCAAGACGATCGAAATGTTTTGGAAGCGGAGGCGCATTGTCAGTTTGAACTCTTCAAATGATTGAGCTTTAAATAAACGCAAAGCATTTTATACATATGGCATGTGGCATACATATATGTTTGAAATCGCTGCTTGCGCGCTCGCGCTCGCTCTCTCTCTCGTTCTCTTTCGCTCTCTTTCTTTTGTGTGACTCTGGATACCACTGAGTGGTACGTGAGGTGCCTGATAATGGTTTAGACTCAAGTCTGGTCTGGCCTTATGCATAATGCAATTTGCTGTCTTTTTGCACTCTCGAGTGCATTTGCCAAGTTGA
This sequence comes from Lordiphosa fenestrarum, assembly GCA_035044985.1. Classification (NCBI taxonomy): domain Eukaryota; kingdom Metazoa; phylum Arthropoda; class Insecta; order Diptera; family Drosophilidae; genus Lordiphosa; species Lordiphosa fenestrarum. The sequence continues at coordinate 14,182 of JAWNNO010003675.1, forward strand.
ACCTCACCATAGTCAGGCAATTAAGAAGTTTCGCCATGTGGCTACGTTTCTAATTATTTTCAATTGAATTGCTTTGCTATACGAGAAAAAAGTTTTCTATTGCTTGCCATTAAACATATCGTTGAGCTCTGTTCATTGACACGAGCCGCAGTTGAGTAAAGTTCTCACTCGCTGGCTCTCCCGCTCCCGGGTTTTGCTGCAGCAAAGTTTAACAACAATAAAAATTAAACAGGTATTGCGATGTTGTTAATGACAAGCGAATTGTTTGAGTGGAAGAGAATGGGATTTAGATGGAGTATGGTTGGATGAATTATAGAATTGAACGGTTAGTGAACATAATGAGTTAAGAAGCAATGCAATGATAATCTTTAGGTGCAAGTCTCCACTACACTTGCTTAAAAGAGCTAGTTCAGAAATTGGTTAAACTAACAAACAAATAAATATGATAAATTATTAAATTGGGTTGTTATCTTAACATTGTTGGCCATAGAACTTCCCCTTAAGTGAACGTCTCAAAAGTGAATCTTGAAATGATGAATTAATGCATTACCCAAAAACATTTTTACAGACCTCCAGACCTCGAAAATTTAAGTTCCGAAGTTTTGGTTCGAGCCTTGGTTCGTCGTAAGTTTTGGCCAATTTATATTTAAGACCAATCAATTTTTTTAATTTCTTTCTTCCGAATTTCTTTTTTGTGGAAAAGATTATCCAACTCAGCCTTGAGTGATGATTAGACAGCGGATTTTGCATATTTAAATATTTTGAACCGCTTCACAGTGGCCGGATTCGCGAATCTGGCGTTGCAAAAATCGTAACTTTTTAACGGAAAGAGATATTTAAAAAATAGAGAATTCCTGTAGCTTTAAAATGAGCGTACATTTATCTTTGTAGGTTAACAGGGGGACTCAGGATCGGCTGCCAAAGTTGATAATTTAATACTCTGAAAAAATTGTACGAAAAAGTCTACGTATTTTAATTTTTAAAAATTGATTTATTAAAAATTAATTTTTAATAATATTTAATAATATTAAAAATTAATTTTTAATAATAATAAAAATTAAAAAAATTTTATAAAAAGTAAATTTGTACTTACTTAAAAAATTCATTTTCATACAAAATTAGTTCTAACTTGGGAATGGTTAATTTTCTTGTAAAATGTTGTCAGTATAGGTATTCATATCATTAGTGCTTAATAGTCTTAATATTTATGGGGAATATTCGTTGATTAATTCCGCGATTGTCCTGATGTGTCTAAGAGATGGGCCGACAACATGTTGAAAAGGTCCGTATTTTTTTGATGTCGAGATATTTTGCACGTGTTCGCATATCTATACCTTTTGTAGCCCTTGTTTTTGGATTCTTGGGCTTCCTCTGACAACTCTCCCATCGATAAAAGTTGTTGTTTTATAAGCTGCTCACCACGATTCAATATTTTATGAACAGTAGGAGTAAGTTTTTTCTCTGGGTACTTTGCACGTAAAATATCTCTTGTCTCCTTGGCATATTTTCCATATTTTCTGACACTGACACTGAGAATGATCTTAAACCGTTTGATACAATGTATTTCCATCATTCGTGTTTCCATAGCACTGCTTCGGACAGTCGACTTTTAGCCCGAGCTCCGCCAAGAACTTCTGTTGTATATCCTGTTTCCTTCTATTTTCCATTGTTTTGAAGTTGGTAATGTCATCAGAGTCGTCTCCTTTTCGTGGAAGAGTATATGCCACCTTGAGCATGAATTCCATGCATCTGATCCTCGCATGCAATTTAGAAATTTCGTATTCATAATTATGCTCGTCCGTTTCCGATGTCTCGAACTCCTGAAAGTCTTTTTGATTTCTCTTGCAGATGGCACATGTCAGAGTATACGCATAAAATACGCTATAAAATTTTGCCTGCAACGTTCTTTTTCTTCTTCGTTTTTTCTTGTTCTTCCCAAATATTATTTACCTGTAGATTAAATCGCAAATATCAATGTAACGTCTAAGGTGGCCGGTTGTGGCAGCTGCAACTTTTACAATACATTAATAAATAGACTAATATATAATACCTATGCTCCGAAACAACTGAAGTCGGGTGAAATTGATATTTTCGAGTCTGTCAAAGTTAAAAATCTCAACCAAAAATAGTGTCCACCTAAAACTTGAATGTGGAACATTCAACTTTGAAATAATACAGCTTTTTAATGTATTCACATCAATAATTAATGCATCTTTTCAAAAAAATCAACCAAATTCAAATCGGTATTACCGTTTGGTTTTTATATGTTTACAAAATTGACATTTGTAACCAAAAAAATTAAAAATTCAGCAGTTTGAAAAATTCTTCAACTTCGAACCATTGTAACAACCAAACTAATTGACCAATTTCAAAAAACCAAAGTTTTTTGGGCTATCTGGGGTTCCCTTTATTGATTTAAAAAAAAAATTTGCTCAAAAAAATCGAACATCAAAAATTGATTTTTGCAACGCCAAATACGCGAATCCGGCCACTGTGCGCTTGTCCGACTTAAGTTCTGATTGCACACATCTTATTTATATTGAAAATCGATCTCAGATCGCAAAAAGCATTTTTGCATATTTTGCATATTTGCATATAAAAATATCCAAATATGCAAAAACATATTTTTTATGCAAACACATATTTCAGATAAATTATTATCTTAGTAGGCCAGGTTTACTACTGTGAGCAAAAAGTAAGGCGTAAGGGTCAATTTAAACTTCGCGGGCCTAACAATTCGGGCAGGTTTTGTTTTTCTTGTGTTGGCAGGACTGTTGATGACATCTGTGCCAAATTTCATGTGAATGTCATTATCAGAAATATATTTACGCTTGTGTTTTCCAAACTACCAAGAGTGCATTTTTCGATTTTTACAATGTCTGAGCAGAGAAGTGCCATCAAATTTTGTTTGCGGAATGAAATTTCGGCTGCGGAAACGTTGAGGATGTTGCGGAAGGCCTTTGGTGATTCTACCATGTCACAAAAAAATGTTTATAAGTGGTACAAAGACTTCAAAGAGGGTCGAGAACGTGTGGATGACTTGGAGCGCTCCGGACGACCATCGACGTCAACAGATGACCAACACGTCAATGAAGTGGAGGAATTAGTGCGCAAAAATCGTCGGTTGACTGTTAGAGACCTTACTGATATGATCGGAATATCAGAAGGATCTGTGAAAACCATTTTGAAAGACCATTTGGGCCTACGAAAAGTCAAATCTCGTTTTTGTACCGAAAGTTCTCAATTTTTTGCAAAAAAGTCATCAAAAATTCGACGAATATCGTTCCGCAACTACGGTATTCACCTGATTTGGCTCCGTGTGACTTCTGGCTATTCCCAAAACTCAAGAGACCACTTCGGGGAACGCGTTTCGAGTCGATTGAGGAGATAAAAGCTAAATCGAAGAAAGCGCTGATGGCTATACCGAAAAGGGACTATTTGGCATGTTTCGAGGGAGGGGATTACTTTAAAGGGGATGAAATTGATTTAGAAGAATAAATAAAGATTTTTCATTTTTACAAACAAATTCACCTTATTCACCAAATTCATCCCTATTTTCGTCTTTTTTGGACTAGGAAAAAAAGCTTCGGCTACCTCCGGCCTAAGATTGTCATTTCTTAATACTTTGGACCTTTACAAAAGTCACTAATTCTTTTTTGTTGTCAGATACTGTCAGATGTGAAACAAACTTTTTTTTATATGTGCGTGTGTATTATTATTTACCTTGCATTTGAGTTATTTCTAAAAATTTACCGATCTCTACGAAACTCGGCCAAAATGTTAGGCTTCATAAGCGTGTACCAAAAACTGTCCAAATCGGACTAAATATGCAAAATATGCAAAAAAAAAACATATATTGGATATTCAGTTTTTAATTTAAAGACAGATATTTATTTAGTATTAATCCCAATTTTCACATCAATCTGTCTTCATTTAAAAAGTTGCATAAAATCCGAGGTCTAGTGATGATGATTTAGAAGGTTCAAGTGCTCAAAGTATTAAAATAATCGGTTTTTTTTTAACACTTCAGTCAGCTTAAACATTGCGGATCTAACTTTGTACATCATTATCTTCTGAAAGTGATATTGAGTTATTATTTAAGTTATTCAAATATTTCATTAAATACACTTCTAGAATCTAAGAACATTGGCCATTATGGGCGCCGATTTTAAGCCTTTGTCTAGAATTTTGATACACTCTCACACTATTTCGACCTGATACCAAAGAATCGCTTGGTAATAATTCAGTTTTTTGTTGAACCCAAGCTAAATATTTGGTACTGAACAGGGTAATTCACACTTGTTTCGGTTTAAGCTTCATCTCACAGTACCAACTTTTCCAACTCAAATCTATCCTTACTGTGGTTCAATGATCTTAAAATTCTGTCGAAGATATGGTCTATATGACTTGCCAGCAAAATATTTACTTCCAATTTGTAATAACCCGAAAATACACAATCACTAATGCTGATTCGGACGAAATCACTAAATACAGATTCCTTATTTTTAATACTGAAATAAGCTTTTGTTTACTTAGAGCGAAGTTCCGAATCCAAAGCAGCTTTCTGATCGTTTTTAAAAAACTTTTTTATTTGAGGGCCTCGGAAAAAAAGATTTTAAAGTAATTTTTAGATTTTATAGCTACACCCAAAAAATAACTTGCCTAAAAAGCCAAAATATGTCCTAAAAATATAGGAAATAACAACAAGACAACTAGACAAGGCTCTAAGGCCATGGGGCCCTAACTTTTAGAACACACAATTCCTACATTTTGTGCACACTGAACTTTCATATTCTACGGAAGTTTTTTTTAATTTTACCTTCCCTTCTCTCTGATTCGAACTGAGGAACCTGCATATAGCGCATACGTAGTCGACATCTCAACGCTGCATAGAAAACTGCATTGAGTTGAGCCAGGCAAGAAAACACAGTACAAAGTTTACCTTAGCACTCAGAAAGCAATAAGCTATGTGGTGTAGGTTACAGGACTGTTACATTTTCGGTAGATTTCATGTGTTGAAAGAATCGAAGCATTCATTTTTCGGGATTTATTAGTGCACGAAAATTCTCGAACAAAATATTTGGCATGTCTCTCTGTGGTCTAACGATTTCGTCTTGCTGATTTTGATGATCTTCTTTCGTATGGGTTGCGCTAGCGGATTGCAGTTTGAGGCGGCTCGAGGTCATGTTATGCTTTCGCACAACTTTAAACAGAGATTCCTAAAATTTTCTAGAAAATAAACGAAGAAACATTTTTGAATATAGTCTAGCTACTTTTGATTGACTTTTAGCTATTTTTTGGATTTTGTTTTTGGGAAAGTCTAGCAACTTTTGGATCTCAGTCGCTTGCAACACACAGAAGAAAAATGAGATCAAATTGGCCTTTATCTGCAAAAAGATCCATTATAAAATCAGCAATTAGGTTTGGAAGGTAAATGCTATTTTCCTAATATACTTCGGCCAAGGACATGTATGGGACATATGATTCTTATGTCTGCAAGTTTAATTTAAATTTCGGCCACGCCCTTTCTTTCTATATTTGTACGACTGTTAATAGCCAAAGCCTATTTGACACCCGGCCTATTCTATGGAGTGGAAATTTTTGGCAAAAGTGATGCAGCAAGCAAGCACAAACTAAATGTAGCCTATAACAATATTGCTAGATACGTTTTTGACATAAAGCCATTTGACCACATTTCAGAATATTCTACTAAGCTTTTTGACCTACAGGGTTGTCCATATTCGACGGACCCATCTGGCAACGCCATAACTTTTGACAGAGATGTCAGATCGCTTAATGACATACCGCGTTTGAAGCGTCAGTCCAAGCAGATTTTTACCATGGAACAATACACGCCACGCGAGCGCTCTAATTAGTTGAAATTTACATTCAACAGAACAAGTCAATTGTGAAAACTCAACGTGCTTTTAAAAAATTAAAAAATGTGAATAAGAAAACCGTAAATAAGCAAAATTGCCGTATTTACGCCACTCCTCAGGAGATTCAAGAAGTGCCTCTTCATGACGAAAAAGTCACAGTTTGGTGCGGCGTTAGTGCGAAAACGGTCATTGGGCCGTTTTTCTTCCAAAATGAAAATGGCCATGCTGTTACCATCAACCAGGAGCGTTATCGCGACATGATGACCAATTTTGTGATGCCAATTATTCGTCGAAAGCGTATGAGGCAGTTCTGGTTTCAACAAGACGGCGCTCCACCGCACAGAAGTCGCATAACAATCGATTTTCTGAAGAAATGGTTTCCGGGCCGTTTGATGTCGAAAAGTGGTGATTTGGACTGGCCACCGCGTTCGCCCGATTTGACGCCGCCTGACTTCTTCTTGTGGGGATATTTGAAGTCAAAGGTTTACGTTAACAAGCCAAAGACCGTAGAAGAGCTCAAGGACAACATTCGTGACGAAATAGCCGCTATTCCGGCCGAAATGTTGGCGAAAACGATGGAAAATGCTGCAAAAAGGGCACAGTACGCCATCAACGCCAGAGGCGGCCATTTGAGAGATATCATATTCAAAAATTGATGTAAACAAATCTACTTGGAACAAATTAAATGATTAAGATTGCCAACCGCCAAATTTTTTTCTTTGATTTTTTTAAAAAAAACATGAGTCCGTCGAATATGGGCAACCCTGTATATGAAAAACTTGGATGTTCTGCCTCAGATAACATTGTCTGCCTTAGACATCGACTTTCTTCATCGGAAAAACATTTCTACATTTTTGCTGTGCGCCTCTTGTACAATCTGCCGCACGACTTCAAGACAATTAGAGGCGCACCTCAATTTCGAGTTAAGCTATTTGCACATTTTAATAATTAACTCTCTAGAAATTAAAGAAATTAAAGCTTTGAATTAGAATAACTTATTTTTATTAATTACTTTGTATCTCTTAATACTTCTCATAACGCCTCTCTCAATGTTAATGTTACTTGATTTAGATTTAAGGATTATATCAAAACTTTGTAATTTTATATAATTTTGGAACTAGTGACCCAATCATACGTTGTTTATAACTTGTAGCACTTTTGAAGTAAGTAAGAAATAAATAAATAAAAAAAATATAATATTACCAATGCAATGAATCATTTAACCATTGACAAAGGTTGGGAGTCGAGGTTCTTGCAAATACTAGAATTTTATAAGAATGCATCGCTAGGTTTTAAGTTCACTTTCTGTGCATTTTTGTACTCAGTAGCTCAAAACCAAAGAGATACCAGATGAAATGACCCTTCTACCTAGTCTGACGTCCACCATCTCTGCTGAACCGAACCAAAATTATAGGTTTGGAACAGGTTCGGCTTAGGTTTTGGTTCACCACAAAATAAAAGTCGGGATTCCGTGTTCCAACTGCATCGGTTCCAAACCGACTTGTATTTTACTAAGAACCGAACCTTGAACCGAACCTCTTCAGAAATTAAATCTCAACAAAACTGACAGACACAAAAATTTGAGCAAAGTATGAACTGAAGCAAGGTTTGAACCAAAACCTTCTCCCAAAAACATCGAACCTTAAATTTCCGAACCTTAACCATTCGTTTATTTGGGTTCGAACATGTGTACCGGAGATACGACAATTTTTTTGGTTTGCAGACCTGCTTTTAATACTTTTTGAAAATAAAAATACAATTTAGTTATTTGTTATTCTCATTAACGGTGACTCGTTACTTTGCATTTTTCCAGCACTCGCTTCAATGAATCTCCAATCAATGCACTCTTATGCTTATAACAAACCCGTAATGTAAATTGCAATTCGAAAGATAAACGACTCCTGGTGCCTGACCAACCTGGTGTGATCTGGCCCGTTGGTGGCTTCTCTCAGTTTTAGTCTAGACCAAAAGCCATTGCCATAGCCGCAGAGCTTCTCTTTTTGTTGGGCGAATCGAATCAATTTGATTTTCCAATCAATTAAACCTTATATAAATTGCGTCTGCGATGCTAAATATAACAACAACAGCAGCAGCAGCAAGAACACAACTAGACTTCTATGTCTCTATCAACGGCTGACTGCACAAGCACAAAAAGAGGGGGATGAGTACGTATACCCGTTGTTGCAGTTTCCCATTTGGCAAATGTTTTGTGCTGGATTTTGCCTGCAGACGACTGGCAACATTGAAAATGCATTTCCATCAAATAAATTTTAAAGCGTCTCCAAACGGGCTGGTTGGTGTGTGCGTACTTAGTTGTACCTCTGAGGTAGATAATGTCTACCCACTAATAAGACGTCATTAGCCTAAGTAATAGGCAAACACAACAACTCAGGAGCAAAGTAAATGGCAAACCGAGCCCTATTAATTCAATTATGATGAAGGTGTTTAAGATTTACACTCGCAGGTGGATTCATTAATGTTAATTAGGAGAGGCAACGCTCAAGCGGGTATGTATTCATATATAAAGTGCAAATCGCCAGGGACTATTTACCATATAGTTAAGTCAACTTTAGTCAATAAAAACGAACCACTATACGGGGTAAAAAAAAGAAAGCATTCAAAAATCCATTTTAAGATCCAATTTTGTAATAGCTAAATAGGAATTTATTCAGCAACTTTGGATGCAGAAAAAAAATCAATTCTATATACATTTTTTGACATATCCGTTTTACATTAATAAGCTGCATGGAAATGCGAAATAATATCAACAGGATCTTATGCCCGGCTCTCACTACAGCACATTCTTGCATGCCTGCATTCCTGTGTCGGATGCTACTTTCACGCCATACTAAAATCATAGCGGCTAGTTGTAGGAAACAAGTTACATCCAATTTGAATGTAGGTGCATCCGAGCCTTTGCGAGTAGTGAGTTGACAGGGTATCGATAGTTTTGCTTAACGTTACAGGTACAACGTTACAACTGTTGTGACTAAGCGCAATCAAAATAATTAAAGCCAAAATTGATAATATGACCCGAAAGAATCTAATAAATGTCTGAACTAAAACTATGTCTCAAAGGTTCGAACTTGCAAAAGTTTGTCTTCTGGTAACACTTTAAAAAAGTGTCCTTCATTTTAAGAGTGTGGAAGTCCATAGTACTACTTAATACATAAAACATAAATATGCTTTTTATATAAAAACAGCATTTTTTGCAGACTTCTCCAAATACTACGAAGATGGGAATTTGGATTCGGAGAGCGACTTCTGGACTCAACGTCTGAACAAACAGGATAAGTTTCTAGACGTCGAGGAGCGTAAGTTAGCTGTCATGGACCGTATGCTGGAGGAGTGAGCGAACTTTTTTCGAGAAGAAAGAGGAAAGGTAGAGAGAAAATGTCTCAAATAATTAAAAATTTAAGAATAATAATTAATGTGTTGGTTTCAGTGACCTGATCTTATTAATTAATCCAAAGGTTTTTTTGGCACATCATACTTCGTGGCGAGCTGTTGTTCGCAATCCCCCTAAAGGCGGACCCCGATGTGGGCTTGAAATACATTGACAAAATATAATATAAAACAAAAGGCCGTCTTATTTCGGATGATCTCGAGCAAACCAGCCTTTGGAATACTTGTTAATATAAAATGAAACAAAGAAATTGTGATAAGCTCGGCTTTGGCCCATGAAGCTGATGTTTAAGGTCAAATATTATTTTGTATAATTAAGTTTAAGTATAAAGCTTTGAAACAAAATAAAAGAATAATTTGTGAAAAGAAACGGTGAAAATAAAATTCTAGAAAATTTTATATGTTAAAAATAATTCATTCTCAGCAAAATATGCAATATGCAATGGCCTCGTATTTTTTCAAAGCTAATAATAGAAAATCCTCATCTTCATTCATTTTATTTGCACCAAATTATCTTTTCACAATGTTAACAAATCCCAGTCCCACCTTATCGCATGTTTTCGATAAATCGTGATATCGACGACAAAATCACGTCGGTGAGAACCCTGGACTATTTTGCTTCAAGTTTCGGATTTAGGACCAATTTCTCAAAGTCAAACTTGACAGGCAGTTTAACCGAATTTGAGTGTCTCATGATGTATGTGGCGTAACCGAAGGAACAAACTTAAGCGCTGCTCATCCACCGATCAACTTTAACCGCGAGCTCAGCCCCGATGAAACTATCGATATTTTTATGGATATACAAACAGCTGGCCGCACACTTGCTTTGTGTATTGTATTATTTGCTGCAACACAAAATGCTTATAAATAAACGAATTTTTCAACTCCACGCAATGGAAATGCAATTCGATGAGGCAGAACATCGAATTTTAGCTAACTTTTACGCAAAACAATGACCAGCAACAACCAATCGCATTAAATAACAAACAAACCAAACCGAGTCAGCTGTGTATTCGTTAGTTTAGTCAAACAGTATGGTCACACTGAAGCAGCGATAGGCAATTATCGATTTCAGGCGAAACTGCTGCTGAGAAAAGCAAATCAAGTATGACCCCAGGTGGGACTTTGGCATCTATTTGTCACAATTTGGTAAGCTTTGCAGGTAAACAGGTGCTTCCCCCTAATGTAATTTAAGTACTTTGCTAGAAAATTGACAGCAACATTTCATATCATTACAAATCCATAACAAAAATACCTAATTTGTAGACAGTGTCTGGTCACACTGCTGCAGCGACAGGAATTTATCGATATCGGGAAACTATGGTTGAGAAAATCAAATGTCCTAACCGTTGGTCATCTCGATCAATATATTTGACCGATGGTTAGCCAACCGCAACTTTTGGAAAGCTCGAGAGTTGCTCCTGATTTCCTTTGGAAATCAATATTTATAACTCAAAACTGGCACACTTCACCTGATTCACCACCTGACAGAAAGACAGACATTTGACATCCATCTCAGAAAAAGCTGCTGCTGCTGCTGATGCTGCCGCCATTCAAAATCAAATTAGAGCAAATTCGTGGTACTTGGCAGGAAATGCGCCTGCAAGCGCAGGAAACAGGAAGAACCCCTAGAAGAGCTGAGGCAAGGACTAAATCAAATAACAAAATTTCTGATTGAATTGAGCGCGAGAGCGGCCTAAAGGAAAGCGCGTACTGATTTATTGATTCGCAAATCCAATGAAACGATGCAACAGTGCAGCATTTGACAAAGAGCCATTTCGGGCACCGAAAATGATATTTACAACACATTTAGGGATATTTTTTTATTATATTTTGTTTTGTCTTTATGTTATTTATATTTATTTTATTTTATTTTATTTTTTGTCATCGTCGTCGCCGTTTGTTGTTTGCTTTTGGCGTTGAGTAGCGGAAATAGTAAAAGTTTTCTAATGAGAAAAGTTTCCACACAGAGAAAGAGTCTCGCAGCGAGAGAAAGAGAGCGAGAAATGGAGACACCGTCGCCTGGAAGATGACAACAAGGCCAACCCGTACCCAACCGTCTCGTTGTGCTGTCCACATTGGCGACGAATTTAATCATTTGCCATGGCGTTGCTCCGCTGCCTCCCAGCTCCCTTCCTCCCGCCTCCCCCTTGCCGTTTGCCCTGCGAATGTGCACATCAAAAACTAAACACGTCAAAGTAAGCAACGGAAATGAGAAAAAAGTGCGCTTATTTATTTTTCCATTTTTTTTTTGTCACTTCTATTTGACTTGAGGAAGGGATGCATTGCCCTTGCCTCGCTTTATGCTTACGCCTTTCCTTGCCTTGCCTTGCCTTTCCTTTCCTTTGCTTTCGCTTCACTCGGCGGCAACATCAAAGCGTGTTATAATTTCGAAATTATGCAAAAGCTGAGCAAAACGTGCGCCGGTATTGTGGCATTTTGGCAAGCGACAAATAATGGGAAAAACGGAGCAACAAGCGCCATAAAGTAATCTCTGTTTTTGTCATCAAAATGGGGAAATTGATACACTCTAACTCTATGGATATTGAAAAACGCAATTGTTAGCGGAGATAAGCTTACAGAGTGGCATGATAAAGAGGGATAACAGCGCTTCTTAACGGAAGTGGGGAAAAAAAATAAAAGAAACTACTGTAAAAACGATGTAGCTGCTGCGGCGAACTTTAATTTGCTCTTAACTTGACATCCGATCTCTCTCACTAAGGGAAAAATGCTCTAATATTTGATTTAGATTTAAGATGTGTACAATTCAAATTGGAAATCACTATAACTATTTTAAAACCTTTTTATACTCTGGACCAAAGGTACTAGTGCTACATGAAAAGTTTGGATTGATTCCAGGTTTTTTTCGATTTGTTTCATATGGTTGACAGTTTGAGCTTTTATTTAAGCCTTATTAAAAACTTTAATAACTAGAACCTCCGCTTTATTTTCTTCACATGATTGAAAAAGGTCAAAAGCATGGTTTTTCAGACTTTGAGTACATTGTTCTCAAAGTCTCAATGTGATGGGATCTTTTTATACTCTGTACATAATGCATAAGTTATTGCAAAAGTATGTATCAGCCAGAAGAATGCAACTCCGACCCCATAAGGTATATATATTCTTGATCAGCATCAACAGCCGAGTCGATATAGCCATGTCCGTCTGTCCGTTTGAACTCACAGATCTCAGAGATGGTTTGAGATAGAGGTTTGATGTGTATGAACAAAAACGTCTTATACTTGCAGGCAGATCAAGTGTATCATAATTTTGTCCAGAAGTTTGCAACGCATAGAAATATTCATTTCCAACCCCATAAACCATATATATTCTTGATCAGGGTGGCGAGCTGAGTCGATTGAGCTCTGTCCGTCCGTCTGTCCGTCCGTCTGTATGTCTGTTTCTACGCGAACTAGTCTCTCAGTTTTAAAGCTTTCGAGCTGAAACTTTGCACAGAGTCTTCTTTTTGCTGCACACTACTATTATGTCGGAACCGACCGGATCGGTTGACTATATCTTATAGCTCCCATAGGAACAATCGGTCAGAAAACTAGTTTTAGTGAGAAAAAATTTTTTCTTGTCAATGGAAACGTCTCCAAACTTTTTAATCGTAAGTTTTCTATGTTTTTTTTTATATTTCTACCAAGTTTTATTAAAATCGGACAATTGTATGGTATAGCTGCCATACAAAAGATAGGTCTGAAATACAGTCTTAGTTAGAAAAACTTTTTTGTTTTTAATGGTAGCATCCTGCAATTTTGTATTTGTTTGTTTCTCAAGCTTTTACATAATTCTACAAGTTTTCGTCCAAATCGGATGACTATATCATATAGCTCCCATACGAACGATCGGTCGGAAAATGGGAAAAAGATTATTTTTTGAAAATATTTAAGCGAGCACTTGCAAGGGTATAAAAACTTCGGCACAGTCGAAGTTAGCTAAGCTTTCTCGTTTTCAATTTTGGCCTCGCCCTCACCAGCCCCTGCAATTTAGCAACGTCATGTCATGTTTATTGTTGGCGGAGCCAGCTCATCGGCATCGGCGGCATGCTGCTTGAACGTTAATCGCTTGACCAAGGTCACTCCTTAGTATTTTTGGCCCGTCTTGTGTGGAAGGACCTTCCCGTGCAGGAAGACACCAGGAGTAGCTTTATTTCTAAGTGTGTGCGTTACGCAGGCGCACTTGTCGGGGTTGACGGAGATGTTACAACGGCCAGCTTTCGAACTTCTTAAGATACTAGAAGGATTCTGTTGCCGTGTAGATACACTTATCTATTGGCATAATTGCAGGGTCATCAGCAAACGTTGCAATGAGAAGGTCCTGCGGTTCTTCTATTGGTATGTCCACAGCAGTGGGCAGGTCTGCGGTAAATAGGCTGTATAATGTTGGTCTAAGAACGCTACCATGAGTTACTCCTGCTCGAATTTTCTTCTTCTAGGATGCAAGGCCATTCTGGACCACTCTGAATGTCCTGTGAGAAGAAAATGATCTGACCATTAAGAAGAGTTGAGGATTGTGCCTTCCCTTGAGCTTGGCCAGTAGGCAGACGTGCCTGACGCTATCAAATGCCTGTTGGATATCCAAGTAAGCTGCCACAACGTACTCCCTGGCGTGGAATCCTTCCAGGACGAAGTTGATCAGTCCCAGCCGACAGCCTAACTGGAAGTTTAGTATCTACCGTTTGATAGCTGGAGTTTTCAGGATTCTCCGCAACTCACATCTCTGCAGCAGTTTGCCAAATGCTGGGAGAAGGCTTATGCGTCTGTATGAATCCAGCTCATCTGGAGGCTTCCCGGATTTGTGAAGCGTCACGTTGTTGGCACTTTTCCACGCAGTGCGGAATTGCGAATGGTAAATTTGACAACCTTGATTACTATCATGAAATCATGCCAAACGAGAGCGTAAGTTCAATTACTGTTTAATAACCTCATGCAGCTCAGATAAGTATGCAACGTTTTTTATCCGATCTTTAGGAAAATGTTGGAGATTGTAGATATTGGCCACATACACTACACTGCAAAGTCTAGGCTCGATATTTTAAAAAATGTGGAAGATATTCAATTTTTTTTTTTGCGGGAAACAAACTTGATCTGCGTGCAGACGATACTAGTCTACATATAAGATTTGGTGGCTCTAGCTCTTCTAGTCTCTGAGATCTAGGTGTTCTCACAGACAGACGGACAGACAGATAGACGGACATGGCTATATCGACTCAACTATTGATGCTGATCAAGAATATACATACTTTATGGGGTCGCAGATGCTTTCTTCTGCCATGCACGACTTTAGTATACCCTTTTTACTCTTCGAATAACGGGTATACAAATGAATGATTGATAGACTTATTGTTTTCACAATACAATTAGACAGTCTTATATTATAAGGCCTAGTGTTAACTTGGAAAAAAAACATTTTTTAGGTCGGAAAATATTTCTAATATAAGCTTAATATTCGATGTCATTCAGCAGAAAAACATTGGCAATCGTAAATTGGATTTATGTGCTGAATGCAATGTTGTTTTATTCAAAATTATAAGTTCTTGAAATATAAATCCTAAATATTACCTCTTTTCATAGTTCCATCATTAAGAAAAATAATATTTAATAATTTTTTATCAGAAATGCAACAATTCGGTTGTGTTGCCTCAAATTACTCATCGGTTTAGTTTACAGTTCGGGTTACAGCACGAATTTTTGGTATGGTAGTTTTAGTTCGTTTCAAAGTCGGGTCTCAACCAGGTTTTTATACTCTGTACCGTAGGTACATAGAGTATTATAAGTTTGTGCAAAAGTATGTAACATCCAGAAGGAAGCATCTCCGACCCCATAAAGTATATATATTCTTGATCAGCATCAACAGCCGAGTCGATATAGCCATGTCCGTCTGTCCGTCTGTCCGTCTGTCCGTATGAACGCACAGATCTCAGAGATGGTAAGAGATAGAGGTTTGACGTGTATGGGACATATGCTTCTTATGTCTGCAGGCAGATCAAGTTTATTTTCAATTTTGGCCACGCCCCCTCCCGCCCCTCGCAATTTAGAAAAAACGTCATATCTCCCACAGTTTTGAAGATAGATGGCTGGTTCCTTCTGAACATATTTAGTTATTAGGATAACTTATCGATCCGCCAAAGGAATGAAGAAGATCGGATGAACGGTTTTCGAGTTATGATCAAAAGACAAATTTTCTTGGTACAGAGTATGTTATAGTCGGGCTTGACCGACTTTCTTTCTTGTTTTAAATATTTTTGTGCCAAAAAATCAGTTTTCTCTTCAAAATATCGTGGCAACCAATTAAATTGATTCCATACTGCTAAAGTATAACTTTATCTCCCAGTTTTAAACTGCCCTGCAGAGAAACTGTCAACTAGCAAGAAAAATTGTCCTATACCTAGTTGTAAAGCAACTAGAATTTAACTGGTAACAAAAAAACTAGATTCGGGTGAGTTGGGCCAACTTCTCAGCGGCACACAACATAGCTTTTGGTGTTTATTTTCAAATTTATCAATAACCAGAGCAGCTGCAACCGATTAAGTTAAAACTGATGCAGGTGCGGAAGAAATTAGAAGTGAAAATTTTCAATTCAATTCAAAGTGTAGAAAAGCAAGGATTAAGTCAGAGTTAAAGCCAAGTCAAGGAGAACAAGAAATAGTTTAGCATCAAAACAATGCATGTATTGTAAATTGTGGTTGTGTAAGGGCTTGTGAAATATAGCATGAATTACTGTAAAGTACAGTACAACTGGTATTAAACTGGTTGCAAATGGCTGCCGCCAGAGACAATTGTCTTTTGCCTATGTAAAATGGACGACTTCAATACATTGATTTGAAAACAAAGGGCAACCAGTTGCGAGATTTTGGAGACTGGTATATTTCTGGTATTTAACTAGATATATTCTCTGCAGGGCGTCATTTGCTGACTTCGCTTATTTGCAAACTCATCCGACATAGTTTAGCCATTGAAAGTAAACGCTTTAAATATTTATTCCATTCCAGAGGCCAACAATTCACGGATGATAAAAACGTAAAGTTCATGAATATTTTGTGAAAGCTTTCATAATGTAATTAAATCAATTTATATTTAAATCACAAGATGGAAAATGCTTTAATGCCCGGATATATATTATGCATTCTGCTGCGTTTTCACCGCCCCCTCTCCTGAGGCGCGCGGTGGCCATCGTGTATGTAGTATTTCATTATTTTTGTTAATAAAAAATTTGCCGCGGCATATTTATGCGCTTTTAAACGTTGTAATTAATCATAAATAAAGCGTCCGGCATTAATGGTGCAAAAATGAAGTTGGACCCGTACGTACTCCACACTCCGTGCACTCCGCACCGCACACTCCCTTCGTTCGCAGTGTAAAACGTAAAAAGTTACTGCGGAATTCACAAGGCAAATTGATGAAGTTTTAGTTGCGGCAACTTTGCTACGTGACGTGTGCGTGGCCCTTGACCACGCCCACGTTTTTGTGTCATTCCTGTCGCCTGGCTCTTTGTACAGCCGTTCGTTAAGTTTTTCCTTTGCTTTCTCTTATTTTTCTTCACCTTTCTTCCATTTTTTTTTGGGGAAATGGCAAGCAACAACAAAGCCAATGCAATTACAACGTAACGTGCACAATTTTTTTGCACTCACTGTGTGTGAGCCAAGGTAAATTGGTCTGGCAAATGCCTTTTTTGCACGGCTTACCTTGCGGCAGTATTTTTATTATATTCTGTATGTACTCGTAATTTCGGTGCGTTAAACGCTTCATTGCCGCCGCGAAAGGTTTGCCACGAAAATGAGATGGGAAAAATGGGTGTAGTTAGAATCCGAGCTAAGAAAATTCCACGGCTACCATGAACTGATTGGATGAGGACCAGTGAATGCTCTTTGCTAAAACCAATAGTTAGAAATTAGTTCAGTTGTTAGATCACTTGTAACCAAGGCTGCAAACCTCAAAAATTATCCAACCCATTGTAAAATCCAAGGTTCGGTTCGCGGACCGGTTCTTGGAAACCTTGAACACAAGGTTCTGGTTCGAACCTTGGTTCGCTTGCACTTAAAAGAATTGTTTGTCTTTTGATTTATTAATGCGTTGTAAATGAAACCTATATTATCAGCTTTAAGAAACGGCTTAGTTTAAGTTAATTAGCATTATATCGAGCTGTTCATCTATACTAGCTCTTAGGGCGAGCGCACACATGCGGCTGAATGTTGAACTGACGGCAGAACTTAAGGCTGATCTAGACTAATAATTATTCCCTGAGCATGGAACTTTGCACAACAAGCACTGGATTGGTCTGTAAACTTCATTTGTAGGCTCAGCTCAGAAGAAACTTAAGTGTTGAAAACGCTCGTTCAAGTGATACCTAATTTTCTGGTACATCTATTATAGTAAGACAATTTTCCAAGGAATCTATAACATCATGCGCAGATTTTATATTTCCCTGGATGTATCGTTGAAAAAATTACTTAAATTGGTGAACCAAACCTCATTTTTCGAGAAAGTGGTCCGGTTCGGGTTCAGGTTCGCGGAGTCAAAAATGTAAGCCGACTGGTTCATGGTCCGGTTCGCGAACCCCATAAAACCCGAACCGAACCGGTTCTCGGGGGTTCGGTTCCGGTGAGAAAAGAGTTTCGTCTACAAATTGATAGAATATATTTCAATATATCTACTTTATGTTATATAATATATCACAAAATAGTACCAAAGTAAAACGATAAAACTAAACCAAATTCGACTTGGCCGAAGTTTTTATAGCCCACCCACTGCTCACTTAAATATTTTCAAAAATAATCTTTTTCCCACAACGACCCATTTTCCGACCGATCGTTCTTATATGATATATGATATAGGCATCCGATTTAGTCAAAACTTTGTAGATTTAGGTGAAAGCATGTGAAACACACAAATTCAATATTTCACGATGGTAGAATGAAAGCAAAAGAGTTTTTCTAACTAAGACTGTTTTTCAGACAAATATTTTGTACGGCAGCTATTCCATATAGATATCCAATATCGATCAAACTTAGTGGAACCTTGGGAAAACACAGCAAACTAACAAATACAAAGTGTGGTGGCGTTTTCTTTGAAAACAAAAATAATTTTCTCACTAAGAAAAGCTTATAAAATAAATATATTCCCATTTTAAAAAGGTTTACATTGAAAACGAAAAAGTTTTTCTCACTAATACTATCTTTCTAACCTTTCTTTTCTATGGCAGCTCTACCATATAGATGTTCGATTTCGACCAAACTTGGCAGAATCATGGGAATACATAGAAAACTAAGAAATACAAAGTTTGAAAACAAAAAAGATTTTCTCACTAAAACTAGTTTTTCGACCGATTATTCCTATGGGAGCTATGAGATATAGTCATCCGATCCGGTCGGTTCCGACATATTAGTAGCGTGCTAGACTATTTCGCGTAGAAACAGACAGACAGACGGACGGACAAAGCTCATTCGGCTCAGCTCGTCACTTTGATCAAAAAATTATATAGTCGGAAATTAATATTTCTATGCGTTGCAAGCTTCTGGGCAAAATTATAATACCCTTTGCAAGGGTATACAAGTTAAAGATATTTGAATAAAGTTTTCGGTAATGGAAAATGTGGCAGAAGCTCAATCGAAATATGCTTAAAAAAATTTAAGTTCAGTTAGGGCTATCAATTATAATTATAAAGAAGGCACAAAATTATAAAAGTCCGGTCTGATTCTCAAAGTTAAACAGTTTGAATAGCATGTTCAATGCACAAAAGCTAACCAAAGAACCAATGATTAGTTTGCCATGTTTGGGACATAAGCTTCTTATACGGGCAGGCAGATCGAGTTTCTTTGTAATTTGTGAACCCGCCCACTCCCACCCCCGCATTTTGAAATGAGAGCATAAGTTATAGTCCGCCCTGTCCTACTACTATATACCCGTTACTCAGGGAATTAAGTGTTTAATAACCTCTTCTTATGTTAATTAACAGAACATTAATATTAACATGAATATTTCAACATTATGTTAGCAAACAGCGCATGCGGCTCAGATAAGTACGCAACGATTTTAACAACCCTTATAGCTCTGCCATTTATAATCCGGTCTTTATTAAAATTTGTGAGTTTGTAGATATTAGGCACATACACTACACATATAGCTGCCATAGGAATGATCGGTCGAAAAACTAGTTCTAGTGAGTTTGGTTTTAATCCAAACGTCTCCAAACTGCGTATTTACTAGTTTTTAATGCTTCTCCAAGATTCTGCCAAGTTTGGTAGAAATCGGACATCTATATGGTATAGCTGTCATAGAAAAGTAAGGTTAGAAAAATAGTCTTAATAAGAAAAACTTTTTGTTTTCAATGTAAACCTCTTTAAAATTGGCATATATTTATTTTATAAGCTTTTACACAATTCTTAAAAGTTTTGTCAAAATCGGATGACTGAAGGTTATAGCTGCCATAGGAATGATCGGTCTAGAAACTAGTTTTAGTGAGCATAACTTGTTAGTTTTCAAAGAAAACGCCTCCAAGCTTTGTATTTCTTAATTTGCTATGCTTTCCCATGATTCCACCAAGTTTGGTCGAAATCGGACATCCATATAGTAAAGCTGTCATAGAAAAGTAGAGTAAAAGAAGTAGTCTTAGTTCTTATATACTTCATGTGGTCGGAGGTGCTTCCTTTTATGCTTTACAAACATTTGAATAATTTGAATATACCCTCTGCAAGGGTATAAAAAACTATTTGAATTGATGAAATGTTTCAAAGGTAAACTGTAAACAGCAAAACTATTAAATCTGACATCAATAACCCACCGATGAGAACATTCGGAACGAGAATTCGCAAGTCCATTAAATCTGCGTCACTGGCTTTGCTTTCTGGTTTTTAGCATTCTTAAGAACTTCGAGACGGCTAACAACCAACTTTGACTAAAAACCATAAAGGTCGCTATAAACTCCATATAAACTCCATATATATTTTCTGTTTATTTTAAACTTAAAGTACCTTGAAATAATTTGGGTATTTTCATGTTTTATTTGAATTAGTGAAGTTTTTTTTTGGTACTCACCGAAATTTCGAAAACCTTTTGTATAGATATTTTTTGTATTTTTGGAGTTTTTGGTGTATGCGGCGTTTTCGATACTAAAATATTTAATATACTTCTCATTCGTTTCAACTCTTATACCTTAAACCCCAATCGTGTTTAGTTTAAAATTGAATTAACTCTCCATAAGCACGTCCGATTCCTAATTAATCTACATAGATCCTTAAGTAGTTGTATCGACACTCTCTCTACAGCTTTAGTGCCAAACTTGCTGACAAAGTCGTCTTATCCTTGGGGCAAATGAGTCTCAAACCGTAGCCTGTTACACACGTTCAGACGCTTAATGCACGACACGTCTCGAGCTTTGGGGCGTGCCCGAGCCCAAGCCCAGGCCCGTGTCCCAGGTCCCCGCCGAGCTGGTTGCATATTTTTGCACACTGTTTGCTGCTCCTGGCAGGGCGAGAGAGTGCCAGGCAAGTGTCATAAATATTCTTTTGCCGCTGCTTTATTTCTGGCGACGGCAACAACGACGACTACGACGACGAACAGCAGTTTATCAATAATGCAAAACATTTCGCTCCTCCTGCACCCGGGCTCCTTCAAGCGGCATAAGCTGCTTGGGCCACATCCTGCAGCACCTCGGCCTTCGATTTGCAATCCCAAATGACAGGCAAGGAGCTGGTGGATGGAAGCTGGTAACTGGTGGCAGGCACTGCACTTTGTGTGTGTGCATGTTTGCCGATTTGACTACGATTGCGGAAACGTATACAGTTCGTTGATCATTATCCGGTTCGTGATGCTCTCGTTTGGCAGGGAACGTGATGCAGTCATCGGGCGCCATGGAACTTATTACTGGGGTGGCGTTAGGCTCTGCCACGTTGGACATCGAGCGTTCCCTGGTTTATGTTTTGCATTAGCGCAATGTATAGAAATGGCCTCGTCCTCGACATGTCCCGTCCTGGATTCTGGGGGCACTTTGGCCATTGGCAGCTGGGCATTAATTCTACTAGCTACTTATGGCGCATTGAGATGTTTAGCTTTGAAATATATTTCCAATGCATTGGAGCACAACTAATGATGCATGAGGTAATTGCAGCTTAAATTAAGTTTTTGTGCATTAAAAGGAAATCATTTTAAGGAAAGGAAACCGAAAATGGGCAAACATTTATCCTAATTGAAGGAGCAGATTTCGAAAATTGAGACTGAAGCCACCAAGAAAAACTAAATGTGAGCAAACTTGCAGAGAGCTTTGTGTTGATAAGGCAGAAAGCTCTTCTGCCAAATGAACTTGACTTTAAAATGTTTACAAATTTTCATTCCACAAACTGCCTTCCAATGGGCCAACTTGCGCGTCTTTCTCTGTGTTTCATCTGCCTGGGCATTCCGTTGAGTCACGCATACCAGGTGGCGGATGCTCAAGTTCGTGTTTTTTATCCCAAAGGTTTCGAGGTATCCATACCCCATGAGCCTGGCATTACTCTGTTCGCCTTCCATGGCAAGTTGAATGAGGAATTCGATGGTCTCGAGGCTGGTCGTTGGTCACGAGATATACCTAGCGCCAAGCGAGGACGTTGGACATTTCGGGATCGTGAAACTGTTTTGAATTTGGGGGATACCTTGTACTACTGGACATATGTGTTAAACAATGGCCTGGGCTATCGTCAGGATGATGGAGTCCATGTGGTGAACAGCTATGACAGACAGTAGACATTGCACACGGATTGTATTTGTGTTGGTTTAATAAATACTAAGCAAGATTTGTACCAAGCTTTGATTGGAGGGGAGAGCTTTTCAGAACTTTGTCTCGTTTTATTATAAAGAACAAGTAAGAAAGTCAATCAAGCCCGACTATAATATACTCTATACCTACCAAAGTCTGTGTTGAGGTGTATGAAGTGCTGCCCATCGCTGTTTCGCCTGGTGCTGCCCATCCAATCTATGAGCGTACGAACCTTCTATCTATAAAACATGACTTTTGAACATAAACTTGATCTGCCTGCACTTTAAAGAAGTTTATGTCCCTTGCAAGTCGAACTTCTGTAACTTAGTATATCTGAGATCTGTTTGTTTATATGGACGGACAGATGGAGCAGGCTATATCGACTCGGCTGCTAAGGCTAATCAAGAATATATTTACTTAAGCAGTCGGAGATGTTTCCTTCTGGCTGTTACATACTTTGCCCAAAATGTAATATACTCTGTGTACCTTTGGTACAGAGTATAGAAATTGCTGAACTTTGAAATTCTTATCATCCAGCGTCGCACAGTGGTGGCATTACCCAAAACATGTTGCAAAAATTCTAACTTTTGAACTTTTTAAATACGACGTAGTTAGGGTAACGAAAAGTTAGGAAAAGTTAAAAAAAGGTTAGAAAATGTTAAAAAGTTAATATGCCAAGCCAATACGAATGATTTTCAATTTAATAGCCTCTTTCCACTGAGCATCATTTCTATAATTTTCATTTCGGGAAAATTTTGTAGTTTCCATTGACAAAACATCATTTTGATGACATTCACAACGATACGTTGGATTATTAAAGACCCGCCTTCGCAGAACAAACAAGTGATTGGACAATCGTAGAGCAGAAAAATGAGGTCCACAACCCGAGGGTACCAATGTCGACAATGATTTTGATAACCCTCCAGAACTAATAAGTCGCGCCATAAATCGTACCTTAAGACTCAACAACACAATTAAAATAAGGCTAAAATATGTTTATTTTACTTAATTTTTAATAACCCCACATATAATGCTCAAAATAAATCTACGGTGTCCAAGACTTCAAGCCGCTCGGCACCAATGCGCTTGAGCTCCTCCGGTCTCTTCTTTGAAGCTGCCACTGCATCTTCCTGGAAAGGTGAACGCTGCTGGGTAGTTTTTCTGCGCTTAATTCTTGGCTGCTACGATGTCGGTTCCTCATCCAACGAAAGTTGCTCGCTCATCCCAAGCTGGATAGCACCCAGGTGGCTGCTGGCTTAATGCTCTCATTCATGAGCGTGGAATGCCTCCATAGAAAACCTCGCAGTCAACTGGATCTTCTTCCAGGTTCTTGGGGTTTTCCGGGGGCTCATCTGTAAACAAATAAATTACTTACCTCTCTGATATTTTCGTTTTTCTGATGACACTAAAGACACTCATAGAATGTCGAAAAAAATAACAAATCCATTCGGGGCGAATTTTATCATTTTTAAGAAATGAAAGGAAATGAAAATGCAGAAATGATATAATTTCCTTCATTTCTTGTCATTTCAAGAAATGATGTTTCATTTCTTTAGTGGAAATAAGCTATAATTTTATTAGTCTTTCAACTTTAGTTATTGAGTGCCGATTAAGTTAGATTTTGCTCTGTTTTGTAGATTTGAAGATTGTAGATTTGTAGACTTTTGTGACAGATAGCTCTATGTAGAAGATTAGAAATCGGACCTAGGTCATACATTATACAATATTATTTATCAATCTCGATACTTAATATGTTTGTGACTAGTGCCATAATTTACAAACCTATCCTAGGAAATAAGTTCAATAAATTACAAATTAGGGCGTAATTAAATCAGATTTTTTGATAAATATTGACGATTCTTATAAGATTTTTTTTAAAATAAATTCCAAATATTAAAATATATATATTTTTTAATAAAACTTCTTCTGATCCTTTTGAACAAACAAATAAATGTTGAAAGAAAATATTTTTTGACAAAAAAACATTTTTTTTCACGTACATATTTTGTATTTATTATTTTAAGTAGAACTTAAAATAACAAAAAAATAAGGAAAGTTAACATCGGCAACTAAGTTTTTATACCCTTGCAGCACGTTTTTAAACTAATTTGACGGACAAATCCACTGAAAACAAATAAGTTATTCCCAATAAGACTACTTTTCTGACTCTACTTTTGTAAAACAGCTATACGATATAGATGTCCGATTTGAACCAAATTTGGCAAAATCGTGGAGAAGCATTTAAAACTAGTAAGTACTGAGTTTTGACACGATTGCATTAAAAACAAAAAAGGTTTTTCTCACTAGAACTAGTTTTTCGACCGAACGGTCATCCGATACGGCCGGACAAGTGTGCAGCGTATTTGGACCAGAAGACTTCGTGCAAATTTTGGTTACGATAGCTTTAAAACTGACGATGGAGATAGCATAGAAACAGACGGACATCGACTCAGCTCGTCATGCTGATCAAGAATGTATATACTTTATGTGGTCGGAAATGCTTCCTTCTTTGCGTTACAAACATCTGGACAATTTTAATATACCCTCTGTTTTATCGACTTAAATTCCAGTAGGGCAGACTAGGGCAGTCAACTTTAATACATAAGGTAGAGAGTTGACTGCACTAACCGTCTACAAAATTAGTTGTGTTTTTGTCAAACCTGCACATTACCTAGCGGACTTCAAAGAAGTGACGCTTGGAAAAGCCAAATCACTCCTATTTTGTACACGATCTCAAAATAACATCTGATTGGTTAGTTTGGAATTAATTTCTATAGGAAAACTTCTTAAATTTATTGTTTTTGTAGAATTCCGGCAGAGGCCCCACTGTGCGTCGCAAGCTCAATTGTCAATTTAAACAACATATTAATTTTTACTTTGGCAACCAAGGCTTGGCTGATTAGTTCGAGAACTAAGTATTAATCATATTTGTTTTTGTTGATTTCGGTTATCCATCAGCTAATCTACACCAATCGTATTATTTGATCTATTGAACAAAAGTTGAAGGTCGTTTGATTAAAAGCACCATCTAGTTTTAAGTTAAAACTTTTAGCATTAAAAGAAATAATAAACAATTGAAATCTCGATTTTAAAGAAAGTGTTTTTACAGTGTGGCAACTCAAATACTCTCAGCACAGGAGCTCAAATGGTTAATTAAATATTGATTTTAGACAAGTTTTCTATGGTGATCCCGAATCAGGCGGTAAAAACTACAAATCTCTAATGGATAAGCTGTACATTAGAGCGTACCTGCCTTGTATGAAAAAAACAATTTTTTTTCTAGTTCTTTGAGGCTCAAAAAATTCAGAATATTGTATAGAGAATTTAACGAAAGTCCAAAATCAGATATCTTAAAGTTAAATGGTGCCGATGAGGCCTTAAAGTTTCTAATTTCCCCGTTATTTATTTTTGAATTATCAATGTAGGCAGAGACCTTTTACCAAAATGTCTAAAAAATAATTCAAATACTTCATATATTGAAAAGCTACTAACACGATGGGAGGGCACCAAATGAATGATTCTTCCAAATGTAAAACGCTTTGAATTTTCTCTTATAATGACTTCTTCTTTGTCTTCGTTGAGTACTTTGAACAAATATCCAGAAACTCCATGCTTGCATATTAAATTCTGACAAAATTCAATTGACGATATTAACTTCTGTAAATTCCAATAGTTAGGCAATCTAAAAAACTTTCTTTAGTCATATACTCATGCAATTTTTTACCTTTTATGAGAAATTTAAAAGAGAATTATCTGATTGGGTTTGTGAAATCGGCCCTCGTCTAAGAAAATCTCATATTAATAGGAGTCTTCCCTGCAGTACAGTTTTATGGTTAAGAGCTTAAGCTAGTCCAATTTATCGCTGGTCATTAAAAACAACTAAAATAAAATTATATAAGGGTTTAACTTATAATAAGTATAGTTTTATTGTACAATAAAATGAATATAAATAAAATTCATTATGGTTTCTCAAACTTCGTCAGGTCGTCTATCCAACGTTCTCAAAATAGTTAGACGATGAAATGACAGTTCTTTCCTCGTTCTTTAGTTCTTAATTTCAAGATTTGTTAACTTCTGAAACGAAAAGTGCATGTGGGCAAGGCAAACATCTTCAAGATCTAAATACTGCCGAAACGGTGCCACCGCTGGTATAAATAGATGTTCCATAAAGTGTCATTTTTGAATCGTTTTCCAAAAAGTGCATCACTGTAATATAGTTGGATAGCTGCTTTTTAGCAACAAAGCAAGGACGTGTACTGTTGAACAATGTTTTTCCCAAATCCATGGCAGATCCCAGATTAAATGACACATCACGACGCCCTTCTACATTTTACATGGAAGCAATTAATCACAAATTTGGTGCCCTCCGATTGTGTTGCTAGCTTTACAATTTGTGAAATATTTGAATATTTTTTTCGACATTTTGGTAAAAGGTCTCTGCCTACATTGATCATGTCATCGGCACCTTAACCTTAAACCTTAAGATATCTGAATTTGGATTTTCGTTAAATTCACTATAAAATATTGTGCATTTTTTGAGCTATGAGCCTCAAAGAATATAAAACTTTTAAAATCGTATGGAGAAAACTACGCCCTACTGTACATCTATACAATATAATTAATACTTAAATTACTTCATAGTTCTCAGTATCGATCCGCAAAATATGGCTGACTAGTAGGAAAAGTGGATGTGAAAATTTAGCTGAATCGTATTGATTTTGAATAAGAACACCTAATTATCAAAAATACTTAAGATATTAAATAAATTTTTTTAAAATTTGGTGACATGTCCTTCCTTTTTTGTATTTTACATGTTTTTTATACCCTGTTCCCATTGAAAATGGGAAAAGGGGGATCATGAAGTTGTGCGAATGTATGTAACAGGGAGAAGGAAAATTTTCCGACCCCATAAAGTATATATATTCTTGATCAGCATGAACAGCCGAGTCGATATAGCCATGTCCGTCTGTCCGTCCGTCCGTCTGTCCGTCTGTCCGTCTGTCTGTCTGTATGAACGCGTCGATCTCAGAGACTATAAGAGATAGAGCCACAAATTTTTGCACGAAGGTAGATTTATGCTGTACGCAGATCAAGTTTGTTTCAGATTTTAAAAATTCCACCCCGTCCCCCTTTTATCCCCAAAAAACCTAGACCTCCTCTATAAATCCAAGACCTAAAAAGCCGTCAGATCCACAATTCAAGTTAGAGCCTCGTGGTTTAGTATACATCAAGCTAGACTCAATATCTATCTATTCTGAAAAGTACAATCAGATCGGACCAAAAACACCGGAGTTATAAGCGAAACAGTTGAGCTGATAAAAGCAGCCCCCCAGTTGTTGATCAGGACTAGAAAAGTATTGCCTACATTTAGGATGACATCTTCAAAAATTCAAAAACAAATAAATGAAAATAAATGAACAGGGTATTTTGTGGTCGGGAAGCTCGACTGCAGCGCCCTTACTTGTTTCTTTACAACTATTATATTTTTAAAGTGAAAAGTATCTCATTTTTGTGGTCGATGAAAGAAATTTCGATGATTCATTTGCATGCTCTAGGTATGATACTGTTTTATAAAGAATTAGCTGACCCTCTGTCTCGGTCGGATTCTAGTCTACCATCTCGTTGCTCGATTGTTTCCGATACACGGTCCTCGCATAGAGTTCCCGGTCGGTTTCCAAACTTGCATCACGTTGCTCGTTTCACGTGGAATGACCAATCGAACGAAGCTTTAATTTATAAATGTTGATCAGAAATAAAATGTAGAATTTTTCGACAAAAAAAACCACCGTCTCACTGTCTAGAAGACAGACTAACAGACAGAATAGACAGAATGTATGTCTATTTATTATTAGATAATTTCCCGTTTCACTTATGCACTTCTGGCTGGCAATCCAATTGAACATCACGATTTACGAAGTTCGATCGTTCTATCTTCAACTCTATTGATCCGTCTTTATGATAATTTAAACTGATATACGCATTTTGCAAATTTCCCGACTATTAGACTGTTTGATCCTATTTACCCGTCTAAAATTGACGTCATTCAAGTCTTCTTAATAATCTAGGCTCGAATGAAAAGTATTAAAATTTTGCCCTTCTAGCTAAAACGTTTCATCGCGATCGGATTTAGCTCATTCCTTCAAAACCAAAACGCCAGAATTTCATTACAATCGAATGAACGGTAGAATTTTGAAAATTTTGCGGTTCTTTTACTATTTCCCAACCATTTATTCAACTTAAAAACCTTTCCGGGCAAGTGGTCAACCATTTCCTTAGTTCTAACGTTTCGTGCAAAAAATAGTACAAAATGTTAGTTGTTGCCTGTGTAAAAACATTTTGTTTTCCAAAAACTTTTCTGTAATATGATAACTCAAAGTGCAAATCGAACAACGCCACAGTTTTCGTCTGTCTTACGTTCCAATGTTCCTGACTGCATTTTGTCCCGCACTTTTTACTTGAAACCAGTTAATCTGTTGACTGTTCAATACCAAAGCGCCGCTCAACACCTACTCCTAAATACATTAAGCGTCTAAATACAAATTTTAATTATAATTCAACCTTAAATTACCTTGTTCACGAATGCTAAAATTTGCTTAAAAACAAGTTTCCAAAAGCTTCATTTAAGTAAGCAATTCGTAAAAAGCTAAAGCGAGACCAGTTTTTTGGTATTCTACGAACGAAGCTCGCTTCTTCCCATTCAGTTAGCAAACGCAGCTTAAACCATGAAGCAGTCTATCATCATCGTGGTAAGTGGATTGAATTGTGGTAGTTGACATTTCCTGCTCATTAAAGTGCTTTTCTTTTGTTTTGGATTTCTCAGGCCATTTGTATTTTCGGTCTGGCCAAAGCCCGTCCAGATGTCTCCCATCTGGTTACACCTGAACCACATGCTCCGGCCAGTCCTTATGTGTTCAGCTATCAGGCTGGACGTGCTCCTGGCCATGTTGATCGTCAACATACCGAAGTCTCAGATGGCTCTGGTGTAATCCGCGGTGCCTTCTCCTATGTGGATCCCAAAAATGAAGTGCGCACTGTGCAATATGTGGCCGACAAGAATGGTTTCCATCCCCAGTTGAGTCATCAGCTGGAAGACAGTGCCGCGGTTAAGGCAGCTAAGCGTAAACATTTCGAGGCTTACAATCGCATTGCGCAAGAGCATGCCAGCCAGACGCCAGGCCAAGCGGTGAGTACAGCTGATGGTGGATGAGAAGACTAGCCAAGTTTTGCTCAAATGTTTTGTTTTAGTCTCTGGCAGCGTCACCCCATGCGAGTGCTGCAGTGGCGCATGCCACTCGCAAGCATTTGAGTGCCTTTGAACGGATAGCGGCAGAGCATGCGGCCATCGGTGCACAACAGGAGGCCCAACGTTTGGCATTGGCTGCCCAATCACCACATGGTGAGGTGGAGGATGGACAATATCATCCTTAAATGGGGAAAATAAATAATAAAAACAAATTAAATGCTGACCGTTTACTGAAGAAATGTTTTCAAAAGTAAGAAAAGTATTTTTGTATTTAGTCTCAGTCTTGGGGGAAAATGGCTGAGAATGTGGAGAAGTTTAGTTCTTGGGAAAATACTATATATCATTATATACACCTTAGTAAAATTGATATATGTGCATCAGTGTTGCAAACCGGTTCGAATTTTATTTTACTGTGAACCAAACATCTTTAAAATTAAAAGCTGAGCCCGACCCTGTTCCGAACCTAAAATTCCGATTCGATTCAACAAAAATTACAGCAATAGCAATAGTTTAGATAGCATTCAGAACTTCCCCCATCTAAAGTAGCCTGTATTTTTAAATATCCTTGACTCCAAAACTTTTTCAATGATTCACATGGAAAATATTTTTCTATATAAAAGAAAAGAAGAAAATTATATTTGTTAACAATCCAGGATCAAAAAAATATATTATTAAAATTTTTAATAGAAAATTGCTTTATGTGCAATTTTCGAAAAGTATCAAATTTTTGTATTTTAAATAAGAACTTAACTGTTAATGTAGTCGGTGGATAACTAAAATGTTTTTAAGTTGCTTATTAACTCTTCAAATAACTGCAATCGCCCGGCATTGAATATGCCAAGTTTTGTAAGACTTTCAAATCAATATTTTCCCACACCTTTACAATTGCTTTTTGAGTATCATTTTGCTTTGCAGCGTCGAATATTCTGGCGGAAATGATGCCCCTCGGATCCTCAATGGGACTTAGATCCGGATGTGGGAGCTGAAACATGCCTTGTATGCTGGGCAATGTGAATGGAAGCGTTATCTTGTCGAAAAATAGAATTGTTATCATGAAACTCTTCCACAATTGTGATAAACTCAATTTACAGCAACTCTACATTAACTTGGGCATTCATACGACCTGACACAAAACAAATGGTGGGTGTCCCAGAAATCTCTAGAGATCTTCGTATAAACGATTAAATTTTGGACTAAACTAGGAGAAACTTAGATGGAAAGTAACTGGAACGTTGCAGGCTACTAGACCATAGAAAAGTGCAATCGTACGCATCAGATCCACTTGGCCTTGAACAGCCGGGTTCAAATCTCTCAACTTTTGTCATATAACCCAGTAGACCAGAATTTTGGAGACACTTCACATATAAACGCAAGCAGATTTGCGAAAATCTCTAGAGATTTCTGGAACACCCCCGAATATGACAGTTTTGTACGCCCCATACTTCTACTTCTCGTAGAACGCCCTGACCGAATTTTTGTGATGTTGCTTGAGGCGCGGTTTGGAAACCTTGGACTGATACTGAAAATGCAACTCCTTTCGGTAAATATGCTGTATATTAATAGATTTAGCTCCGCCTTTATTTAAGCGCAGCTCTTAATTTTATTAGCGACTTGAGTCTTTATGTTCCTCTTGCTGCGCTCACCCACATTGGGTATTGCTGCCTAGCGATTATTTTCGCTACATTTTATCGGACTTTTCAAGAACTTGGTTATTATGCTTATTATTATGCAAGTTTTATACCAGCTTAAAGTATGCTTTGTATTTTGATCAGCTCTTAATGGGACAGTTCTCACAACTCCCATGAAATAAAAGTTTACCATCTCAAACACCCTGGACTGATATATTTATTTTATTGTTTACTCACCTCTTCAATGTTTCGGCAGAGTATTTGCAAATTATTCTGGACGCTGCTGACTTCAAAAGACCAATTGCTCAATATGCACATATATCAATTTTATATTACAAGCATGACTGGATCAAGCTTATAATGATAATAAGATAACACTTGGTAACACTTTTCTTGAAAATTTGTTAGCATGTTTTTCAGCTTTCAATGTAGATTTGGAGAAAATGACTTAAATTTTAATGTCAATAGAAATATTCCGAATTTTTTGAGCGTTTTGCTCTTGCAAATTGAGCCCAAAATCGAACTTGGTGAGGATTCGCTTGACCTTTAAAAAATAGAGGCAAGTTAATATTTGGCAATGAAAATCGGAATCTTTTGAATGAATCTCAAGTTTTTGAACATTAAATAAAGGTAAATAGGCAAACCGGAGATTGGATTTTATGGTTTGCGGTCCTGTTTGCACATAATTTTAGAGATTCTGCATCTGAATGTGTGTTTATCCACTTTACCTCTGCTTTTTTCTCTGGTATCACCTAAATCTTGCTGCTTAGCATCTGCACAGAGTTAGGTATGATCAGTGATTTATTTTGGCCAAGTATGACTCCGGTTTATTCAAAATGTTAGCCATCTTATGTGGCTAGGAATCCAATAGATTTTCTTTCTGGAGATGCTGGGGGAATCTAGTGAATCTGGAGTTGAAAGAGGTTGCCTTGGTTGCCACGTAGATATTTATTTGGTTATTTGGAGTGTGTATTTTCGGACAACTCTGCTGCTTTCCTTGTTGCGAAGCTTTCTGCATGGAATTTGGTGCAGTTGCTTGGCAGTTTTTAAGAGAGCTTCATTTCTTAAGACTTTAACTCTTAAGACTACGGCAGCTCCAACTTATAGACCAAGTTGTCTATCATTGAGAAGAAAAGATGCAAATCTTCTGGTCCCAATGGTAGAGTGGACTATTTGCAATAATGTGGTCCGAGCTACTTTTGATCTCTCCACCAATCATGCTATCATACATTGACCTTAAGCAGTCTTTTGTGCAAGAAGACGTGCTTGGATGTCCAGGTTCTAATGCTTTGATTGGAGTGTGCCTTAGCTTCCCCATAATACAAACCAATGCCTGCCAATGGGTGCTCTAAATCAGCTTTAGGTATGTGGACTTCTAAGTAGCTTTCCACTATGCCAGTATGGCATTACTAAAATGAAAAGCCAATGCATCAGACTAGGTGATAGATGCTTAGCAACTTCTGGTATGCATATAGCTCATTTTGTCGGCTTTTTCTCTCATTCTTCCACATTCAGTCCTTAATACAGTTTACTGTCTACTACAACTCCAAGGTATTTCACGTTATTCTTTGGCGCTAGTGGTGTTCCATTCATCCTGGGTAAAGTCCATTGTCTTGTACGTTGTATCTCTTGGTAAAGAGAATGAGATCCGTTTTCTCCGCATTGATACTAAGTCCGGATTCTGTGGGTTTAGTTCAAAATTTATAGATAAGAACCTTAACTTTGGAACATAAAAAACGAATGGTTTATGTTGGCAATTAAATGGCTCAAGGTTTTGAATTGAAAGTTGTTTAATCGTTATCCTCTGAATATGGACAATGGATACTTGAAATCTCAGTTTAATTTTAGCCAAGTAATCTGTGAATCATATTACCAAGATATAAATTAATACAAATGTATAATTGTTGGTTCGGAACAGATTCAGTTACTTAACAGACATAGTTCGGCTTAATGTTCATTATAACTAAAATTTCAGCATGTTTAAGTTCGAATAGTTGTCCCCCGGAAGCGCCTTGGAAACAAGGGGCAGCATTCAACTCAAATTAGTTAAGATTCAAAATTAAATCATATATTTTGTACATGTTTTGGTTGTTTTAAAAGAACATCATAACTTCAGTATAAGTTTAAAACAATCTTGATACTTAGAGCACAATATTCTCGACTTAATATTATTATTTTAGGAACTAGAATAAAAGTTTAATTAAACTTCGTAAGTGTCTCGGCTATCCAGTTATTGTATTCCGACACTCTGGTATAAATTCCCGGATATGCCGCATTGGCACAACCCAGACCCCAAGACACAATGCCGAAAAGTTTCAAGCGTCCTCCTATGCTGGTAATCAAAGGTCCTCCGGAATCTCCCTGACAGCTATCACGTCCTCCGTATTGACTGCCAGCACAGAGCATTGTGGCTGTCACTGTGCCAGCTAGAAAATAGTTACGCGCACATTGGTTCTGATCCCTCTGTAAAATGGCCGTATAACGTAAACGATTCTCTGGTTGCAGTTGGGGCAAAGCCTTTGAACCCCAACCGCTGACAAAGAGTTGGGCCGCCATATCGACGTGATCCCTCTTGGTTACCAAGGCTATGGGCTGTATATTACGACTAAATACCAGTTTCTGCTCCAATTGTATGAGGGCGATGTCATTATTCATTCGTGTGGGTTCATTAAAGTTTTGATGTGGTATTATCCTTCGTACTGGCACATAGCTACCACCACTGGCCCACTCGTTGGAGCCCGCTCTTATGGCATACAACTTGGGTTGACTGTGCTCCACAACACAATGGGCTGCCGTTATAACTAGATCGGGAGCCAGTATAGCGCCGCCGCAGGCATGACGAGTGCCCAGCTGTATAGAAACCTGATGGGGAAACTGGACTATAGAAGTATCCCAGCCTCCCACTATGCGTCCATCCTGCTGCTGCTGCTGTGTGATAGTTAGGGCCTGGCTAGAGCAGATGAGTACCAGACAGAGGCCAATTTTATAGTTGAACATGTTGATGTTGATTTGAAACTGTTGCTTAGAGCCGGCGACGATTGGCCTTTTTATAGTCAGCCAAAAACTTGCGGCTTATCTTATCTGCTGACAAAGTCATAGGCCTGTGCTTTGACCCTCATTCGAGGGCTGTAGAACTTTACCTTGTCCGAGGCTATCTTTTAGGTAATTATGATAAAAGAGTGGGTGAACTGCTGCTGAAGGGAGGTGGGGCTTCTAATGTCTAGGTTTTTGCTCTTCCAATCATCTTTCCATGGCCGTCACCTGCTCCTTGAGATAATCCAAATGATTTACACTATCCTGCATCACATCATATTGATAGCCCACATGTTGAAGTATTAGAGTCATCTTTGTTAGATTCTGATGGCTGTAGTCCGAGACTACATCAACTTGGGTAAAGTTTTTAAGAGTTTGATGCATGATCTGAGGAGGAGAGGGGTAAAGAATAATTAAATGGAGATTAATCCCAAGGAATTTATATGCTTACCTCATTTGTTTTAGAGCCACGCACCACCTGCCTGGCCACAGAACCTGAAAAGGGCAAAATTTGGGTTTGAAAATAAATAAATCTGGAATCGTCAATTATAACCTACGGTTTATAGCTAATGGGTATTAAGCATTTGAACTTGTGACTGGTAAATGATAATTAGATGTGTCCATGGTTTGAAAATAGAAAAACAGTGATTGCTTGAAAGCTAATTTGAAATCCATGAACAGCAATACAGAGGGTAGACTATATATCTATATGTGGTCCACAGTGGAATAATTACTCCAAAACCAGCTGAAACATCAAATTAGATCTTTGTGTTCTTCTTTCCATGAAATAAGACATGGTTTAATAATATCCAATCATTTATTTGCAGAGCAGTTTACGAACTAAAGGGAGTTCATTGGTGCTTTTAGGTATAGTATAGTTATTAGAAGCTCATTTTGGAAACACTTATTTAAAGCCCTATCTTGAAAAAGAACAGAACTAACCAATAACAATCATATAAAATGACAAAACTGAAGCTCTGATTTAAGGGCTACCTCTCAAAAAACTTAAAGATCTGAAAATATATTAATAAAGCTTCCCTTACAACTGTGATCCAATACAATCTCGAAATAGTCGGCTGTCAAACTTCTTTAAAGAAAAAAAGGCCCTGTCTTATTTTGTAGTTTCTGAATATTTTGAGATAGTTGCTTTGATATAAACACTATGAATAGAAAAACTTTAATTTATTTAACAATTTCTCACACTTTTCACCTAGCTTGAAAAGAGCCACATTGCCAACAATAGCTTAACGCCCATCACTATCAATATAATTGATTGCATTTGACTTTTGCTCACCCAAATTATTGACATTGACGCCAACCCGAGCACACAGACGCTTTTTCGAATCATCAAAGAGATGGCGAGCACTTGAACTGGATGCAGAAGCCATTTGTTTCTTTTATAAACAATTTGATGGTGACTAAAATCTGGTTAATAACAAATCCCTGGCTGTAGTATGACCGCATATGGCTAGGGCAGAAATCCTGGACCTTTCACAGATGGGCTCGATAGGTGAAAGGCTTGATAAGCAAAGTAATCGGCGCGGTAAGTCATCGATTTTTAAATATAATTCAAATCTCCCAAGATACGTATGTATGTTTACAACAGTGAGAGCTAAATGTAGGACAAGCAGAGTATTAGGAAAAATAGCAAAGAATTTAAAATAAAGCAATCAATCCTTATATGAAGAGCCATAGATGTGAGCCTAAAGCAGAGTGGATATTAAATGGATATTTTAGTATCCAAAAGTGGATACCGAAATCATCCAATGGATGCTTTTGTAAATTTTCATGAATTTTTGAATTTCGTAAGTGTAAATTGATTTATTAGACAAATGATTTAAGAACAATTAAATTATAAATAAATACCGCTAAAAGTTGCATAAGCCTGCGAGCTTGGAAGCCGGGCGAATCCACTGAATTTGAGGTAATAAATTCAGAAATTTCCAGTCGCTTGCAACATCGGAAAATCACTTACAAATCGGATTTCAAGTCAATTTTAATTTCCAAAATCGTAAAAATTCTTGTTCCAAGTATTTCGCTTACTTTGCTTAAAAATCAAGTTTTTTACAAACTTTGCAGCCTTGAATTCGAGTAAACCTCAATTGTATTTATCCATAGAAGCTGTTCCAAGAGGATTTTCATGTCGTGATCAATTGAGCAGCGATTTCATACCCACTTTAAGGCAAATATCTTGTTAACTTCTTTTTATTTAATATCACATTTAACACCGCACACTTAAAAGAACTCAACCCGAGTTCCTGTATCGCCGCTTAAAACAATGATTTACATTCGGTTTAACACCTTGGCAGCGATTATTCCAAGCCACCCAGGCGGAGAATCCTTGCTGCCTACGAATAAACTTGGCACAGGCAATGGAATACCTGATATCATCACTTAAAAGCAGACGACAGGGTAAACGACACAAGTCTGCGGAGGGTCGCCCATCGGCGGGCTTGCACCAGTATCTATCGTTAATCTGAAATAGACCCCAATCCACCGAGCCGTCCACATTGGAAGGATTTATGGCCTTGGAGTTGAATGAACTTTCTCCCTCAACCAGACACAGCCAATCCGGGAGTTCTTGTCGGGGTACACCATAGCGATGAAGCTGTCGGGCCAGACTGCAGCGTCCCACCTGGCGAGCCGGGATGCTTGAAAATAAAACCGATAGAATGATGAGCCCAAGCCACAGCATGATCTTCTTAAGCAACTGTGTGGCGTTTGAGATATTGAAGCAGGCTTTTATAGTTTAATTCTGAATAACCAATCTAATTTGTTAAAATGTAAGCACACACTTGGACAGCTCTCAAGTGGCAGGCCCACACTTGAGCATAAATTTAAGCGAAAAACACTAAGCAACAAAACTTGTACAAAGTTCTTGAATGAAGTCGGAGTGGTACATTATCGCCGAAGCTTGGATTTCTTTTGCCACACAAATCGGCATCATAGGTACTTCCCAACAAACCATCACATAAGCAGGCTGGTGACTTTTTTGAACTCTCGGAATAAGTTCGGACGCCTGTTCTGATGACACTCTATCGTTTTTTTTTTTGCTAAACGATTCATCTATGGTGAATATTTGTTCGACTGTTAACAAAATTCGTCTGTGGGTTTTGTTCGCGCACTGGCGATGCAATGTTTTCGATTTTGTCTGACGTTTTGTTTCAATGCTGCTGTTAGCAAGTATCCGGTGTGTCCCAAGTCACCGTTTTATTATGCTTGACATGCTTTCCTCGCTTATATTCAGGTCACCATTCATGATTTTCTGCTTGCGCAGTGGATTTCGACGAATACTATGTTTTACAGCTTTGATGGCTTGTGGAGCTCGCACAGTGCTCGGACTGCAGGATTTTGCACGGTCTTTTACTCGATCAGTATCCTCAAATAACTTCACAGTAAGATACACAAAGTTTCGGGTGAAAGATGGGTTTTTAACGCTGCATTCTGGAGCAGTTTGTATTTGAAAATTTATTGAGAACTAAAGAGGAAACGGGTTTGGTTAGGTTAGGTTAAATAGGCTGCTCGGCAGAGGCCGAGTTCACCCAGAGCCCTTTTGGCCCATTGTGATGCCTAGTAGGGGGCTGAGGTTTGGGAGGGGAGAGGGTAGTGGGGATTGACGGTCAGATTCTGCGCAACTCTCTACTTAAACCCTTTTAAGGAATCCACAAAAAGAGCCAGGTCTTCTAGGGGCACATTTGCCAGACTGCCCAGGTCTTCAAAGAATGGTTTGCCCAGATGCTGGGTGCGTTTCCTAAGAAGTGCAGGGCAGTCGCATAGAAGGTGATGGATGCTTTCTATTTCCTCCTCGTTCCCACAGCTACGGCTACGGTATGTCTGCGTGACCAGGTACCCAGACGAGGGTGATAGAGTGCTGTTGGATTTGGTTCAGTGCTGTCGCCGTGCTGCGGACTAGGACGCTCTTTGTGGCGTTTGATGACAGAGCCTTAATAGCCGCCTGGCTGTCGACCAAGATTAAAATGTTCCTTAGTGGTGTGAAAACGAAAACTAAGCCAGCCCAGGCATACAAAGAAGACCGTTGAAGCTTTTTCATTGAAATTGTGTCTCTACAGAGAAAAAAGAATGAGGAGCAAAAATCAAGCTCAAAAAATTGACTTTATCTCGACCTTCGGATTGAATTTTCAAGCAAAAGTCGTACTAGATCCGAGATATCCGAGACGAAGTCAATCCTATTCGTACTTGGAATGAGAAAATCCGAGATTGACCGACTTCTGACAACGTTAGGGATTAATTTAATCCCGGATATTGTTTCTGTGTACTGTTATACTGATTTTACTCGGAGAAGCAAGCTTTATAAAGTGTTTAAAAAACTTTCGTTGGTAGAAAAGAAGTGTAGGAGGGGTAAGCGAGAGTTTTTTTTGAAAAACTTCATGAAGTTTGCCTTACCGCGTGAATTCAGTCTTAGTCTAAGTGCATTCTCGTGACTTCCACAGACAATAATCAATCATTCCTAATATTTTTCGTCTCTAAATATTTGAAAAATAGAAATGGAAGCGGTTATTTTAAAATAAAATCCATTTCGTTTTCGGTTACTTAAAAAAATATAATACTTCATTCGGTTAACCTGGTTAAAATTATAGGTTGTTGTTTTGGTTGGATAAGACTATAAATATCTTGGCCCTACTGACAAGTTCTCAAAGCTCGGTTCTGTTATTATTGATGCTATTCTGGCAATCTGTAGAATGAAAAGCCTCTTTCTTTAGAATGAATAATAGGTGTGTTCCCACACACAAGCATGTTCCGTATGAACACACAGATCTTAGAGATGTTTGGAGCAAAGACCTAAAATTCACAAACATTAGTAACGGCCATACAAGTGAAGGGGAATTTTCAATGTGGACCTTCGATTTTACATAAGTATGCTGTACGTGTGTGAAGTTTGCCGAACAAGCTTTGCACACACGCAGCACACAGTTCAACAATCGAAGGTCCACATTGTAAAGTTTCCTATGAAATTCCCTGACATTCAGTTGAATGCCAGTTAAGCATATTATTGAGTTCTAGGTCTCTGGTTAGAGACAGAGGTTCGACAGACAGAGAGACTTGCATTCATATGAAGATTATTTCCTATTTTTGCCACGCCCCAGAAATTTGAAAAATCGCTTTATCTCCTACAGTTTTATATGTAGATGGTTCGTCCTTTTTTACACATATTTAGTAACTGGTATTATTTTTCAAACAATGCAATGAATGGCCAAGATCGGATAAAAGATAGTCTAGTTATAAGTCGGGTTTTATATGAAGAAGCTAAGTTTATCTAGTTTTTCAATAAGATTGTGAAGTGGTGTCGCTTGCCCCTCTACACCACTTTCCTATAAACAAAAGCTTTTTCAAAACCTTCACGAAGTTTGCTTCAGCATGTAAAAACTGTCTTTGTGTTGCACTTTAATTAAAGTTAATTAGATATTTACAAACTTTGGGAGCTACGAAGTATATTATGGTAGAATTTGTCCGATTTCCTTTCTTATTTAACACTGAAAACATTCGAGACGAATACACACAAAAGGATTTAAGATTCTAACATTTCTTGTCTATGGATTCGTTGTATTTGAAATGATTTTTCGATCTTTTTCTCTGTAAGCTTCCACTTATGTTGCCTAGTGTATTTTGAAGTTGAACTTTCAATTTTAAGCCAGTTTCGTTGATATATGGAGTGGGAATTGTGCGCCATTTAAAACGAGCCGCCACCATCGCATCTGCCTAGCCAATTGATCAATCGTCGCACCCAGATGGTTTCACTTTCAATCGATTCTTTTGTGCCTATAAAAACAGTTGTCTCACTTTAAGTAACATATATGAATATATATATACAGAACCCCCCCTTTTGAAAGCACTCGGGAACACTTCAAAGCAGTCGCGTGTGCTCCAAAAATGGAATCAATTCGATTATGTCATTCAACTTGGAAACAAAATGTAGGTATAAAAATATACAACAATACAAAATATTATGCTTAAATTCTAGCTCAATCTTAACTAGATATCATTTCCTTGAGTTCCTGCTCTGTTGAATTTTTGAGCTCCTCCGGTGGTTGGTAGCCACTTTTGGGTAAATATTGTTGCTTTCTTGAGGTGGGACGTATAACTATATGAGCCACACATGTGCATATAGCGCCTATGGCAAAATATTGAAAGCTCTCCCGTCCACCAAATCGTTTAAACATAATGCCACCGATGAGCGAACCAATCGAGAAACCCAGACCATCATCAATGCCCGCCATCAGGCCCTGAACTGTGGCGGAGGTGCCGGGTGGCGCTACAGCTGAGGCATAGGCCACTATGCAGGTATAACAGAGAGCATAGGTCACGCCCTGGAAGAAAAGTTCCACTCCCACCAAATACCAAGGATTTGGTATCCAAGCAATCAGGGATAGTCGCACCGCATAGAAGAAGAAACACATGCTCATGCAGTGGATATAGCCTAAGAAGGGGAGAAATAAAGTGAAGAAGGTGGGATTTGTTCAATTAGTGAGCACAAAATATACAAGCTTACATTTTAAAAGGAATAATGATGCAACTTAGAAGGTTTTTAGCATGATGGAATGTTAATTGAACTTATCCTAAAATATGTTTCTTCTTCTAAATGTAATGAATTCATCTAAATTAGCAGAGCTGTAATGTGTTCATTACTTCCTGCATTTAATTACTTTGCATTACTAAAATCACGATTATTTAGTTAATGAAAATACAATTCCTGATAACGATATTTTTGGTAGCCGTAAGTCTAACTTGGAATTACGTTTACACAAGGCAATAATACTAGACTTTTTCATAATATTGAGGGGTACTTTAGCTTCAGACCTAGACGTGATGGACGATCATTTCGATAAAGTCATTGGTGTTCAGCATACCTTGTGCCTAGTATTACTTTACGAATATTTCCAAATGTAATTACTTTTGCAATTACTTTAATAATTGTACTTGTAAAGGGGAATTATTGAGTAATTGTGCTTGAAAACTTGAACTATTTGTGTAATTGTAAAATAAAATGAACTATTTTTTGGGATTCAAATTTGTAAAACACCAAATTTTATTGTTTGATGTAATAAAAATCAAACTTATTCAATAGTTTGAAGAATTCCGCATTAGACGAACCACTTTCGACTATATACAAATAGGTGACAATTTGTATTATGGATGTCTCATTCCGACATTTTTTACACTGGCAGAGTGGCTCTGGTTCCGCAGAGATCGTCAGCCTAAAGAGAGTGGATATTGGTGTTCGTGATGTCATGGAGCGATATTACAATATTTTTCAACCTACAATAGAAGCGAATACATTAGTTGTAGAAGCTCGTAAGTAATTGCACTTTAGACCTTTTAATAATTCAGCATTTCAAGCACTATCGATCAATAATTACCCTTTTCGGGTAACATTAGTTGTAAAAGTAAGTAAGCAGGTAATTGTAAAAGTAATTACATTAAGTAATAATCACCGAATGATCGTAATTCTAAGTTAGGATTACAATTACTAAAAATCGTAATTAAGAATGGTTTTGAACTATCTGAAAAACAGTAATGGTAATTTTGGTTTACAGCTCTTTAATTTAACATTGTTTTAACGTATAAAATTGATTTTTAATACTTTTATATCATGATTGGAAGTGTTTTTGGGGGATTCTGTCAAATAAGGTATGGGTTAATGTGACTTAAATATCTTTGATTTGAAATCTTGAATCTTTGACGTAGTTGCTGCATTATGAACTTAAATAAATTAGTTCGACTTTAATGATTTTACATAATAATACCCTATTAAAATAGTGTAAAGAGTTTCATTGTGTTTGAAATAATCCAATTGATCTTAATTCAATCAAAAGTCATAATTAAATATGTAGGAATTTCAGATTCGGTCAAGGTATTCATCAGGTATCTATTTCATTTCATGCAAACTCAAGCCATTTTCCATAATACAGCCCAACCCAACCAAAATTGAATTCCTTTTAAATAAAATTCAAAATAACTAGACAATTTCAAATCAGGAGTCGGCAATGCCAGCAGAGCAGCTGCTACAGGCAACTGTGAAAATAAAAGTATTCATTTGCAGCACAGATCTGCAAGAGTGCCTGTTTTCTTGACTCCCACTGCACTCGCTGTAAAA
Organism: Lordiphosa fenestrarum; assembly: GCA_035044985.1. NCBI lineage: Eukaryota > Metazoa > Arthropoda > Insecta > Diptera > Drosophilidae > Lordiphosa > Lordiphosa fenestrarum. Next base: position 56,215 of record JAWNNO010003675.1, read on the forward strand.
GTGTATGTGGTGCTACTCAGAGAAAAAAAGGATATTAAAGAATATCGATTGGATAATTTCCGGTATCCATTTGGACGGGATATGTCTAAAATATCCTTTTAATCATCCAACGGAGCTAGAAATCATCCAAAAGATATGAAAACTGTTGATCATTTGGATGATAGGAAAAGATATTAAAGACATTCCCATTCCAAATCGATATTTTCCAATACCAATTTCTCCCGTCAAAAATATAATTTTTGATCAGAAAATTAGCGCATTTATGACGATTTTAGTCAGAACAATCAACGACAATGAAAAGTGGTCAAAAATTTCATAAAATGTTGGCTGGGTTGGGGAGACTGGGACGGGACTTACACGGTGAAGCAAACTTCATGATGTTTTCGCTTGTAACGAAACCGTTTTAAGAATTTAATGAAGTTTCTAAAAAAGCTTTCGATTGCTGGACACCTCAACTGAAAACTTTTTCAGAAACTTCAAGATGTTGGCTTCAACGTGTAAGTCCCGTCTTATCTCGTTCTCTCATGTTCCTGTTTTTGCAAATCCAGGTGGATTTTACGCATTCGCATAGCTCATGCTCAAAATGAGCAGTACAAATACACCAAATCCTCCTAGATTTGCAAAAACAGTAACATAAGAAAACGGCCCCTAGTATTTTTCGAGTAGTGCCATGTAAAAGTTATAAATTGTAAGTGGAAGTATAATATAATAAAGTGATTTTCTAATATTCCAATTTAAAAGAATGATTGAGATTTACAGAATTGATTTAAGAACGGGGAAACATATTTTGGTATAATTACGTTAGCATGGAAGCAAAAGTGAAAGAAGTTTTATATTATAAGACATATTTGAACAGGATTATTAAAGAAAAGGATTAATAGAAATCAAATGCCTGATTTAGTGCGATTAGATATGATGCTGTATGAGTAATTAGGCTGATATAAGTTAAAATACCCACATATATGGTAATGATTGAGCTTTTGAAATAGTTTTAAGTAAATCGACATCAATTTTCAAAATTGATTTCATTTTTCAACTATTTTTTCAACGAAACTCAACTGCAAATGATTTAGTATGAATCGAAATGAATTAGTGCTCTTTGATTTACCCATTTTCTTAATAATCTTGCCACTGTAGAAAAAGAATGGCACCTCCCCGGCCAAGCATTCGGCAGCCACCACCAGTCCTTCAATAAGCTTAATCTGCTCCATATAACCCGTCTCAGCGGCCACCTCCTCCACATGCCAGAACATGAAGTAGATGATGAATGAATCGATAATACCCGCTATGCAGGCAAACACCAGGAAAACGATTATCGGTGGTTGACGCACCAATCGCCATACATCCGACCATATGGACTCAGATCCACCCAATTTGGGTAACTTCAATTTGGAAACACTCATCAGATCCAGTGCACTGAACACACACATGATCAGCAGGGCGGGTGTGAAACTTTTCACCGCATCTGTGGTCCAAAGATTAACCACTATGCCGGCCAGCAGGGCGGTTGCCCCGAATCCAATGGTACCCCACACTCGTTGAGCTCCATACTTGCCCTGCTCTTCTGCGCCCAGCAAATCAAAGCAACAGGCATCCGATATGGAGTTGGTCACATTGAATCCTATGGTTCCTAGGAACAGTAGACATACAAACAGCCAAAAATTGCCATCGCCAAAGAGACAACTATTGATGGTCTGGAGCTGACACATGGCCGTGTTATTGTCCCATACACTGGGTGCTTTTTGAGTCAGGCAAATGTGGTAACTCACATTACCATGCTCTAGGTTTTCGGTGAAATTAAGTGACTGAGACACAATTAGTGTCTGGAAAATGAAGTCCTGCTGACTACAGGTCGCTTGATGTGCGGCCTGACAATAAGCAGGAGAGGAATATATGTCTTCAGAGCATTCCAAAGGCGGTTTAAGGAGCAACACCTTCCACTGGGCATTGCCCTCATTCAATTCGATGGCATGAGACGTTGTGGGCAGGAAATAGAATCCAGCATAGGCCAGTGTCATGATTAAAATCAAAGTCATGAAGATAAATTTACGAAGGCTCTGTGAATGGAGATAGAAAGGATCGAATTAAATTGGAGTGGAGGGCAAGTGGATTATAGTTGAACTCACCGTAAAGTAATCAGCTAGAAAACCGACCATAGGCTTGGCCAGTACATACAGTATGGGTAGGACGGCGGTTATGTATCCCATCATATCTGGTGGCACACCAATTTGTTTGCCAATCACCGAAAGTTGCGGCAGAATGGGCCCCATAGCTAAAAGAATAAAATTATTATTAGGCTTACCAATTTTAGAAAAAAACAGATACACCAAACCCTTTAGTTTAAGTTCAAACCATTCTTAAATCGTCTTAACAAAACTACATTTGCAAGGAGGAACCATTGGCATTAAATAAATCAAGTGCGACTCGATTTATTGAGACTAGAGTAGTTAACAGGAATCATGCATTGTTGTCAGAAAACAAACATAAGGTGGCGTTGCTTTCTCAGGCAAATGGCAAACTCCTAATCACTGCAAATGACTTCCTTGGAGTCGGCTTTATTTTGGTTTGCCGTGCAGTTAAGCAAGTGTTCGCCGCTATTGCATTTTATCTACCAATCAACCAATTTTATTAAACTTTTCTCCTAAAAATTGCCAGCAAATTTTCATAGCATAGCAACAAAATACCTAATTCGTTGACAGTGTTTGGTCAGACTGCTGCAGAAAGTGTTATTCATATCGAATGGAACTGTTGTTGAGAAAAGCGAACGGTGGTTAGCCTATCGGAACTTTTGAGAAATAAGGCCTCAGCATGTTAGAACGCAGTGCCAACATTTTAAATGCATAATTAATGACATCTATTTAAAGTTAAGAAAACAGTTATCATCTAATGTTCGCCCAATTTTTTTAAAACTCTGCCTACAAATCTGGAATCTGCGCGTAAAGGAATTTCATGCAAACTTTCGAGGGTAAGGCAACCCGAAAAATTCTCAAAACGCCATTTATTTTTGTGGATAGGCCGAAATATTGTCAAATATGCCTTAATAAATGTCCTTAGATATAAAAATAAGATATTTTCAGGAATCTGTGCTGAAAGTTATTGTACGTACTTTTTAAATTACAATTTATGGCTTGATTCCAGATGAAATTAACATTTATTTCGGCACAATACTTTATTCGAATAAGCATTTAGATTTCCAAACATGTTTAAAGTGTTTCCATTCTACTGAAGTTCGACTTAAGAATTTATTTCGTGCGTTCTGGAAACCAGCCTTTAAATAAAATGTCTAAAACTGATTTCTATTCTAAGATCGCCCTTAATTTCTTCGAAACTCAACCCTTAAAGCCAATACTTAAGGATAACGATCCGTATTTTTGTTAAATCTGTTTGAAAACCCTATTTTCTACGGACTTTTGAAGGGAATTAAGTCAGAAAAGTTGACCAAAAAAACCCTTGTCTGTTCTAGAATCGTTATTAATTAATGTTTTTCTGTTAATAAAACTTTTTCCAAACTCGGAAAAAGAGCTGGGAGCGCCCTTAATTACACCAATTCTTAACTTGGTGAAAGTTTAAAAAGGCATTTATGTAGGTGTCCTATTCACATTCTATATGACATTAATTTCGATCAGTTAAGTTTGAACATATTATAAAGTCCTATTTCTGGTTTCAAGAGGTGTTAATCCACAGGTTTTAGTAGTTTTTAGCTAATCTTTAAAATATTGAACATTCTGTCAGAGAAAGCCATTTCATATCAAAATGCTTTTTAAAATGGAAAAGCTCACATAAAGTTTCTTCTTCTCGATCTTTTGTTTTTGGATTTCTAAAGTGAATATTTCAACAATTTTAAAATAGAATTCCTATAGAACATTTGAATAGTCTGGGTTCATACTGGCCTGGACCGACTCAGTAATCAGAATATCATCTCGTAAAGGAAATGGGATAAGCACTCAAATCGATTAACAACTTTCAAAGCATATACATAAAGCATATACAAAAAGTTGAAAATTCAATTGAAGTGAAATATCCCAATTAAATATGGACTGGCTGTGAAAAGTATCAATTGAAAATTTAATGGCAGGGAAATTCCCAATTAAAATTGGCTGGTGTGAAAATCGCAATTGAAAATTTAATGGAAGAGAAATATCTAAAACTAATTTTAAATGAGAGAGAAATGAATATTTAAATATCAGCTGTGCTTAAATGCCATTCGTAATTGACTTAAAGCTGGAATTGTCCACTATTTCTAAGATTGAATGGAAAAATTCAATGAAACTTCAATTGACTTGAAAACATAGTTGAGCTAAAAGGTAAACAAATTTCAATAGGACTTAATCGTAATTGAAAAGTTCATTTATTTAAATTCAACAATTGTTTCTAAGTTGAAAAACTCCCTTAACAAAAAAAAGTGTTGTTTTGATTCAAAAATCTAAACATCATACCCTTTGTTTGTTTATTACCTTAAATTGTGAACATCATGAAGTCCTAGTAATTTGAAAACAGGGCTGTCGATCAAGAAGCGAACTGGTGGGTAGCTTAGTTATAAGTTCTTAAGGAACTGTCTCATGTAATTAACCGGCACTTCAATAAAATGGATTGAGTTTTCAAAACAGAATTGCAAAATTTTATAAGTAGATACACTAACAATGTCAATATTCAAGTTAAATTTATTTCTTGAAAATCGTTTTATAGGACCTTGTCTTGTGTTTATTAAACAAATTTACTTACCTGCCATAAAGAAGAAGAAATGCGCCTTAATGGGCAGCAGGCGTCGATTAAGTCGCACCATTGTCAGACCTTTGCTTCAATACTTAGCCGTATTTTAAAATGTATCACAGTTGGATCTCCACGCCTCCATGTAAATTAAATAGAAATATAAACTTTTATTTCAAAAATTATAGTTTTAAACTTTTATTTCACAAATTATAATTGTGTCTTTACTGTCTTTATTATAACTAAACTACAAAGGGATCTTATGCGGCCCTTACAGCTAAGACTGGATTTACACGGTGGAGCCAACTTCATGAAGTTCACAAAAAAGCTTCCGTTTGTAGAAAAGAGTTGTAGAAGGGCAAGCGACACCACTACACCTCTCTCCTACAAGCATGAGCTTTTTTAAAAACTTTATGAAGATTGCTCCACTGTGTAAGTCCCGTCTAACTTAATGCTAAAGCTTCTCAACATAAGCTTTAAAGCTCCCACTTGGGGAACAAAGGAAATACTGATCATCTCTTTAGTATCAATTTAATCCTTGAGAGTATCAAATTGATATTTTGGATCCTTATTAATTTGAAACAGACATTCTTAGTCAGTATATTGGGAAAATGTGATGTCATGCTGCCGAATGCAGACGATGACAGCTCAGTAAACGCTTTACGAGTGACATAACTGTTTAGATTTTAATGCTAAAGGCTGACTTCCCGAACAAATTTAAGTTTTTGTCATGGAATTACAAGTTATTTAAGTCATGCGAACTAAAAGCTCTAGTGGGGGTCAAAAAGTGCTAAAAAGCTTTAAAATAATACCAGAAATGTCTGCCGAGTGGCAGGGTCACACTAATTTGACAGCCTCTTGTAATCCAAATGCGATTATTAACTGCAATTTCAAACAACTTTTTAGTTGTTGACCTTGCAGCTTTTCAAGTCTCATGAGATGCTATCACAAATAAGGGCGACCTCTGGGTGAACTCTGGTCCCAAGTTAGAAATGTTTAAGAGTGGCCAGAGCCCGCGAATAAATTAGTGGCCGTCCCATCGACGGCTTGAGGGCTTGAGGGTGTCAACTTGCACTGTTAATCTTTATTTACTTTCTATGGTCGTCTACTGATAAGACTATTATTTCTTGCATCGTCTGTCTGGAATCTGCAAATAGCAAAGAGTAATAGGGCTAATTAGGATATAATCATACATATCTTATCTTATTGGTGTGTTTAACGACCGATAAGAAGACAATGAAAAACTATAATCGACAACATAAAATCGTGATAGCGTTGAGAAGGTCTAGTTAAGTGAGGTAAGGACAGGCACATCTACCTGTTTTAATTTGGAAGTCTTATCTAGACTTGTACAGACTTGTTAGAGAACTAGCAACTTTCTTTGTAGACAACTTGTCAGTTGACTTAAAGTCTAATTTATTATTAAGTAAGCTCAAGACCGGTTTTAATAGATTTATATACACCTTAGCTCAGACTTGACACACAAATAAAAAATCCCAAAAACAATACACAAAGCCGGTAAATAAATTACCTCAAAAACTTGAATAAAAACTTTTAAGCAATAACAATTAATCAATTTTAGTTCAAAACACAATTCACAATTGGAACTGGGAAGCCTTACAACTGCTCTGACTTGATTAAGCCATCCGAAATTGTTTCATACATTTAAATACAATGGAAATACTTCCCACAATTTGTTTAATTAAATTGACAATAATTGTTGCATATTAATTAGATTCACCACACGCGACTCACACCCACCGACGAGATCAAGTTGAAGGCGTTTAGACCGATCAAAGCAAGTCAAAGTCTCCGCACCGACTGAAGAGGTTGAGTGTGGCATTGCTTGCAGTTTGTAATAACTGATAAGCAATTTTGTTTCAGAACTGCTTGGTTGATAAGCAAAATCGTTAATTTATTGATAACAACAACAACAACAGCAACAACAGTTATGGTGGAAACATCTTTGTAAAATCTTCTCCTAGTGCTAAGTGGCCAGGTAATTCCCCAGTTCGCATCTAGTAATTATCTCTGAGATTCCCGAAACCTCAGCTTGAGTCATCAGCTGTGCGTTTCAATTTTTCATTTCAATTTTATTTCATTTATGGATTAAACCAGTTTTACTTGGCCGCCAGGGCTTAATGTCATCTCTCAGTTGTCGCTGATCGGTCGTCGTGAGTGGTTGAGTGCGGGCTTGAAAGGTCTGGAACTCAGAACGAAGCTGAGAGATACTCGTAGTATTTTGTTTGTAGTATTTATGTGTTTTTGCATGTGATTAAAAGTGGGCGTTTCGTCTCAACTTGAGTGCCGTTGACAGTTGCGAATGATTAACTAATCCATGGTTTAAAGTGAAATGCAACAACTTAGTAGTAGTATCAAGATGCAGTTGTTTACCTTCAGTTTTCAATGCCTGATCGCCTTCTTGTTGTTATCAATGTGTATGGCTGTCGAACCGCCAGATGATGGAAAATGTAAGTCGCTCGATTGAATGCATTTGCATACATATATTAATGTGTGTATGCATTTGGCATATTTTGATAATTTATACAAGACAAGTGAGTAATCAATTAATAAAAAATAACGCAGGTTTATGCAATAAAAAGTTCTAGAAACATTAACGTAAAGGTTAAGCTTAGACTCCAAAATACCAGGGCTGCAAACCCAAAAAATTTCGTGGATCTCCGGCTCACAGGTTCGAACCAAAATTTAACAATGGTTCAGGTTCAGAATTTGGAGGTTCAAGGTTTTTGGGCAAAGGTTTAGGTTCGAACCTTGGCTCAGCCCATGCTTAATACATGTTTATGTAGTAATCGACCTAAAAACGAAATAAACTTTAAGCAAATTGCGTCGATTTACGTACCAAAAGTGTTTCCACAGTAATGTTAAGCACTTGTTTTGTGAATAATACAATAAGCTTTGGAGAAAAGGATCTTAAGAAACAGAGGCTAGGGATTCTGTTGGTAATTCTGAACATTTTTATGGATGCTTACATTAAACTATCCTGCCGATTGTAAGACTCAGTCTTTCAGAACCATCAGGATAAGAGAAGAAGTTGCTAGGAAATAGGTATACATACTTGTATCATGTCTTTAATTTTTGTTGAACCGAACCGAAATTATGGGTTCGGAACAGGTTCAGGTTCAGCTTTAGTAACTTAAGAGGTTCGGTTCGAGGTTCGGTTCACAGTAATCTGAAAGTCGGAATTCCGGGTTCGAACCGGTTCGGTTCAAAACCGGTTTGCAGCCCTGCAAAATACTATCACACATTTGATACCCCTAAAAAATTATAAAAAATAAATTTTTAAGTGAAGATTATCTTTGATGGTAAAACTATTAACAAATTGTTAGCTCTGATAGATCAAGAGTTTTAGTTGTCTCTAGTTTATGCGGTGGCTTGGAACTTCTAATGAGAAATTGTGTTCTTTAAAAACTGTTACAAAATCGGTCATATTCACCAGCTATGGGCGCCAGCTGTAAAGTAGATAGCAAAACTAGAGGACCGAATTTTGTATACCCTTGCAGCACGTTTTTCTAACAAATTTGAAGAACATTTCCACTGAACACAGATAAATTTTTCTCATTAAAACTACTTTTCTGACTCTACTTCTCTATGACAGCTATACTATATAGATTTCCGATTTCGACCAAACTAAGTGGAATCATAGAAAAGCATAGCAAACTAAGAAATACAAAGTTTGGAGTCGTTTAATTGGAAATCAAAAAAGTTTTTCTCACTAAAACTAGTTTTTCGACCGATCATTTCGATGGCAGCTATAACCTATAGCTATCCGATTGGTCACGATGGGTTTAAAACTGACGGAGAAGATTGCATAGAAACAGACAGACAGACGGACATGCCTATATCGGCTCAGCTCGTTATGCTGATCAAGAATATATATACTTTATGTGGTCAAAAATGCTTTCTTCTCTGCCTAACAAACATCTGGACAATTTCAATATACCCTCTGCAAGGGTCTTTCTTTTTATACCCTATACTCGTAGAGTAAAAAGGGTATACTAAAGTAGAGCAAATGTATGCAACAGTAAGAAGGAAGCATCTCCGACCCCATAAATTATATAAAATTCTTTATCAGCATCAAGTCCGTCTTTCTGTATAAACACATAGATCTCAGAGACGAGAAGGCCTAGAGCATCCATGAATAACTCTAACAATTTTGAAGATATCAAGCTCATATTCGGCAGTGCAGTGTATGTGCTCAATATTTACCATCTCTGATACAAGATCGGAAAACAAATGGCAGAGTTACAAAGGTTATAAAATACGTTGCATATTTATCTGAGCCGCATGCGCAGTTTGCTAATATAATAATGATCTGTTTACATTTATGTTAAAGCTCTGTTAATTAACATAAGAAAATGATTTCATACACTAAATAACCTGAATAACGGGTATTACGAAGTCGGTCAGGGCTGACTTTAACTAACGCTCTCCTTAGCACTATATTTAAGGCCGATTTCTATGGCAGCCTTAAGATATAGTCATTCTATTTGGATCAAATTTAGCAAATACATTTAAAAGCATATGACATTATCATTCGCCGAGTTTAGTAGCGCTCACATTAAAAATAAACAACCTTTTCTCGCTAAGAATCATTTGTCGACCGATCGATATCTTCGATAGCTTCTTGACAATTTCAGTAGCATTAATTTCAAGGGTATAAAAAACGAGAGCGTAAGTTAAAGTCGGCCCTGACCGACAGTTATATCCACGTTATTCAGGGAAGTGAATGTGTAATGGCCCTTCTTTATGTTAATTAACAGAGCATTAGCATTAATGTAAACATATTTATATGTTAGCAAGCAGCGCATATTGCTCTGAAAAGAATGTAACGTTTTTGTAAATTTTATAAACCTGTCATTTATTTCCCGATCTATAGTAAAATTTGATAGATTATAGATATACATACTCTATTGTGCAAAATATGAACTCGATATCTTATAATTTGTAGGAGATATTTAGTATTTAGTTTTCCGGGAATAGACGACAATACTAGTCTACATTCAAAATTCGGTAGAATGTTTCTAGGGTTCAGCAAATGAAGCTTAATGATCAGCAGATTTCCTAGAATTCAGTTTTAGTTAAAGATTACTAAAACTTGAATTGCTTGGGCAGAGACTCAAGTCTTGAACCCATGATTTGGAAGTTTTTAAAAATTTTCTTGCTTAACTTAATAATTGAAAAAGTCAGCTTTGCTGTGGTGCAATTGTCATTACACAGACGGTCAGTTAATTACAGTTTTGCTGAGTTCTTAAATACGCTTTCTAATTATATAGAGTCGAATGGTAGAACGGGGATGAAGCACCTCGATGCAATCACTCAAACATGATATTTAGGAAACAGCTAAATCATTAGCAGTGAAAAAACTTAAAATTACATCAAATTAGTTGAAGTCATATACCGAATGGCTTATGTTCGACGATTACTGTTCGGTTTGAGTTATACATGTCTAAAGTCAAAACCTAATCTAAGCAGAATTCACACTTAGACACAAAACTGTCTAAAATCGTGCAATTATCAAACAAACTTACTTTTAAATATACAACTTAAGGCAAAAACCTGTAACTCAAAACTTCCTCTTGGACAATTTCCGAAAAAAATGCAACAAGCGAGCAGCTGACCTTCAGAGAGAAATAAAAGCCAGCTATGAATTTTTACAACCAACAGCAGCTAAAAGTAGCCTCTTCCCCCCCCCCCCCCCCAAAAAAACAAAAAACCTGTCTTACAATATTGCATAAAAGCTGACCTTGACTTAATCATTTGCTCTACTGCCACAAAAACTACTTGGTGGGAGAGAGCTGCCTTGACTTCAGTTAACAATAATATGCCAATTCTTGTTAAGGCGTACAAAATTCCCCCATGCCGTAGGCCCAAGCCACCGGCCTTAAAAACCTGAGGGGAATTTTTACAATTTCCTAAAAACTGCCTACTAAATTATGTTTAAACGGGTTTTTCTTTTCTGTCTCACTTTCAGTGCGTGTTTGTGTGGTGGAATCTCGCGGAGTTTACCGAAAAACTCCCAAATTTTGTCCCCTACTGGAGGCCACCAGTAACATTGAGTGTGTGATTGGTGTGGATCGATTGGATTGTGTGCGACGCATTAATAAAGGAACAGCTCATTTTGGTGTCTTAACTTCGGAGGATTTAGTGGCTGCTCGTTGGGCCAGCGTGGAGATCTTGGTGGCCAGTGAGCTGAGATCACATGAGTCTCCGTTTGAGTATGAAATAGTGGCCGTGGTGGATAATCAGGCGAACATACATACGGTGCACGATTTACGTGGAGCCAAACTATGTCATCCGGGATATGGATTGGGCAATCATTGGACCGAGGTGTTGGCCAATGTGAGTATTGAAATATATTTCTAGTTTAAAGATGATTTCGACTGTACCGAGTTGGGGTAAATCAAGATGCTGCGACCAACCTTTTCAGGTCTGAATCTTATTGACTTTGAAACACCCGTTACCCAGGAGAATTGATGCTTAACAGCCTTCCCTCATGTTAATTAAATGAGCATTAACATAAATGTAAACATACCACTATGTTAGCAAACAGAGAATACCGCTCTGTTAACTATCAGCGAATATAACTCTGACAGTTATATTATTATGAGAGCTCTGTCTTAAAATTAGCATATTTGGGAAGGAGAGTGGCAAAAATTTGAAAACACTTTATTCTGCGTACTGGTCTATATTTAAAATTTTGTTGTTTTCTGAAACACTCTGTACCACTTCCTGCTAAGGGAATGGGAGTGCTTCGGCGGACCGATAAATAATACTAATAACTAAATATGTCTGGAAGGTACAAACCATCTATCTTTCAAATTGTGATATAATTGTGAGATATGACGCCTTTTTTCAATTCGCGGGGGCGGGAGTGGGCATGGCATGCTGTTGATGCTGATCAAAAATACATATACTTTATGCTTCCTTCCTGCTGTTACATACTTTTGCACAAACTTAATATACTCTGGTACAGAGTATAAAAAAATAGAGTAAAGTTAACTTCGGCTCCTCTGAAGTTTGTATAACCTTGAAGCACGTTTTTCTAACTAATTTGGATAACATTTCTACTGAAAACAAACCAGTTTTCCTCACAAAGACCACTTTGTTGACTCTACTTTTCTATGACAGCCACACTATAAAGATGTTCGATTGCTACCAAATTTGGTGGAATCATGGAAAAGCATAGCAAACTAAGAAATACAAATTATGGAGACGTTTGGTTTGAAAACAAAAACTTTTTTTCAATAAAACTAGTTTTTCGACAGATCATTCCTATGTCAGCTATATGCCATAGTCATCCGATCAGGTTGGTTTCTATACTTGTGCAGCGTATTTGTACTACAAGACTTCTTGCAAAGTTTGGTCGCGATAGCTTTCAAACTGACGGAGGAAATCGCATAGAAACAGACGGACAAACGGACATGGCTATATCGACTCAGCTCGTCATGCTGATCAAGAATATATATATATTTTGTGGTCGGAGATTAGGGTTGTCGATGTATTTAAAAATATTAATATCGATAATATCAAAAATCTAGATTTTCAATATCGATATTTGAAATATCGAGACCAAAAAACATCGATATATCGAGAATATCAGTGTTTTCCAAATCTTGCACAACCCGGAAAGATATTAAAGAACGTCATCGTCTAATTTAGTGCAAGTGGTCGTTCTATCAGATCTTTCCAATAGCATAACTTAAAGATATGATTAAATTATTTTCCCTAAATTATTCTATGTTTTCAAAGTAACTTAGTAATGAAGTTTTTTTTCGATACCTCCTGTCATTAGGTCTCGTACTTCTGACACAACACTTCACATAAGAAGAATCACTATCAAAGCAAAAGCAAAATGTTTTAAATTATGAATTTAATACTGTGACCAAATACATTATTTGATTTTCAGAGTACAGAACTTTCAGACTAAAAGATGTTGCTTACTGGATAATAACAAATGAACGATTTTTTTCCATATATTGTACATATAGGTATAAACAGTTTGATTGGTGCTAACCTTTTAAATGTAATGGTTTGAAAACGATTTTAACAAAACCAGTTGCTCCGGAACAAAAGTACTCCCCTATAGTTAGTTGTTCAATGGTCGCTGTAGGTTTCTAGTGCAACCACTGATTTCATATTGCACTTTTCTTTATTCTTCAATATAGAATTTGGATTGAAGCGTTTATACAACAGAGAATGGGAATCTACGGCCCGATTGTCCCGAGTGGCTTGGCCCTTTACTCTGCCTAAAAGGCAATGGGCATTGCTACGGTCTTGAAATGCTAAGAAAAATATCAGCTCCGTTTAACACAGATGTACCGATCGGATGATTTCAATTTGACCACGGTATTTTTGTTTCTGATATATCATTTCAAAAAATACCGATATATCGATATATCGGCACAAAAAATATCATATGGGAATAACCCTTATCGTCAGACAAAAATATTGATATATCGATAAAATATCGACAACCCTATCGGAGATGCTTCCTTCTATGCGTTACAAACATCTGGACCATTTTAATATCAAGGGTATAAAAATCACGGCCTTAATTCACTCGGCCTTATTTAACAGAGCTCTCCGGGCTACCAGTTAGATAAACTTAGATTTACCGCTGTTATTTGTAGAAGATGTATGTAGATGATGAGAAATCTGCCCTAATCTGAACATTAATCGACGAAAGAGTTATATGTGAAAACCCATGGAAAGTATTCGAAAAGACCTCAACATTTTATTAAAAGCGGAATATTTGAATAAGAGGCCCTAAATAAAGGTTGAGAAACCCGACGTGTTAGAGAATATTCCGAATAATTTCAGCAAAACTCCCTTAATTCCAGGGATGCAAACCACTCGAAAATAAGTTCTGGTTCGGTTCAGTGGTTCACACGGGTTCTGAATCGCCGGTTCGTCTCATTACATGGATTTTTTAGCTAACTGAACCGCTGCTTCGGTTTGGTTTAGAGGTTCACATTATGAAATATTATGATTTTTTTCCGACATTATGGAAATTGAACTTCTTTAAACCTTAACTGTTAAATAATGATTATTAATCATAGTCATTAGATATTTGATTACTTTTATTGAAAATTAAAAATAATCATTAAATTACGATCATTTTTAGATTATCTCGATTACTAATTGACTACGATTAGAAATAATCAAAAATAATCGGGATTATTGGCAATTACCAAAAAATAATCAAAATTAATCAAAATTAATCAAAAATAATCAAAATATAATCCGATTATGTTTATTGATTATTTTTGATTATATGTGATTATTTTCCAAAAATGAAGTATTCAGCCTGTAAATTCACTTAAGACAATATAAGAAAATCTTGCAAAAACAAAAACTAGCAGTTTTAAGCCATTTTCGATCCATCAGCCATTCAATAACTATTGAATTTTATAAATACCATATATAATATACTATATTAAAATATACTTTCTAAGATCCAAAAATCAAGCGATATGGATATAAGCATCGAAAGTATCCAATTAATTCACTTATTGAAAATTAGATAAAAATTAGACTGTGTATTTACAGGCTGAATATTAAGTTTTTGGCAAATAATCAAAAATAATCTAAAATAATCAATAAATATAATCGGATTATTTTTTGATTATTTTGATTATTTTTGATTATTTTTTGGTAATTGCCAATAATCCCGATTATTTTTGATTATTTCTAATCGTAATCAATTAGTAGTCAGACATTATTATACCTACGGATTATATAATCATTACAATTATTTTTAAAAATAATTTAATTGATTACTAATCGTAATTGCAATTTAAAAGCTATGCTTTAAACCATTTCAATATCTTTTAAAACCCTTAGAAGAATGGCCAGAATTTATGATATCGTGTTGTAAAATTTGTGTCAAGTCAACCTTAAAGGTTATATCGATCAGGCATCTCTAAGGATGTAGAGGGTCGAATGAAATGTTGTATAAGAATTATTTTAGGGAAACGATTCAAATGAACCAAAATTAATAAGTATCATTGGCCAGAGAAGTAACGTTTTAAATCTAGTCAGAGAACTGAACCGACCCGTTTTTCTTTGTGGCTTTCGGTTCCGTTCAGCATTTCTGAAAAGAAGCCGGGTTGGTTTACCAGCTGAATTAAGCGGTTCGATGCGATTCAAAGCATTCCATTTTCAATTTCGACAAAGGTATTCAGACGGCTAAATTACATCAATGCATACTCTCAAAAGCCAAAACTCCATAAATCCTCTTCATACACAAGCTTAAAAGAACTGCCTTGGTCAATGCAGGGCATATTAAAGCCGAGCAAATGCTTTGGCATCAGTTTTGATTAAAGACGGTCCATAATGTAAGATGTACCGAAATTTTAGAAGTTTCACATAAACAACTAATCAAATTTGGTAGAGATTATAAGTTGTTGCTAGGACCTAAGTAAAAACAAAGGGAGTATTACCGGATTTCTCTAAACAAATATGGCACCAGCCAACTGGCACTACTTTGGCAGGTGTTCACACATGTATGGAAGCAACTGCCACTGCACTCTAGTTCTATAATTATTAAGAATTCGAATCGACTTCAACCTTGAAATGATTTTAATGTACCGTTTCGTTTCTAGTACTTTGAGGCTGCCTTGGTGTCCAAGTCCTGCAGTCCCGAGCTGACGCTATCCGAAGATCGTATTGCTGCCTCGGCCAAGTATTTTGGAGCCAGCTGCAAGGCTGGTCCCTGGGTGCCGGATCACAAGCAGGATCGTTTACTCAAGAGCCGATATCCCTCGCTGTGCCAAATGTGCTACGATCCATACAATTGTGATGAGAGCGATAAGCATTGGGGTCGACGTGGTGCTCTGTATTGTCTAACCAGTGGTGGAGGAAGTGTTGCCTGGGCACGTCTGGATGATGTGAAGAGTCACTTTGGTGTGAGTATATAAAGAAGTTGTTTTGTTAACATTTATGTGATCTCTCTCGTTTATTTTAACAGCTGACGGGCATAGCTGCGCAGGCAAATCCCTCGGAATATAGCTATCTGTGTCCCGATGGTCACCTGCAGCCCATTAATGTCACCACTCCGTGTGTGTGGGTGGCCAAACCTTGGCCAGTGGTGGCTGCCCGTCGCTCGCATGCCGCTCAGATTCAACGTCTGGTCACCGGGCTCAGTCACGATGAGCCGGATAGTTGGCAGAATGCTTTACAAAGTCTGCTCGAGACTTACCATGAGTTTACCGTTCCCTTGGACAATGTCATCTCCATCGATGACTATCTGGATCAAGCCGTTGGCTTTCAATCGGCTTACAGCTTCCCGGAATGCAATCCTCCCAGATCAATAGTGTTTTGTACCACCTCAATTATACAGCACGTCAAATGCAGTTGGCTGCAGGAGGCCTCCCAGGTGTATGGCATTCAGCCGAATATCCAGTGTGTGCGCACATCGAATGTGCAGGAGTGCATGGATGATACACAGTTTAAGACCACGGATGTGGTTCTTGTGGATCAGGAGCAAAGGGTACAAGCTCAACGGGACTATCATCTGGTACCGCTGCTCTATGAGTTCTCGATCGATATGCATGAGCGTTATGTGACCATAGCCTTGGTGCATAAAGATTCCAAATATGAGAACTTCAAGGATTTACGTGGCGCCCGTGCCTGTCTGCCCTCTTTTGAGGGCGCGGCTCATCTTTCGGTCCAGGATACCATTGCGAATATCACTGGGAAAGTGCAGTCGCTCAACGCCTACTTCCATCGCAACTCTTGCTTGTGGAAATCTGACCATGGACGAGAGTGCCCTTTGCATTATCACGGCGATGAGGGTGCTCTCCGTTGCCTGGCCGAGGGCGGGGATGTGGCCTTTTTGAGTTCGGATGTGTACAAGAAATATGTGAGTGGAAACTTAACCTCGGATTGGCTAAAGCAGCCGTCGAATCATAAATCGTATCGTGTCCTATGTCCTTATGGTGGCATTGAAAAGCATTCAAAATTCGAGTACTGTTATTTGCATTGGACGACGCGAGGACATCTGATGACACACAATTCCTCACTGATGCGACACAATGAAATCTACAATTCTCTCAGGGATATGGATCAACTTTTTGGACGCAAGTACAAGAGCGAAACGCGTCCTTTCACTTTATACGGCATATTTGATAAGCGGAATAACATCATGTTTCGGGATAGCACGGATGGCCTGTTGGGACGGCAGGAACTGCATCGGGATGAGGCCAAGAGAGTGATGGAGCACATCTTTGAACGTTATGTTAACACAGCGTACTATCAATCGGAGGATGAGGGCAGCAAGGCGTCAAGGAGCTGGCCGAGCAGTGGTTATCTAGTTCTGTTATTAACCATTGCTGCAGTATGGAAATACTTTTCTTAAGTCCAACTAGAATTCTTAAACTAATTTATTGTGATATTACTTTAAATATGCCCCACAAATTTGCATTTAATAAAATGTAACTTAGAAAAGAAGCAATTTAAATGGATTTTCAAACTCGATAGAAATATCGATAGGCTTTTCGGTAACACCAACTAGTCGCACCTGCACTGTGCAACACTATTGACATATTAATCAGTATTTATTTGTTTGCCTGAAACGGTTATACTTGAGGCAAGCGGTCAATAAAACAATCAAGTGGATTTTAAACTGTAAATTAGACTCCAAAATGTCTAAATATCGACTTAAAGCCAACGTTAATGTAAGTCCGAGAATACACACAAGTAACCAAGCACCTGGCACAGTTAAAAACTCACTTTTTACAGCTTTAATTGGGCACTTGAATTATTCACGCAACAGCAGTAAGCAAGCGGCTTCGGTCACCTGGCACTCGCAGCAAAGTAAAGTTTTGAACGCATTTTAGTCGCAATTGTTTTCGTACACTTATTAAACACACTCGATGTCGAGAACCATTTAACGCATCCACTCCAACTTGGCGGCGGCTAGTGAGATTTACGGAATCTAAACTTGTTGGCCAAATCCGGCCGTCCGCGCACTGTGCGATCGCTACAATTGATGGCCGAACCAACAGAGTAGACTTTGGTATATTAGCACATAGATACAATTAATAAATCGTCAATTAAAAATAATAACAAACACACACACCCACATAATAATGAATAGAAATAACACTTGCTTCTATTGGTCGCTAGTGATGGGAAATTCTGCGATGTTACAGTGTCACGTGACTGTTACTTTTTGAATTTTTGCTACTAGGGTTTTTGGTATAGCAGCTATCAGAGCTTTCATAGTATATCAAAGGTATAAAGTATGACATAATTTCGTATTCTGTATATTTTTATAACAAGTTTGTTATCTTCAATTCGTAAACCGTTTGTTCTTCTACGTGATAATCGCTAATTGGGTGATTTTATTAGGGAGTTTAAAATTTTGGTTTCAAATGAACAATTCAGTGATGCAAACCGGTCGGGAATTGGAACTGGCCGGCAGTTTTTGAGCCGCCGATTCGTTTCATTACATGGTTTCGGACCTATTTGAACCGCGGTTACAGTTCGGTTCGGTTGAGAATATCTTCGCTAATTGGGCGATTTTATTAGGGACTTTAAAATTTTGTTTCCAAATGAACAATTCAGAGATGCAAACCGCTCGGGAAATGGAACTGGCCGGCAATTTTTGAACCTCCGATTCGTTTCATTACATAATTTGAACCGCGGTTTCAGTTCGGTTCGGTTGAGAATATCTTCCAGTAGGGGAAATGGGATACTCACTTAAATGAAATGAACCGAGCCGTTTTTTTTTTTTGTGGTTTTCGGTTCGGCTTATTACTTGGTTCGGCTCTGAACAGTTTACATCCCTGGAATATGAATATGTTTCCGAAAAAGCGCAAATATTTATTATAACGATATTTGATCACCAATAAATGCAAAATTCAAGGATATCGCACAGAAGCTTAAATCTTGTGAACTAGAAATTTGGAGAACAAGTTGACTGCGTAAAGTGTTCTTAAGTATAAGTATAAGACACTTTTGCTTCTAACTGTGAAGTAGTCACAGTGAGTCACAGATATTTAAAAGTAGCAGTCACTATCGCCGTTTCTCTCATCTCAAAGCGAAGACCAGCTGTTCAGTGTTGTACAACAACCGTTAAAAATTAAATTTCAAATTTTTAGACCAAAACTGAATTGCCACGGAAAGTTACAAAATCTCCTGCAACAAGTGTGGCAGCGACAGGTGCAACCACCACCAAGGAAAAAATCAAGAGACCGCCACTGGCCAAGCCACAGGAGAGCCTCGATGGCAAAAAACCATCTCCTATACCGCCCACCAAGCTAAACAAAACCAAAGAGCTGCGCACTACCCCATCACCAGGTGCATTGCGTGCTAACAAACCACCCCCACCAGCCCAAGTGCAGGTCAAAACCAAACCGAAAGCCAAACCAAATGCAGTGCTGGATACTTATCATAGTGTGACGGTCACATCGCCACCGCAAAAGCGCAGAGGACAAGGAAAACAAACAAATGCACCGGAGTCACCCCCATCCACTGCTCCCCCAGTGCCCAGGGCAAGGTCCTTAACACGCACCCTACAGCCCGAAGAGGTAATGGTGCTCAAGCAGCAGAACTTGGACCCCAACGAAGTGGAGGTAAAGCCACCTGTAGCCTTTGAGGTTAACTTTGATGCAGAGAAAAAGGCAGAAAACGAATCGGATAACTATTCGGATGATTTTGAATCTTACGAATCAGATTTTGAGACGGAATCCAGCAGCACTCCGGAACAAGAAGAAGAAGCGGAGGAGGACGAGGAGGAGAAGGAGCTGGAAAATGAGGACGATCTGGAGGAGGACTCAGAACCCACTCAGAATCCTATAACAGTCATACAACAGGAGCGTAAACTGGATTCGGGCCACTACGAGCTTACCCAACGGCGTCCTACCATACTTAGCACCCAATCCACGCTTCAGCCTTACGACAGCTTTGATACTAACTCCCTGGCCAACTCAGAACAGTTGGATTCAGGCATCAGCACCACAGGATTGACTGAAACCAGCTCCACAAATGTGTATTACGGTGGCTACCAGCAGTTCGTGACCCAACCCTCTTGCACGCGCCGTGGTCTGGAGCTAATGCAGAAGCTGCGCTTTGACCAACTAAATTTCCAGCATTTTGAGATGAAACCCCTGAGCTACGAGGGTTACATGCTAAGCTACGGCAAGCTGAATACCAGCCAAATGGCCAGCCAAACCCAAGACCAAAAATTAGACAGCGAATGCCAGACCCAAGAAGTACGCAGTAGTCACAGTTGGACCCAACATCCGCCACACTATGGCGGTCAAATGGTTATTAGTTGCAGTGGAGAGGCGGGCGAGCAAGAGTCTCACTACTCCCAAGGAGTCAATGATGTTTACGAAAGTAGCCTGCAACAGTTGGAGCAAGTGCATCATACCGAACAGGAACGAGCCATACAACTGCAAAAGCAAAGGCTGGCCAAGCCTCTGGATATCGAGCGTCTCAGTCAATTCCTACAGAAAGCCTCGCAGCTCATGTCCCGGGTAATTAATGAGAAGGCACACAAGGTGCTCCCAAATCCTCGCAGAGTGACCCTACACACCAATCTATTGAATGCTTTACGCGTAACCCGCATCTTTGGTAATGGTGATCAATTGGTGGTCACTGTGCATGAGTGTCCACCCGAGAGTAATGTTTATAGCGAGGATTTTGCTAATTTGCTGATGGTCTGGTCCGTCTCGGATCCGAGCAAGCCTCTGCGTTTGTTGTCCACCTGGGCCGAAGTAAGCCGAGTGGCCTTCTCCACAGAGGCGAGGGATATTATAGTGGCTGGTCTGCGTGATGGCAGTGTGGCCATGTGGGATCTCAGAGAGACCTACACTTACTGCTCCAAGCTGGATGGTCATTTGACACACTTTGCGGCCACTCAATCGGTGGTGCCCAGCAGCCAGGAGAAGATTACCAGCTGGGACTTGGGTGCCGTGGTGGATGTGCGTAGTTTTCGAGGTACCAGCAAAGTGGGTGGATGCCAGCAGGATGTACAGGTGAGTTTTGGGATATACAGAAATGGAAATGGAGCTGGACCGACACTTTCTTATCTTCTTTACAGTTTGTCTCTCTGAATGACTCTGGATTGCTGACCATCTGGACTTTGGTGGCGGGTCATACCAGTTCCTATAATTCCAGTCATGAATACAGCTCACCCTGGGCTCGTGTTAAGTTAATACAAAGCTCATCTTATTCCCTAAGGGACTATCTGGAACAACGACTCGTTAAAATCCAGCAGAATTCTTTTGAGAAAAACAAATCCCTGTTCCAGGGGAATGTCTACAGTGACGCTCTGCTAAGAGAGCTAAATGAAACACAAACCGTTACACCCGGAGAAGGTCTACAGGGATTACGCTTTACCAGCATCGATACGGGCACTGAACTGGTCTATGTCTGCACCAATCGTAATTTTGTGCTCAGCTGCACGCGTAGCCTGAAACCGGAGCGTTTCACTCGAATTGTGGTCAACGAAAGTCGATTTCTGTTCCCCACCTCGCTGTGTGTGCTCACTAATGAACGATTTGTGGCTGTGGGCTTATCCAATGGATCGGTGATCATACTCAACTGCAATCACAGACATTCGTATAACAGACCCACAACATCTGCCCTACCACCGTCAACGGCTTCGAACACTGAAGTCCCTGCCACCGAAACGGGCAAGAGTTGTGCCATTCAGAATATCATACTCAATGAACGTCGCTCGTTTGATCAGCTGGCGGAGACCACTTCGAGCTATGAACCAAGACCCGATACCGCTGTGGAAATGCTACGAAAACCGCTTCGTTCGTATGAAATGCGAATATTTGATCAGCAGTTGCTTTTAAGTGGCAGTGCCCTGCGTGAACATTTGGTCCAGGCTCTAGTCCTGTCCACCGATGGCTGGCGACTCTTTGCTTTGGCCAATCGAACTGTGCGTGCCTATGACTTTTATTTGGATACTGAAGTCCAGCAGGGACAGCTCGGCGTGGACAGCAAGATGAGGGCCAGTGATATAACCGCTGCATGTAGCTCCAAAATGGAGCAGCATTTACTCATACTGGATGAGGCAGGACAAGTGCAAATGCATTCACTTAATTTGTAGTTCGAAAATTAGCAAAAATAAATTTGATCTTCTTACTTACTAAAACGCTGCAAAGAAGAAAAAACATTCAATTGGAATGGATGGTTTCCAATATACTTTTTATACTTTTTTGCCATCGTATGTGGATAGACTCCGCCTATTAAGCCTACCGTCTGTACAGGATCGTAGAATCTGCCTTGGAGTTATGTCCTTCATAAACTGATACATGGCCACTTTGACTCTTGTTTTCTTTTGAGTCAAATTAAATTTTCTATCCCTCTTAGACCAATTTTCTTACATAAAGGTAGATCTAATTTTGAATTTCACGATCCGTTTCGTATCATATGTATGCTTTATAACGATTTATACCATATGTTAAATTCGGAGGGATCCATGTTTGTTTATGTTTCTAATATTTTGTCATACTTATCGTCTCAACAAATGTAAATCTTTGCCTCCGCCCACTTGATGTGAGTTGGAGCACATCGTAAAAATATTCTCCTAACTCGGACGGAGGCTGGATTAGGATTCATAATTTGTATTATGCTGACAGCTACTTTGTCAACTCTATTAAATAAATACAAAATACAAATGCACTGTACCATGAACAACTTAGGTACGGCGCCAGCAGTGTGCGGCCCCAGCGAAGTACTTAAAACGTTCAGTGTTTCGAGTACTCTTGAAGCGTGAGGTGCTTCGCGGCATACATTCATTGCGTCCACATGAGCTTTTCGCTCTAGCGCTCACTCTCTCTCGCGCTCTTGGCAAAATCTCAGTACCAAGGGCGTAGCCAGCTTTCGGCGAAGAGGGGGCAAAACAATTTTTCCAGCCCTTAAAACTCCAAAAACTTTGTTTTAAATTAAATTTTGTACTTTTTCCGATAACGGCTTGATTCCAGATGACATAAAAACTTATTTCAGCACAATACTCCATTCAAATATGGCTTCTTTTCATAAGCATTCAGATTTCAACACAGTTTAAAAGTATTCCATTCCTCTATATTCTATAATTTAAATTATTATAAGTTTCCTTGGATTCCTTGCAAATTCGTCCAACACACGTTCTTCTATTCTTCTAATAATTATTGTAGAAAGAATAGATTTAAAAAACTGTCTATTTTCAGCAATAATTAATTCGTGGGCACTTTTCATTTGGACGTCAACTGGCTTCTGTGTCATAAACGAATTGGCTGATTGTGTGGCCTCCATATGGACGTTAGATGCAGCGTGAGACTTGCAGTGTTCATGCACTTTCTTGTAGTTTACAAGCGGTTTTACCACAAACGAAGAAACGACTCCACGTATTTTTACCGGCTTAAACAAAACACAGTATATACAAAAAGCTCCTTGCAATTTGCGTGAATAAGCCATCCAGGGCTTGTACAATTCAAGCCAATTGAAGTTGAATTTGCGCTTAAGGTTTTTTAGGCTGGCGTCGGCAGCAAAGTCATAGTTAGGTTGAGGCGCCCAGCAGTTAGAGAGAAGCTCATGCTTTTGGGCGTAAGTCATGACACTAGTTTGACTTATCCACACGCCTATATCATTATTATGGCATTCATCTTCGTCCGTGTTGGCTGCACGTTCAGGACTCTTTTCGTTTTCATCTGAATCGCTTGGGCTGTGTCTCCGCTTTGAAGCTACATCAAAATTGTATATTGTAGTTATAAACGATTGCATGATTACAGCACATACACATGCATTAGTACTTACAAGAATTTGTTGAAAAAAACTTCCGAATGTCCATTTGATTTTATTTCTTTTTAGTAAAAAGTTTTTACACAAAGAGTGGAATACAGCCTTTGGTTTGGCTACGTTCGTCGAGTTTTGTCATGTATTTTAGGGGTGGGACTTTATACGATACACAATTATCCATCGATTCTATCGATATCATATGAAAAGGCATTTCTAGTATGTATAATGGCCACTATTTGAACAGTTTAAAGTAACCGTAAATTTGTACAATGAATGAATGAAATTATTTAAGGGGGGGGGCCCTCCCCTGGCTACGCCCTTGCTCAGTACTTAAAAAGGAATGTGCGCCGTACCTTAGTTGTTGTATCATGTTCTGTACCAAAGGTACACAGCGCATAATAAGTTTGTTGAATCGTATATAACAGCCAGAAGGAAATATCTCCGACCCCATAAAGTATATGTATATATTCTTGAGCAGTATCAACAGCCGAGACGATATAGCCATGTCCATCTGTACGTCTGTGTGTCCGTATGAACGCTCAGATCCCAGAGATGGTAAGGGATAAAGGTCAGACTTCTTATACTTGCAGTCAGCTCAAATTCATTTTCAATCCATGCCCCTTCCCGCCTCCGCAATTCAAAAAAAAACGCCATATCTCCCACAGTTTTATAGATAGAAGGTTCGTACCATCTGGAAAAATTTAGTAATCAGTAGTATTTACAGATTCGCCGAAAGAATATTGAAGTTTGTAAGAACGAAAGTCGTGTTATAAGGAAATAAAACAGTTATGATGGGCAGCACTCGCTGGTACACCGATGGGCAGCACTTAACACACCTTAACACTTTGGGTGGTAAATCAAAAGTTTAGAAGGCACAGAGTAGGACTTGATCGACTTTCTTACTCGTTTTTTGTGTGTGCCAGAGGCCTAGATGGGCTATGTCTTCTCTGACCAAATGAAATATAGAGCCGATCCAAAAGCATTGTGTTTCTTAATTAAGCCTTAAGTCGGAAGGAGTACAAAAAAGCGCGTTTATTTGAACCGAATCGCGATATATTAACATTAACATTAGAGCACCAAGATCTGAAGCACATAAAATCCAGTGCCACACAGTTGTTGGTAACATATTTGACAGATTTCGACAGTCTCCAGCTAAACCTATACTCAATTTATTTTGAAATGGAACCCAAGAGCAGAATTCTTTTAGAATTGGTTCTAAAAAACTAAGAATTTTATAAATATTTAACTTCCTTGGGTTTAGGCTGGCTGTTAGACGGCTAAAATACTGCTAATATTGAATTGAATTCATCAATATCTGTCAGTTTGCATTTCAAATATAACAGGACTCTGCCATATAAAATAATTCAGATTGGAGTTTATAACACAAGTAAGAAGTAAGATAGTCCATTAAGCTGTCAAGCATAATTGTTTATTTTCCTTATAGAATATACACAGAGTATATTAAGTTTGTGCAAAAGTCAGAAGAAAGCATCTCCGACCCCATAAAGTATATATATACATATTATTGATCAATTGAGTTTGAAGTGGCACGCCGAGGATTTAAAGTTTTTGTGAATCACTCATACGCAGTGTTGCATATTTCTATATATTTTTATACTCTGTACCGAAGGTACATAGAGTATTATAAGTTTGTGCAAAAGTATGTAACATCCAGAAGTAAGCATCTCCGACCCCATAAAGTATATATATTCTTGATCAGCATCAACAGCCGAGTCGATATAGCCATGTCCGTCTGTCCGTCTGTCCGTCCGTCTGTCCGTCTGTCTGTCTGTCCGTATGAACGCACAGATCTCAGAGATGGTAAGAGATAGAGGTTTGACATGTATGGGACATATGCTTCTTATGTCTGCAGGCAGATCAAGTTTATTTTCAATTTTGGCCACGCCCCCTCCCGCCCCCGCAATTTAGAAAAAACGTCATATCTTTCTCAGTTTTGAAGATAGATGGCTTGTTCCTTCTGGACATATTTAGTTATTAGGATAACTTATCGATCCGCCAAAGGAATGAAGTAGATCGGATGAACGGTTTTCGAGTTATGATCAAAAGACAAATTTTCTTGGTACAGAGTATGTTATAGTCGGGCTTGACCGACTTTCTTTCTTGTTTTCATTTATAAATAGTCGGCTTTGATTTGATTTAAATTCAATTCGAATATGACAGATAATACGAGAAAAATATGATTGCTTACTTTTTTGTATACTTGAGGTATAAACTAAGACAACCCTTTTTATTACCTTGCAGACGGTATATTCAAATTGTCTTAGAAGGAAGCATTTCCGACCACGTAAGGCACTATAAATCAGAGAAGTAAACCACTCGAAAATTAATACTGGTTCGGTTCAGTGGATCACACAGTTTCTGAACCGCCGGTTCGGTTCATTACATGAAGCTAACTGAACCGTAGTTTCGGTTCGGTTCGGTTCGGTTCAGTGGTTCATAAACCACATTAAGAAATATTTTCACTTCTGTCGTAATGTGACTCCCACACTTTGAAAATGGAATTCCTCTAAACCATTCGAATATCTTTGAATTCCTTAGAAGAATGTCCAAAATTTATGATGGATTTGCAGGATTTGTTGATAAGTTCCAAAAGTAATGCCTTTCGAAAACAGAGAAAGTCGGCTAGAAAATAATGTATCTGACGGGCTAAGATTGAAATAAGGTACAGAAGTCGTACAGAGAATCGAGAATAATGTCCACTAGAGATTGGCGGGAAATTGCAGAAAACTTGCAGGACAACATCTCGTAAAATTTGTGTCAAGTCATCCTTAAAGGTCATATCGATCCGGCATCGCTAAGGATGTAGAGGGTCGAAATAAATGTCATACATGAACATACTCCTAGTATGATTCAATAATATCCAACCAATTGGCAAGCCAAAACGCACGCACTTTCCTTACCCGTACAAAAATGCAGATAGCACACACAAAAACTCTTCTGCCATATTTCCAAAAAATTTAGCTGCGTTTTTGAATTTCAGAAAATGACTACCATTGAAATGAGCTAAAGTTTTCGTGGTTTACATTTGTATACGGTTCACGACTCGTATGAGTGATTTTTTTCTCACAACTTTGAAGCCATGGTGTGCCCATTTCAAATTAAAATACAATTTTTTGGCTTTCACAATTATTAATTGTATATCAAAAATAGCTTTGGTCATGCTGAGACCTCCTTTTTCCCATTTTGTCGATTAAAGGTCCGCTCTAATGAACACCTATGTATATCTCAGACTCCAGAACACCTTTAGCATCCAAATTATAAATATAATCAAATCACATCAAATAATCTTTCAAATTTTCATTCAGATCGGATTATAAATAAGAATATTGCTAAGTGCATAAAACGTAGCATTGTTTTCAGCGCTTTCTGCAACACATCTTTTGATATATACACACCTGATCATATTAATAGGTACACATAGAAATTATTTAATAATAAATGGTTTTTTCGTACTTTAAGTATTGACAGCTTTAAAATTTTTGGTTTTTTTTATGTTGTCAATGTCTAGCCACACTGTGACAAAGAGTTGAAAGAGGGGCAGCCCCGTATATCAAAACTTTTCTACAAATTGTGAGTCAACCACACATTTCGCCTGATCATAATAATAGGTACAGTGTCTGTTTCTCAAAAATATCCAGTGAATAATTTTGTAATCAGTGATTTTTTGGCCGAAAATTCATTGTAGTACAGAAGAAGCTCGATTGGTTCTTAACCTGAAAAAAGAAGTCAAATCTTTACGAGCGATTGGCAAATTAATGAACAGGTCTCATAAGTTTGTTAAAAATGCACTTGAAAGGAAACCAAGACAGGAAACCTGTGGAAGGCCACAAAAAACAACGGAAACCCTTAACCACTACATTGTAACTTTGAGCAAACAGAACCCATTTAAGTCATCGAAGGCTATTGCAGCAGAAATTGGGAATGTAGTTAGTGCTCCAACTATCCGAAGACGTCTACAAGATGCTAACCTACCAGGAAGAATTGCCAGAAAGGTTCCACTTATGCGCAAAAAAAAGATCACCATGAGGCAAACTTTTGCAAGGGACCACAAAGACTGGGTAGGATGCATCGGGGAGAAAAAGTGGAGGAACATTTTATGGAGCGATGAAACCAAGATAAATTTGTTTGAGAATGATTGTGAAATGAATGTTCGACGCCCTAATGGAAAGGAATTTCATGCACAGTTTACATAAAAAACAGTCAAACATGGAGGTGGTAATATAATGGTGTGGGGTTGCTTCTCCTGGCACGGCGTAGGTCCAATTTATCAGACTACGAACAAAAGTTTGAAGAATACAAATCCATATTGGAAACAGTTATGGTACCATATGCTGAGGAGAATATGCCATTACGTAGGGTATTTCAGCAATACAATGATCCTAAGCTTACATCAAGGCTTTTATCAAAATTCTTCGAGGACCAAAAAGTTGACGTTCAGAAGTGGCCAAGCCAATCCCCGGACCTAAACCCCATTGAAAACTTGTGGGGAGACTTAAAAAAAAAAATTGCCATGGCATTCATTTTCAAATAAAGAAAAATTATGGGAAGGTGTCAAAAAATTGTGGTATGAGACACCAGTAGAAACCTGCCAGGCTCTTATTGATAGTATGCCAAAAAGGCTAGCAACAGTGGCCAAAAATAGAGGTGGATACACTGGATACTAAGTTAGTAAGTACTAATTTAGCTAAAAAAGAACACAAAACATAAATTAAAATTTTTTTTTCTCATTAACACATGAAGAGTACCTATTATTATGATCAGACTGAACTCGTATCTAAGATACAAAATGATCTACCTTCTGTTATATTTTTGTCCTATTTTACAATTAAGTTTATTTTATTAAAAACAAATAGTTTAACAACCAATTAGACCTAATTTTAAGTTTAAAATAATGAATAAAACTGTTTTCTGTTACCTTAAGGTCTGAGTTGATGTGTGTACCTATTAATATGATCAGGTGTGTACATATCTGACCCAGCAAACGCTGTTAGCTTACATAATGTTAATATATTAACATTAATATTAATTGCGCTTTTAATGAACACTACTGGTGGGAATTGAACACTTTCCCTAAAAAAAATCTAAGCTGAAAATCCCCTGTAGCACTATAAATAGGACCTGATCGAAATTTAGTAATATAGGTATTAACACGCAAGAAAAGTTATGTTCTGTATGTTCTTTGGGTAGACCTGCGATGATATTTCATGCACGAAGTCTTAAACTACAAATACGATGCCTATTTGTAGGAACCGGCCGGATCGGATGATTATACTATATAGCTGTCATAGGAACAATCGGTCTAAAAACTACTTATAGCGGGGAAAACTATTTTTTTATAAATGGAAACGCCTCCAAACTTTGTTTTTGCTTAGTTTGCTTTGGTTTTCCATAATTTTAGCTGTCATAGAAAAGTAGAGTCCAAAAGTAGTCTAAGTGAGAAATA
The DNA here is from genome assembly GCA_035044985.1 of Lordiphosa fenestrarum. Taxonomy (NCBI): domain Eukaryota; kingdom Metazoa; phylum Arthropoda; class Insecta; order Diptera; family Drosophilidae; genus Lordiphosa; species Lordiphosa fenestrarum. The sequence goes on from JAWNNO010003675.1 coordinate 85,148, forward strand.
CATTTTTGTTTTCAATGGAAATGTCCTTAAAGCTGCCATTTATGTATTTGATATAATTTTCCACTATTTAACAAAGTTGTGTCGAAATCGGATGACTATAGCATATAGTAGCAGTACAAATGATCGATTGAAATAGAAGTTCTATCGAGTAAAACTTTTTTGTTTTAAATGGAATCGAATTCAAATTTCTTACATTTCCGTTTGATAGGCTTTTGCCTGATTCCACTAAGTTTTTTCGAAATCGGACATCTATATAGTAAAGCTCCCAAAGAAAAGTAAGGTCCGAAAACGAGTCTTAGTTAGAAAAACGTGCTGCAAGGGTAAGCAAACTTCGGACGAGCCAAAAAAGCTTTTCTGCTCTTCCATTCCACACTTCAAAACCCAATCGTACTTTGCTTAAATGTTGATTTTTTATTAACAAATAGATCACTTCTTTGGACTATCATCATCATATATTTACATCCCTTTCGTTTTGCTATTCACATTTGCCTGGTGATGCCCATTATGCCGCCGGCTGTCGCTGCCGTGGCACCCAACAGTTGCCTCACCGTCTGCAATTCATCCCGTAGAGCTAAGACCTGAGCTCTCAGTATCGAGTTCTCCTGTTCCAAGAGTGCCGCACGAAATGCTATACGATCTTCACGGATTTTTCGTGCATCTCGTGACTTCTTGGCCGCCTCATTATTTCGCTTGCGCCTTTCATAGTACTTGGCATCCTTTTGAGCATCTGGTATGGGTCGTTTCTCGCCACGGGCTCGTCGTTGCAGGAAACCGGGAAACATGCTGACGCTCACGCGATTCAATTCCATCAGAGGAAACTCTAGACTCTGCAGTGCATGATTCGGTGGGGCTATGTACTCGAAGGCGGGCAATGGACTCGTCTGGGCGGCCATTAGACTGGGAAAACTCAGACGTAGATTGGGACGTCCCATTAGGGGGTAACCGGGTATCGATGGCTCCGCTTCCATGTCCAAGTCGCCGCTGTTTAGGGACAGCGTCTCGGTCACATCCAGTAGGGGGGAGTGCGCGGGCGAGTGCATTGCTTGCTTTCGGGAACTACCGTACGCGCCAACGACCGCGAGGCTTCTGAGCCCAGCCAGTTGCCACCTGAGGGAACGGAATCTAAGCTATCTAACCCCCGTCGACTGATTCAACCAATCACGCAATGTTGACGGTAATTATTCGTCAAATACATGACACTTTGCCATGTTGAATGACATTTATTTTACCTGCCCCGGGTTATAAGGACTTCATATAACTGGTTAGCTAGATTACACACTCCCACGTTCTGATTTCTTTTCCGTGGGGGTGTAACCGCACGACCGACATGGAGACCAACGAGGTCCGGCAGGGAAGGGGACACAAACAGTTGACCAACTATTATGCAGCAAGCAGGAGCGACTGGGGTAGGGCTGAAAAGTTTTGGTGGTTAGCCAATGAAAATGTAGTTAAGGGGGGAGGCTTTGGGTCATGCTAGACAATGTAGGCGTGGTGGAAATTCCAGTCCAGAGCTATTAACGAATCGATATTCAGCTTATCCTCTATCTAGTTTTTTGCTGGCAAAAAACGAAACTCCAAATCGAGACCTCAAAAACTTCATAAATGCTATGTCAGACCCCCATATAGAGCCATCAAAAACTCTTTACCTCATAGCTCAAAGGCATGACTTTCGAAAATATTTGCATGTTATTAACCCTTTCACAATAGATGTCCCTTTTCCGTCCCTGTGTCGTCTTCCTTAACCCCTTCCCCCGGTTCCTGCCTTGTGGTTGAGAAAGTGTCACCTGTTTTGGTTGAGGGGAAATTGCAGGTTTCGCTGCCAACCGGAAGTTAGCTGCGAACCGACGTCGCATCCTCATAAAATTTCATAACGTATGCGCTAATTTATTATCTGTTGGCAAAAGTTTAACCCTTTGATTGTCATGGTTTGCTGGTGTATCATTACAGAAGGAAGACGAATTGCGTGCTAGGTGGAAATGTCTAATGGGAACGTTATTTGAGGGAAATGAAGGTTGGTCGGAAGACATTTGGCTAGAGTTAGAGTTATAAAGCTACGGAAGGCATCAATGCCAACTAAAATTCTGGTGAATTTTTATAGAACAGTAGTTGGTTTGAGATAGAAAAGAGTTGATTACCAGCCTAGTTCTCAACTCAACTTCCACGGAAACACTTCGAAAGTGGAATTGATTTATGTTCCGGTTAAAGTAAATCGAACGGGATTTCGGCTGCGGAAACGTTGAGGATGTTGCGGAAGGCCTTTGGTGATTCTACCATGTCACAAAAAAATGTTTATAAGTGGTACAAAGACTTCAAAGAGGGTCGAGAACGTGTGGATGACTTGGAGCGCTCCGGACGACCATCGACGTCAACAGATGACCAACACGTCAATGAAGTGGAGGAATTAGTGCGCAAAAATCGTCGGTTGACTGTTAGAGACCTTACTGATATGATCGGAATATCAGAAGGATCTGTGAAAACCATTTTGAAAGACCATTTGGGCCTACGAAAAGTCAAATCTCGTTTGGTACCGAAAGTTCTCAATTTTTTGCAAAAAAGTCATCAAAAATTCGACGCATATCGTTCCGCAGCCACCGTATTCGCCTGATTTGGCTCCGTGTGACTTCTGGCTATTCCCAAAACTCAAGAGACCACTTCGGGGAACGCGTTTCGAGTCGATTGAGGAGATAAAAGCAAAATCGAAGAAAGCGCTGATGGCTATACCGGAAAGGGACTATTTGGCATGTTTCGAGGATTGGAAAAAACGTTGGCATAAGTGTATTTTATCGGGAGGGGATTACTTTAAAGGGGATGAAATTGATTTAGAAGAATAAATAAAGATTTTTCATTCTACAAACAAATTCACCTTTTTGCCCACAGTAGTATGTACCTACGGTACAGAGCATAATAAAGGGTAATTCTTTGGACAATTTTATATATTTTGGATCCTTAAATATTATATTCAATGGCTTTACAGATTGAACTCGATGTCGGAGAAATGCTGGATACAGATGTTTTTTTTTTTAATTCCTGCTTTGGCCTCCACTGGCTTTACTATTTATACTCTGTACCGTAGGTACATAGAGTATTATAAGTTTGTGCAAAAGTATGTAACATCCAGAAGGAAGCATCTCCGACCCCATAAAGATTATATATTCTTGATCAGCATCAACAGCCGAGTCGATATAGCCATGTCCGTCTGTCCGTCTGTCTGTCCGTATGAACACACAGATCTCAGAGATGGTAAGAGATAGAGGTTTGACGTGTATGGGACATATGCTTCTTATGTCTGCAGGCAAGATCAAGTTTATTTTCAATTTTGGCCACGCCCCCTCCCGCCCCCGCAATTTAGAAAAAACGTCATATCTCCCACAGTTTTAAAGATAGATGGCTTGTTCCTTCTGGACATATTTAGTTATTAGAATAACTTATCGATCCACCAAAGGAATGAAGAAGATCGGATGAACGGCTTTCGAGTTATGATCAAAAGACAAAATTTCTTGGTACAGAGTATGTTATTGTCGGGCTTGACCGACTTTCTTTCTTGTTTATTCTATGCGGTTGTCTTATAAGTTTTAATATAATAGCACATTAAGTTCTCCGTAGAACATATGTGGTTTCTTTTATTTTGGCTGACAAAGTTATTCGCTTGATTCTTCATACACATCGACTATTCATCGACTATTATGTGTGCCTTCATATTAGTGAGTGCTTTAACATATGGTCATATCCACAGGATGCACCTGACTGTCGTACGAATGAATTAACCTTTATCGTAAAGAAAAATTGCAAAATAAATTTGCCCATAATGGGCTTTGAATCAGAGCTGCAAAACGGTGTGGAGTCAAACCGCTACAGTGTCGGAGACAAGTCGGAACTGAACCTGAACTAGAGGAAAAAAATTTTCCCTGCCGAACCCAAACCTGAACAGGTGCAAAAAAAACGTTAAAAAGGGTTCGGATCAAAAAAATATTTCATTCACATTTTTTCAAGCTGCTATTAAAGTAAAATTACAGTGCTTCTTTGTTTAAGTGTTCGTTCATATTTATGTATATTTATGCATATATTTACCAAGACTCTGGAACTCACAAAGTTAAGTAACGACCCTACAATTGAAAGGCAAGTGAAAATTTAGAACAAAAACAGCTTGCAAAGAAACACATAGCAGAATTGTATATTCGTCAAAAAGAATTAATGAACGAAAGCATAAATTATTCTTTGCTATGTTCATCTTCTGAAGAAGATGAAATGGAATCTTTAGCTAAGGAGCTTGAAAATAGTAGAAAAAAGTGACAAACATAAGATCGGTAAACATACAAAGATTGACTCAAAGTTCTAAAGCTTTAATGTATCGGGAAACTATCATTGTGAATAACTTAAAAATGTCGCATTTGGTGTATTAGCTGTTCCTGCAACAGGGGTATCAGTCGGGACCGCTTTTTGTACTCTTAAGTTTGTTTTATCCAGCCAAAGGGCCAGTGTTGATGAAAAATAACTGGCAGACATATTAATAATTAACTTAAACATCAAAACTCTAAGCATCTTTGAATAGAATGTTTAGTTTTCCTTTAATTTACATAAATGTTTTCCAAACCAGCGAAAAAAAAAAATGTCTGAACCCCGGCTCGAACCTGATTCCGAACCCGCTCCGTGACCCCAAACATAAAATGTTTCGCGGGTTCGAGCCCCGGAGTGAACCCCTCCTGTTTTTATGGAGGTTTGCAACCCTGTTTCATAGTTTTGTGTAGTAAAGTGTATGCAAAGTGTTAACCACGTTTTGTTTGGCGGCAAATTTAAATACTTCTTATCCAACACATTTATTTACGTATATACAGGGTGTCCCGGGAACTTTTACAAGTATTTGAATGCCCAATAGAACACAAAAAGAGGAACATTTTTTGTTCTTGTACCACGTGTCTAAATTAGACCGTTTATGAGTTACAGCGATTCGAAGTAAATTCAGTTTATTTCGAAACTACTTGTTTTAATAGTACAATTTTTTTAGCTTATGAGTTTTCTTTCAAAAATTCGAATTTGATTGCATTTCAATCTTCTGAATTTCAAAAACCAACAAAAAATTTATTTGTCAATTCAGCTATGAAATTTTCAAATCGGGAGTACGCTGACATAGTGTTGTACTATGGCATGGCATGCTGCAATGCAACTTTTGCGCGGCGTATGTACGAAAGAGTATTTCCAGGTACGTACAATCGCCTAGCAGAAACTGGAAATGTGTCAAAACCAGCCGGCGACCGTATTCGAGGACACGACGAAAATGTTGAGGAGTCTGTTTTGTTCGCTGTTGAAGAAGATCCAACCACAAGCGTGCGTCTGTTGTCTCGCCGTTTAGGGGTTCAAAGAAATCGTGTCCATAGAGTGTTGAAAAATAATAGAATGCACCCATATCACCAGCCCGTGCAAGAACTGCATGAAGGTGATAGTCAGCGTCGTTTGGACTTTTGCTGATTTATGGTGGAAAAGGATGAAGATTTTTTTAAATGCATTTTATGGAGCGATGAGTCCACTTTTGACCGGGAAGGCATAGTTAATTTTCACAATTTGCATCGTTATGCTACGGAGAACCCTCATGTGAAAATGCGGACGAAGCATCAATGAAGATTTAGTTGCAATGTTTGGGCAGGTATCATTGGTAAGTAAACTCAAACTCAGTATTTTGAGTAAGATTATAACGTGCACTGCTGTAGGAAACCATATTATAGGACCAGTTTATTTACCGCAGAGGCAAAACAGTGCGGACCATCTTGATTTCCTTCAAAACCGCCTTGATGTTTTGTTGGAGGATGTGCCCCTAGCGCTAATACGTTCAATCGTTTTTCAACACGATGGCTGCCCCGTATCGTAAAAGACTTTTTGAACCAACAATATGGAGATCAATGGATCGGCAGAAACGGTCCCATTCAATGGCCACCTAGGTCACCCGATTTAAGTCCCTTGGACTATTTTATTTGGGGAAGAGCCAAGGAGCTAGTGTACACTGAAGAGATATTGAATATTAAACAATTAAAGGAAAAAATCGACAATGCATTTCACACAATGAAAACTGAAATTCAGCTAAACGTCACTACGACTGAAATTAGGATCTCATTTTGAGCATTTGCGTTAAAATTTCGAAAAGAAAAAAAATTGATTTTCAAATTAATTTTTTTAAAGGTCAAAATAAATTTTAATGAATTTTAAAACAAGTAGTTTCGAAATAAACTGCATTTGCTTCGAATCGCTATAACTCATAAACGGCGCAATTTAGACACATGGTGCAAGAACAAAAAATTATCCTCTTTTTGTGTTCTATTGTGCATTTAAATACTTGTAAAAGTTCCCGGGACACCCTGTATTTCACGATTTCTGGACCATGATTAACATTCTCCAAATAATATTTCCAAAGCAAATATTAGTAAGGCGACTCCGATTGCATTAATTACTTTTTGACTGTCAGATGCACCACTAACTAGCTCATTGTTAGCCGACTGGTGCCTTTGTAAAGTCTGCAAATGTGTTCTGCAGCTTACGCTTTCTTTTAATGTCAGCGGTGGTCTGTACGGGTCATAAATCATATCCTAGTGTGACTTTATACATGTTGTACTAAAAGTAAAGGCCAGAAGGAAGCTTCTCCATCCATTGATTTTTCCATAAATATTTATGGTCAGTTACATTCGCTCAAACCCAATTATGAAGCACTTTCGTACATAGTAGAAAAACGTTTTCCATTCAGTTTTTTTTTTTTGGAATAAAAAGAATTCATTGGATGCCAAATCAGGGCTGGGCGGCATGATGGAGAATGACTTCCCGTCATCTTATTCGTCGTGTACCACTCACAATTGACCGTCCTACGTTACTCTAGCGAAACAGTGGTCACTTGACTCAATTGGCCAAAAAAGAACAGCTTTTGTGGGATTTGGCTCGACTTGGAACACTCACAAGATCGATGAGTGTTTTGATTCCCGCTCATACCCATATATTCATGATTTGTCACTTGTGACGAACTTATAAAAGTCTTTTGAAGCACCGCGTTCATATATTTTCAGCATTTCTTTGCACCAATCCAAACAAGCCATTTTTTGAGCGATTGTCTAATAGTGCAGATTCTAAACTATTTTACGGGAAGGAGTTTATGAAAAATCGTACATCCGTGTATGCTGGTGAAAATAAAGTTTAGGGATTCCTTAATCTTGCGGTATGTCACATGACGATCTTGGATTTACAGAACATGTCGCTGAGCGAACAATGACCACAATTAAACTCAGTATACCAACGATATACAGTGGATTTTGTTGGTGTTTTATCGACTTACAATGAACTGAGGTGTTGTTAAGATAATTGGGAGCAGGGCTGCAAACCGGTTTTGAAACGAACCGGTTCGAGCACAGAATTCCAACTTTTACTTTACTGTGAGCCGTACCTTGAACCGAACCTCTTTAGAAAGAAAAGCTAAACCCGAACCTGTTCCAAACCTCAACTTTCGGTTCGGTTCTACAAAAAACGCAGACAATTTGACTTTCTGTCATCTGGTTGGTTTCAAGCGACTGAGTCTTAAAATGGGCACAAAGAGAAAAAAAGGATATTAAAAAATATCCATTGGATGATTTCCGGTATCCATTTGGAAGGGATGTGTCTTAAATATCCTTTGAACCATCCAATGGAGCCTAAAACAGTGTTTAAATTGCTTTACTTAAAGTAGCATTAGTTGTAAAATTCTGATTAACTGAGCAGTAAGTTTATTTCAAATTTAAAAATTTTGTTGCTACTTAAACTGCTGCTTTGAAAATCTAAGAAGTTAGTGTCAAAGCAAAATCAAAAAATCAAAATTAGAAAAACATGAAGGCATATTTGCTTAAACTTACAAATGATAAACTTGCAAAACATTGACTGCTGATCTGCCTTCATGTTTTTCTAATTTTGATTTCTTGATTTTGCTTTGACACTAACTTCTGAGATTTTCATAGCAGCAGTTTAAGTAGAAGTCAATAAAATTAAAACTTGTCTAAGTTTTTAAACACTGGCCTAAAATCATCCAAAGGTTTTGACTTTTTAGCTCCGCTGGATTATTTAAAGGATATTTAATTCAAAATGCCATACCAAAGCATATCAATGTTTTTATACCCGTTACTCGTAGAGTAAAAAGGGTATACTAAAGTCGTGCAAATGTATGTAACAGGCAGAAGGAAGCATCTCCGATATCATAAAGTATATATATTCTTCATCAACATCAACAGCCGAGTCGATATAGCCATGTCCGTCTGTCCGTCCGTCCGTCCGTCTGTATGAACACCTAGATCTCAGAGACTAGAAGAGCTAGAACAACCAAATTTTATACGTAAGCTAGTATTGTCTGTAGGCAGATCAAGTTTGTTTCAAATTTTGGCCACGCCCCCTCCCGCCCCCGCAATAAAAAATATTGAATAACTCCCTCAAGTCTATGTGGTCAATATCTACAATCTCACAAATTTTCAAAAGGATCGGATAATAAATGGCCGAGTTAAAAAATGTTGCATACTTATCCGAGCTGAGCTGAGTAACGGGTATTCCGAAGTCGGGCAGGGCCGACTTTAACTTACGCTCTCGTTTTTATTCATTTCATTCATTCTTTCTTTGGTTGGTTTCAAACTCCACTGTACACCTGTCCGACTGCTCCCTTACCTCTGCACCCCTAAATTAACTACCGGGTTAAGTGTCAAAAGTATGTTAAGTAGTGGACGACCCTGTGTGACATATGTTCGTCCACATAATGATGATGATATGATGATGAGTTTCCACAAAAGCCACCCCCCACAAAAAGAAAACTATTTACCTACATTTGTCGACCTCGTTTAGCACTAAATTTGAGGGTCAAAAGGATTTTTATTACTACAGAATTTCGAAGAGTGTGTGGGTGGGTGTGCGTGCGTGTGTGTGTGTATGAGTGGTCTGGAACACAAACTAAAACTCTTCGAATGAACACAACCGGAACATGAACAAATCAAACTTTTGCTGCTTCCTCTAAGAACTGGAACCGCGCCGGGTGCAATGGTCACTGGAGCTGCCGCTCTCCAGACTGGGGCAAGTGACCTTCTGCAATTCGGCTATACGCTGCCAGGTCATATTAAAGTGACGCACCGAGCGTGCATTGGCCAGCTTGGCTATGGGACCCAGAGTGCGATAACCATTGTTAATATAGCGTATAAATCCCTTGGCTGTCAAATCCAGCAATGCGGTCTTGACCTGAGACTCCAGATCGCCGCAGGCAAATGGTCTACATGGTACAAATCAAGGCTAGGGCTCATTCTTAAGACAAAATTTACGACTTACTCCTTCTCCAGCATCTCAAGTATATGTTCCTCCTGTATGCCATTGGCATATTTGGGATGATCCTGAAACAGGCGCACCATATCCATTATGTACAGCGGCAAATGGATATGGTAGCTGTTGTATTGCAGAGTCGAGGTTGTCGGCTCACAATCACTAATCGGATTCTTGTCACACATTTTGAGAAATCTCCGGAAAAGGAATTTACTTGTTTACTATTCGGTTTCGGTCTCTGGGGGGGGAGAATTTGTTTTGTGAGTTAAGTGAGCAGAGTCTACTTAGTTCCTGTGCTAATGTGAACCAATTACAGGTGTCATTAACAGCTTGTCTCTTTGAAGGTCCTTTGGGCTTACTCTTTAATTATGACCCACAGCCGTACAAATATTGTAACAATTACATGTTGAGGGTTTTATTTTTTTGTTTTGTTTTTATTACCTGGTAATTTGACCTAATATATAAATAGCCACCCAATGCATTAGGCAGGGTCCGAATGGGCTACGCCTTGGTTGTGGTGAGTAGACCATGGAGCATGAAACTCGTCATTTCTACAGAGAATATAGAGGCCAGTTTAGTTAGTTTTTCTAGGAAATTCTTAATCTTAAATGTGGTTCATATTCTTTGGGAATGGAGTGTACAAATAAGGAAAGTTATTTAGAAATAGTAATAGTAGTAGATATTTATTTATATAAACTGTGGCTTGGTTCTTAACCCTCAGCCACAACATATGAGGTTTTTACATTGGTTACAATAAAACCTAACAATAATTGAATACAGATAGAAACATGGTATTCGGTTTAAGCATTAACAAAGAAAAAGTTTCAGAAACATTTATAATAGAGATTCTATATTTTAGCTGCTGTTGTAGAAAAGGAGGATAGTCTCGTCCGTTTAGGAATCAGCTTTCCAGATGAGCGCTTCTTATTTCAGATAAAATTGGGCATAGCCCAAGTAGATGCATGACGTTCAAATTACAGAGAGTGCATTCGGTGTTAACAGAGCTCCAGTGTGGCCTGTAGTTAAGGTTAAGCCACTCACAGAGAGCCCCACAAATAAGGGAGATGGCTTGAGTGTCTTAATGTTCATGGAAGTAAGTAGTTAAGTGATTCGTACCACACTTGGCCAAAAATGAGTCTCTTTCTCGGCAAACATCTGTCTCCAACAACAATTGATGGGATCTTTACCAAGATCCAAGGCGTTGTAGGTCTATGTGTACGTCATGCTCATTAAAGAAGGTCAGGACTGGACAATTGTCAATAACTAAAAGGATTTTTACCAGTCTAAGATTCGGCACACCCATAACTTTCCGTATGTTTGTGAAGTGGCTTTGCAGGCAGTACAAGATATAGCAAGGCACCCAGGAGTCTACGTGGAGTACATAATAATGAATAGTATTTGTAGTCGTTCAACCTCATCATATCGTCGGTATCCCCAATTTTAAGATGCATAGCACATTATATGTTTGTTTTTCCTACAACTCGTCTATCGTTCATTTGATCTTTGCCATTTATGCGGCTTATAGATAAATAATCTCGATTACAAAATATTTCCAGAATGTACGAATCTTGTAAAGGGTGATTCGGCTCGGCCAAAGTTTGTATAACCTTGCAGCACATTTTTGTAACTAAGTTGAAGGACATTTCTACTGAAAACAAACAAGTTTTTCTCACTTAGACTACTTTTAGGACTCTACTTTTCTAAGACAGCTGTACTATATTGATATCCGATTTCGACCAAACTTGGTAAAATCATGGGAAAGCATAGCAAACTAAGAAACCAAAAAGTTTATCCCACTAAAACTAGTTTGTCAGCGGATCACTCCTATGACAGCTATAACCTATAGTCATCCGATTTTGACAAGACTTTGTAGACTTCTGTGAAAGCATATCAAATAAAAAATGCCAAAATGACAATTTGAATGACAGTTGCCTTAAAAACAAACAAGTTTTTCTCACGAAGACTACCTTTCTGGCTCTACTTTTCTAAGACAGCTGTACTATATAGATGTACAATTTCGACTAAACTTGGAAAAATCATGGGAAAGCATAGCAAACTAAGATATACAAAGGTTGGAGGCGTTTTCATTAAAATCAAAAAAAGTTTTTCTCTCTAAAACTAGTTTTTCGAGCGTTTGTTCCTACACCAGCTATATGCTATATTAATCCGATCTGGCCGTTTCCGACAAATGTACAAAAAGACTTCGTGCAAGGCTTGGTGAAGATAGCTTTCAAACAGACGGCGGAGATAGCATAGAAACAGACGGACATTGCTTATCTAATCAAGAATATATATACTTTATAAGGTCGAAGATGTTTCCTTCAATCTGTTACAAACATCTAGACAATTTTAATATACCCACTGTAAGGATATAGAAAGTTAGCTAAATGGTTGCTAAAACTGCCGTATAGTCTCTTAGCTTGGCCAGTTGTCAGACAAACTAAATGCTTTCGCTCAAACGCTGAAAACTCGTGGCGGCGCAACCTTGACTGGCTAAACAGCTGATTGAGTTTAGCTGGGTACAAGCTAAAAAAGGAACCTAAAACTTTTCCGCAACCTACCCGAGCTAAATGGATTCAACCTACAGCAAGGAACGAAATAAAAAGACAACTAAGGCATTGCCCATGACTTCTGCTCACCACATAGCACCCAAATACTCCTGCACTTTCACATTAATTAATTAGGTAAATCCACAATAGTGGTATTCCTGAAAGCGATTTAGATTTGATTTAGATTTCGTCAATTGGGAAAAGGGGGATCATGAAGATGAGCGAATGTATGTAACACGGAGAAGGAAAATTTTCCGACCCCATAAAGTATATATATTCTTGATCAGCATAAACAGCCGAGTCGATATAGCCATGTCCGTCTGTCCGTCTGTCCGTCCGTCCGTCCGTCCGTCCGTCCGTCCGTCCGTCTGTCCGTCTGTCTGTATGAACGCCATCTCAGAGACTATAAGAGACAGAGCCACAAAGGTACATTTATGCTGTACGCAGATAAAGTTTGTTTCAGATTTGGAAAATTCCCCCCCGTCCCCCATTTATCCCCAAAAAACGTAGACCTCCTCCAGAAATCCTAGACCTAAACAACCGTCAAATTCCACAAGTTAGAGCCTCGTGGTTTAGTACACATCAAGCTAGGCCCTATATCTATCTATTCCGAAAAGTACAATCAGATCGGACAAAAAACACCGAAGCTATAAGCGAAACAGTTGAGCTGATAAGAGCCCCCCAGTTGTTGGTCAGGACTAAGGAAAAAAGTGTTGCCTACATTTAGGATGACATTTTGTTACAAAGACCGGTTACATTCATCTTCAAAATTCAAAAACATATAAATTAAAACAAATGAACAGGGTATTTTGTGGTCGGGAAACTCGACTGCAGCGCCCTTATTTGTTTTGTATGAGAAACAAGAAAGAAAGTTGGTCAAGCCCGACTATAAAATACTCTGTACTAAGAAAATTATACGCTCAGCATAAATTTTGATGCTGCAGTAGCAGCGAATAGTCTTTTGATCATAACTCGAAAACCGTTGATCCGATCTTCTTCATTCCTTTGGCGGATCGATAAGGTATCCTGCTAACTAAATATGTCCAGAAGAAACAAGCCATCTATCTTCAAAACTGTGGGAGATATGACGTTTACGTTTTTCTAAATTGCGGGGGCGGGAGGGGGCGTGGCCAAAATTGAAAATAAACTTGATCTGCCTGCAGACATAAGAAGCATATGTCCCATACATGTCAAACCTCTATCTCTTACCATCTCTGAGATCTGTGCGTTCATACGGACAGACAGACGGACATGACTCGGCTGTTGATGCTGATCAAGAATATATACACTTTATAGGGTCGGAGAGGATTCCTTCTCGATGTTACATACTTTTGCACAAACTTATAATACTCTGTGTACCTATGGTACAGAGTATAAAAAGCCGATTGTTAGCTATTAACGCATAACGCACTCCTAGTGTTATTAGCCTATTAAATTTGATTTAAGGGGGTCTTCTCATTCAAAACCCGGTTTTTGGACCCTTTTTAAAAAAATTCTTATTTGAAAACGCAAAGAATAATTGAAAACTTTTTTTATTTATTGTATTACAAAAGTTTCAAAGTAAAGTCGGGTATCCAGCACAGCGGAAACTAAAAATTCCTGCCAAACTTCATATAAAAACAAGTAAGGGCGCTGCAGTCGAGTTTCCCGACCACAAAATACGCTGTTCATTTATTTGTTTTTGAATTTTTGAAGATGTCATCCTAAATGTAGGCAATACTTTTCTAGTCCTGATCAACAACTGCTGCTTTTATCAGCTCAACTGTTTCGCTTATAACTCCGGTGTTTTTGGTCCGATCTGATTGTACTTTTCAGAATAGATAGATATTGAGCCTAGCTTGATGTATACTAAACCACGAGGCTCTAACTTGAAAATTGTGGATCTGACGGCTTTTTAGGTCTTGGATTTATAGAGGAGGTCTAGGTTTTTTGGGGATAAAAGGGGGACGGGGTGGAATTATTCAAATCTGAAACAAACTTGATCTGCGTACAGCATAAATCTACCTTCGTGCAAAAATTTGTGGCTCTATCTCTTATAGTCTCTGAGATCGACGCGTTCATACAGACAGACAGACGGACAGACGGACGGACGGACAGACGGACAGACGGACAGACGGACAGTCGGACAGACGGACAGACGGACAGACGGACAGACGGACATGGCTATATCGACTCGGCTGTTCATGCTGATCAAGAATATATATACTTTATGGGGTCGGAAAATTTTCCTTCTCCCTGTTACATACATTCGCACAACTTCATGATCCCCCTTTTCCCATTTTCAATGGGAACAGGGTATAAAAACTGTGCCAGGAATTTTTAGTTAGCTTTTTCGTTTGTTGTGTATCCAGCAACACGAACGAAATCCACACTTTATAGATAGCGGCGTATCAATAGCGGCGTTTCGGAAGCGTGTGTGGAACGAGAAACAGCTGATGTTCAGGCCAGGAATATATTGCTGACAATTATTTTGGAAGCTGTGCGCAAGACTAAAAAGAGAATGGACATTTTTAACGTGAGGAGAAGATAAATAAAATCAAATAAAAGCAGTTGAGGCAAGACCATGTCTTTGGCGAATCACAGAGAAAAAGCATTTTGACAACATTTCTGTGAAAAGTGCTTGGGAAAGTGTTGCTGCACAAATAAATAAAGAATATTATGTTCAAAATTATTAAATTCATTAATGTTATAAACGCTTGCTAGCGACTGACTGTAACTACGCTTGAATATAGAGAACAGAGAGAGACACAGAACGTTCCGCTTGACAGTTGGTTTCAATTGGGTTCCACACACTCAAAATAAATAGCAAATTCCTGGCAGGAATTTTCCGCAGTGCTGGATACAGGCCTT
>JAWNNO010003678.1:0-39308 GCA_035044985.1 Lordiphosa fenestrarum
TCGGTTCGGTTCAAAACCGGTTCGGTTCAGAACCGGTTTGCATCCCTGGTAATTTCTAAGTTAACCAAATCAACATTCTGAAATGAAATTAAGTGTACTGAAAACAAGCTCAAGACGTTCTTGGTTTGAGCCCATAAAATTTTGAAGCAATTCATACTTTGTTCTAGAACGAGATCTCTGTATGAACCAAAGAAGAAGGTATACATACAAGGGCCATTAAATAACTAAGAACAAGTTTAAATAAATCCAGTTTTCGTCCCAAAATCGCCCCGATTTCTATACGATTTGACTAGTTTTAAGGTCAGAAGCCATTTTTAGAACACAGAATTAAATTAACTACTAAAATTTTGTAACTTTAAGAAGGCATTCCCATTTTTTTGTTTATTAATATTATGTAAAGCATCGGCTGAACCAAGGTTCGAACCGAAACCTTCTCCCAATCACCTCGAATTTGATATATTGAGAAACCTTAACAATTGATAAATTTTGTTTTAAACCAGCGTCCCGGAGATCCAAAAATATTTTTGGGTTTGCAGCCCTGGTTAGAACCTGTTGGGGAATTTTTAAGAACAGGGCTCGTTTTCAAACAACTCGCATTTGCCGTTGCGCCCCCTTTGAAGCTAGCATTAGAGGTCTTTTTGGTTCTCAAACTAACATTATTTCTACTTGAACTAAGAGCAAGCTGTTCTTGAATTTTTTAACTCGCTGTTAGCACAAAATGTTGTTGATTCAAGAACGTTTGTACTCATTTCACAAATGGTTTGCAGTCGCTTTTCGGTTTCGTATATTCTACTAAAAATACTTATACACATGCAAAGTTTGGATTACGTGATTTTAAAATTTATGAAAATCTATCCCCAAAAGGTCGTAAAATGTGGGGAAACCTGCCGAAAGAATCCTTTAATAGAGTTTTCTTAGATTTATATGTAAATTCAACAATGAGTGGAAAACAATTTTCCGAAAATTCACCTCCTTGGTTGGATAATGGGTTTGTTTGGGCGAAAGCTTACTTTCCGTGCGACTGGCCCCAAACTCATTTTCGAAAATAAACAAAAAGATACAAAAAGAAAAAAATATATATAAACATTGTGTGAAGCTTCTTTTAAAAAAGTAGAAGTGCCTCGTTTTCAAAAAAATGAACCCTGTACACTTGAATTTGTGTGGTTTCATCATCTGAAGATACTGTACTTCGGTGACTTTTAACTGATCTAGTTGTACTTTCCGGAATAGATCGATATAGGTCGCTACTGCCCAAAAGTCGAGTTATAAGAAAATAAACGAGAAAGCTAAGCTAACTTCGTCTGTGCCTAAGTTTTTTTACCCTTGCAAGTGCTCGCATTTTCCGACCGATCGTTCGTATGGCAGCTATATGATATAGTCAACCGATTTGGCCAAAAATTTGTATAATTATGTAAAAGCGCGATAAACGAACAAATACAAAATTGCAGGATGCTACCATTAAAAACAAAAAAGTTTATCTAACTAAGACTGTTTTTCAGACCCGTCTTTTGTATGGCAGCTATGCCATATAGTTGTCCGATTTTAATAAAACTTGGTAGAATTATAAAAAAGCCTAGAAAACCTATGAATACAAAGTTTGGAGACGTTACCATTGAAAAGAAAAAAGTTTTGCTCACTAAAACTAGTTTTTCGACCGATTGTTCCTATGGGAGCTATGAGATATAATCATCCGATCCGGTCGGTTCCGACATATTAGTAGTGTGCAGCAAAAAGAAGACTCTGTGCAAAATTTCAGCTCGATAGCTTTAAAACTGAGAGACTAGTTTGCTAACAAACAGACAGACAGATGGACGGACAAAGCTCAATCGACTCAGCTCGTCACCCTGATCAAGAATATATATAGTTTATGGGGTAGGAAATGAATATTTCTATGCGTTGCAAACTTCTGGGCCAAATTAGAATACCCTTTGCAAGGGTATAACCAGGAGAATGGGGTGGGTATAAAGATAGAAAAAAAAATATACAAATTTTCAAAGCTCCAAGTGCCTCGACATCAAAATACCCTGTACCCGTGTTTTTGTGTGTTTTGATTCATTTTCTAGCCGAATGTATGCACATATATTATAGCTCCAGCTGACGATGCTGTACTTTGGTGCTTTTTATCCGACCTTATTATTCTTTTCCCCCCATCTGGGCTCAACCGGAACTATTTACCTACCTATTATTCTTTTCAGAATAGATCGATATAGGTCGGTATGGACAAGCGTCGAGTTGTAAGGAAATGTAACAATTATGCTGGGCAGCACTTCATAAACTTTAACACTTTGAGTGGCAAGATATCTAAGACGTCAGAAGGATACAGAGTATATTTTAATGGGTCTTAATGTATAAGCTTTTCCCCAATTTTATACAGAAACAGTAGGTTGGATAACCAGCTTTACGAAATAATTTGTTGAGGTTTTCAAATGTATCGTCTCTTAAACAGCCAGATGTGTTATTTGCACAGACAAAATAGATCCAATTGGAATGGATAGTTTTAAATATCCTTTTTATACTCTGTACCGTAGGTACATAGAGTATTATAAGTTTGTGCAAAAGTATGTAACATCCAGAAGGAAGCATCTCCGACCCCATAAAGTATATATATTCTTGATCAGCATCAACAGCCGAGTCGATATAGCCATGTCCGTCTGTCTGTCCGTATGAACGCCCAGATCTCAGAGATGGTAAGATATAGAGGTTTGACGTGTATGGGACATATGCTTCTTATGTCTGCAGGCAGATCAAGTTTATTTTCAATTTTGGCCACGCCCCCTCCCGCCCCCGCAATTTAGAAAAAACGTCATATCTCCCACAGTTTTGAAGATAGATGGCTTGTTCCTTCTGGACATATTTAGTTAGCAGGATGACTTGTCGATCCGCCAAAGAAATGAAGAAGATCGGATGAACGGTTTTCGAGTTCTGATCAAAAGACAAATTTTCTTGTTACAGAGTATGTTATAGTCGGGCTTGACCGACTTTCTTTCTTGTTTTGATATTAAAATATCCATTTTCATATCCTTTGGATGATTTTCAGCTTCTTTGACATTAAATGGATTCAAAAATTTCCTTTCCCAATGGAAATCAAAATCGTCCAATGTATATATGTTGGTATCCCTTTTTTCCGCCGTATGCTTCACCCAAAACTATGCCGACTCTGCCATTTTAGACCATTCTTTTGGAGTAGTTTCCTATCGCGGCATCATAATTCAATTATTTCTGTCGCCCAAGTGCGAGAAATGGGGAATCATACAGTTCACATGTGGCCTGTCAAACCAAAACGCTGCCATATGCCACACTCGATTATTGAATGAGTCATCATCTAATGGTCTGGTGGTAATTTCCCTGAATCTCTGATAAAAACAAATTGGCAATTTCTGGAAGAGGGAAGAATCACTGCGCCACGAAACACTACTCCAATTGTTTGTCACTTTTGGTCGAAACTTTTGCGAAATGCGGCCCCAAGTTTGATGTAGAGGTCAGGGCGGACAATTATCAATGTTCATTTGCTTGGCCAAACAGCGGAGAGCTCCTTCCACTCATTATTGTCGCCCGAATCAAGCCGCGTGCAAACAAGGCAAGGAAGAACTATGACGCCGAGGATGGGACACAACAATGAAACTTAAGTACAATAAGCGCTTATTAAATGCGTTGAATGCGAATAAACTTTTAGCTAAATAGGAAAATGGCAAAAAGAGAGCGAGAGCGAGAGCGAGAGAGCGAGGCAATGGCGGAAAAACAATGAAAATGCCATGGCCGGAAATTCACGCAACGGAAGCCAATGCCACTTGGGAACGTCAGCGAGTGCCGCCCCGCCAGCTCCTTGGTCTCCTCTAGCAACATTTTTGCATGCCGTGGCAAAAACAAAGCGAGCGCAAAATGTTTCGCCGCCTGGGAGAAGGACGTTTGGGGTGCAGGAGGGGGTTGGGTGGGTTGCCTGATTGGGTTTCAGCAAGCCTCAAGAGTTATGAACTGTTGAAGCGCACCAAAGTGGGATAAAGGATAAGCATGAGGCTGAAGGATCTGCAAATTGTAAAACTGTAAAATTTGAAATTAAGTTCTTATGCATAAATCAAGGGAGTAGTAGCCAACCCTCACCCTCGTCCACCCACGCTCTGTCTCTGTCATATTGATTAATGAGTGCCTCAGCTTCACTTAGCACGTGCCCCCAGTCAGGTACAAGGACACAAACAGGATCTGGACACGAAAGTAATTTATGAGCGCCTCCGTATGCAATTTGTTGTGGTCAACAAATCGCCAAAAATCCAAGATCATTAGAGACACGGACACGGACACGGACAGGGCCGATGGAGACGAGAAGTTTATTAGTCACGTCCCAGGAATGCGCCTGCAGAGAGAGAGAGATGCCAAACCGACAACCAAATGAAATAAAAGGTGAGGTTCGAAAATCAAAATCTCTGCTAAAAGCCAGAGCCAAAGAAATGAGCTTAAGCCAAATGGCGTTAATCCATGAATTATTGCCTAAAAGCATGCCAAAGCGCATTAACTTGCTGCCTTCCCAAGCTGCTGAAGGTGAAGATGGACGTCGCCAAACTGCGAGAGAGCAGGTAAACGGCCAGCAGGACAGAGCAGGCGGCAGCAGCAGCCCGTTGAAAGAAGAAACTTTTTGAATGGGAATTAGAAACAACAACAACGAGAGGCGGATGCTCTGTCAGGGAGTGGAAATCAAAGAAGAACGAAGAAAAGTCTAGGGCAAATATAGAAAATCCAAAAAGGGGCAAAGCCAAGTCACGAATCAGTTTACCAGAACTGAGATACAGAAAAGTGCAAGAAAGGAGTTAAGAAAGAATGCATAAAAAACCATAACCAACTATGTAATTGCAATTAGCGGCAAGTTTCGGCTCTGCATTAGAACACAAAACACATAAATATAATACTGATAAAACATGTCAAATGCAAGACTATTTAAAGTTAAATTTAAAAATAAAACTACAAAACAAAACAAAACTCACAACTTCATAAACTTCGTCGAATTTGAAAACATATTTTGGGTTTTTTCCCACCATTTTCTTGAATTCAAATGAGTTCGACGTTCACGTTCAACATCATAAAACACCCAAAATGGGTCCTAGCAAACTGTTCTGTTTATACTAAGGTAGATGATGTAGGTAACAGACAGAGGAAAGCATCCCCAATATTATCATATCATTATATATGGATATATACTTGAGACAGCACCAACAGCCGAGTCGATATAGCCTTGTTCTTCTGTCTGAGAGATCTCAAAATTTAATGTGTAAACTTGTATTGTCTGCACGCAGATTCAGTTTGACTCAACAAATGAATACCTATACCTTCTATATATATTACCGCTCAAATACCCATAAAGATGGTATAATAAATGACAATGTTATAGGGCTGTCTCAAAGCGTTGCATACTTTTCAGAGCATTATAAGGTGTTTGCTAACATTATGTTGATTTGTTTACATTAATGTTAATGCTCTGAAAAGGCTATTAAAGCTTTGGGGCCGACTTCTTATCTTCTACATAGCTGCTATGTGTCAGATAAGCTTAGATTTTACTCTGTTATTTGTTTAAACTAACAGACAGATGTGAAATCGGCCCCTTAATCCACTGTCTAACGGGTGTTTTGAAGTCAGGCCTACTTTATCTTGGCATAGATTAGCATACATTGTCTCTACAGTACAGTTTCAATGGACTCCCTATGCATTCATCAGCACAAGTCTAAATTGCTAACACAAGTCGTTTTGCATGTTCCTTTCATAGGAAGTGTTTACAAAATAAGTGTAAAAAGTGCCAGAAATATATATTGATGAATACTATTAGGCAATAAATTAATTTTAGCCTTCTAGCAGTCGGCGTACGCGTTGAAACAACTGGTTGTGTCGTGTTCAAGTCCAAAGGTCCCGGAGATGGAGTCCCTCAGAGTAAGTTTACATTTTATATAACTCGTAGTTTTTCAAAACAAGTTCTGCTTTGGATTTCACTACAAATTAAATTGAATATAGGTTGTCTGGCAACATTTTTTTTTAAATTTATTTAATGCCAAGTCAATGGGAAAATAAACCAAAATACAAGTGTAAATATTAAAAAACCAGAACATTTTTAGCTGAGTGTGCATATATAAGTTTATACATTATACAAAGGATCTTAAATTTTCATCCAAAGAATATAAAAAATTAATATTTTATAGACAAACAAAAGGATAATAAAAGAACGTCTTTTTTCTGTGCACGAGATGCAATTAAATGCAATTCTCTGCGATCTAAATGAATACCTACCAAACTCTTTTGGCACAAAAAAGTCCTTCCTGTTGTGCACTCAGTTCAGTCCCGTATTATGCTTATATTTATCCCTACATAGAGAAAACAAAAAGTATATTAAACTATAGCCATTGCATGTTTTCGGTATCCATTTGGTATGGTTTTTCTTTAATATCCTTTTTTCGATATCAAAATATCCATTTAAAGTTTAATGGATCTACAAATTTTCATCCAACGGAGCTGAAAATCATCCAAAGAATATGGAAAATGGATATTTTAATATAAAAACAAGAAAGTAAGTCGGTCAAGCCCGACTATAACATACTCTGTACCAAGAAAATTTGTCTTTTGATCATAACTCTAAAACCGTTCATCCGATCTTCTTCATTTCTTTGGCGGATCGATAAGTTATCCTAATAACTAAATATGTCCAGAAGGAACAAGCCATCTATCTTCAACACTGTGGGAGATATGACGATTTTTCTAAATTGCGGGGGCGGGAGGGGGCGTGGCCAAAATTGAAAATAAACTTGATCTGCCTGCAGACATAAGAAGCATATATCCCATACATGTCAAACCTCTATCTCTTACCATCTCTGAGATCTGTGCGTTCATACGGACAGACAGACAGACAGACGGACAGACGGACGGACGGACATGGCTATATCGACTCGGCTGTTGATGCTGATCAAGAATATATATAAACTTTATGGGGTCGGAGATGCTTACTTCTGGATGTTACATACTTTTGCACAAACTTATAATACTCTATGTACCTTCGGTACAGAGTATAAAAATATGTAATTAAAAGAAAAAAAAAACTGTTCAAAACTATCCAATTGTATTTTTTTTGGCTCTCTAGTTTTCTGTGTACTTATTCTTCCAGCTAAAGCCGGGTATCCAGACGGAAAGGTACTTCCAGTTGCGCTACCTTAAAGTTATTGTATGATGGAGTTGACCCCAGTTAAATGGATTTAGTACCTAGGTTAGGTTAGATGGGGTCACACTTAGATCTTAGGGTCCTTAATGAGGCCGGGTGATTATTTGGGTACGGTTGACTTAGAAATACAGGAGGATAATTGTTTTGGGGGCCTCTTGGCCGCTTTCTCCAAAGAAGCGAACCGTGGGGTGTGCAGAATTTTTAATCTTATCGTGGCAGTTGCTGGGCAGCTGCAAATGAGATGTCTAGGTTCCATGCATTTCCTGCAGGTGTCCTCTGTATAGCTTATGCCTAGCTGTATCTCATGAGCGTCTGCTAGGCAGTGACCCGTTAGTATGCCAATTACCAGACTGCAAGTCTCTTCTCTGGAGCTGTAGCAGGTAGTGCGTAAGTTTTACGTCTCTTGTCTGGCACATTATTTCAAAGATTCTGCATCCGCTGGTGTTTTCCCACCTTACCTCTGCTTCTTTCTCTGCTATCTCCTTCATCTTGCTGTTAAGCGTCTGCGTATGGAGATAGGTATGTTTAGTGTTGCTTCCTGGCCGAGTACGACTTCGGCTTTTGCAAGACTGTCTGCCATCTCGTTTCCATCGATGCCCCAGTGGCTGGGAATCCAGTAGATATGCATTTTTCTGGAGATGCTAAGGGAATCTAGTGCTTCCCTGCTCGCCAGGACATTTCTAGAGTTAATGGAGTGTCCTTGCATTGCCTTGATTGCCTAAATCAAATATTTTACAGAATTTTTAGAAAGTAACTGAAAATATTCCCCACAGTTTTTCAAAGAGGTCTTACTCAAAAACTTGAGGACCATAAGGGAAATTTCCATGAAATTTGACACAAAGAACATTGGATGACATTTTGCTTCATCAAGTCCAACCCAATGACATAGTGATCATACCCTCTTTTCAAGCATATCGATATACAAACAAAAACATTAGTAATGCCCATGAAAGTGCCAATGAATAACATGAAACATACATTTGATTTTGTAGCTCTAGACAACAAACACCCAAAAAAACAACAAAAATATTGACCGCAAAAACGAAAAACAAAAAATAAAAGGTAAACCAAGCCAAGTTTTGACCGCACCCAGGCGGAGTGAGCGAGTGGAGGAGCAGTTGTAGTGTGGGGAGGATGATGAGGCAGGTACTCCGTGCCATAGCTCTCTCTGTGTGTGTTTTTCTTTTACTTTTATTTTATGTTGTTTTGTGTTTTTATGAGTATTGACATTATAATCAACGCCGTTTTCAATTTCGGCTAAAAAAAGAAACCGCCCCGAAAAAAAGGTGCATCCCGAAAATATAAGAAGAAAACATAAAACCATAAAAACAAAGTTCTGTGTTTGCTTTTTGTAGCTGGGGCTTTTATCTGCCAGAAATATGTAAATTATTGCACATGTGTTGGGGTGTCTCTCTCTGTGTGTGTGTGTGTGTGTGTGTGGCATGCGTCAGTCACCTGTGGTATTTCAATTTTTTTTTGCTGATGTTCTCGTTTTTATTGGTTTGCTGCGCCTTTGGTGGCGGCATCCATTCAATTTCATATTGAACCCCTGGATAGTTTTGAACACAAACAAGGAAAGAAAAAGAAAAACTCCCCGGAGATTTATGCTGAGACCGGCTTCGGCAGGCTTCTTGAAGTGGTTAGGAAAAGCGCACATTTGGGACTTGCGAGTGGCCTGGGTAAAGTTTGTCATTTCAAGTATTTATATTCTGTTGCCTGGTCAAACTTCAACTTGAACTTCCACTTAATGTTCTGCCCAAAAGTGCTTGGCTAATTAGCCAGTCGGTCACAAATTCTATTGTTTTCAGTTTCAAGTGCAATGTCTAAACATCACGTTGCCCGCCCCCCCCAAACCTCCGTCCGGCAATTAGTCTGCGCGCATGCGTCGCCGGCTTCATTGTCAACTTGGTTCGCTTTTCCCATATATTCCAAACGTTAATTAAATTCAATTAAAATGCGTTGCGAGTCTTCGACAAAATGTTATTCACATTTCAAGGTTAATTTGACAGGCGTTTTGAAGAAGTGCCAACTGTGGTCGGGCGCGTACCTCAGCAAAGTTCATTTGTTCCGCAACATTAATGATTTATCTATGCCTCAAGGTGAAGTACACAGAAAACAGAAAAACAAAACCTTTTTATGGCCCACGATTTGTCGCAACTTAGAATGCTAATTCACACGAATTGCAGCTGGAAATTTAATAAAGTTCCGTAAATTAATTCACAACACAAAACCCCACCAAATTGTCATAAAAATTATTTAGTCGGCCACAAAATGTGGCGGCTGCTGCCAGCGGCTGCCACTTAATGACTGAATGAATGGCCAACACGTTGCTGAGGGGTAAGCAAGTATTGGGGGAAGGGTGGGGCGGAGCCAACAAAGCATTTAATGTTTTTATTTGCGGGCGGCAAGGCCTGAAACTGGCAGGACTCTGTGGGGCTTTTTGTGGCCAGGACTTGTGACAAGCCGGGGAGCCGTCAGCCAGCCAGCCAGCCAGCCAGCCAGCGAGCGAGCGTGTGTGCAACATGTTGTTGCTGTTGCTGATGTTGCTGTTGGCAGGGCCTTAAACCTATTCATGTTTTTAAAGGGATTTTGCCTAAAAACTGGAATAAGTGCTTACTTTACCACGTTTGAGGGACTTTTTCAAAGTTGAATGAACCGTTTAACAAATTTCGCAACGAATAATATCAATAATAGAATTTTTCGATAGGTTTTATTACAATTGTTTATTACTCCAAAATGTGTCTTATGATGTTAAATTTGATAGCCAAAAATAGAGAAAAGTTAACATCGGCTAGGCCAAAGTTTGTATATCCTAACTAATTTGAAGCACATTTCCACTGACAACAAACAAGTTTTACTCACTAAGACTACTTTTCTGACTCTACTTTTGTATGACAGCTATACTATATAGATGTCCGATTTCGACCAAACTTAGTGGAATCATGCAAAAGTAAAGCAAACTAAGAAATACAAAATTTGAAAGCATTATCTTTGCAAAAAAAAAAGTTTTTCTCACTAAAACTAGTTTTTCAACCGATCATTCCTATGGCAGCTATAACCCATAGTCATCCAATTTTGACAAAACTTTGAAGAATTGTGTGAAAGCTTATAAAATAGATATATACAAATTTTAAAGAGGTTTACATTGAAAACAAAAAAGTTTTTCTAGCTAAGACTGAATTTCAGACCTATCTTTTGTATGACAGCTATACTATATAGATGTCCGATTTCAACCAAACTTAGTGGAATCATGCAAAAGCATAGCAAACTAAGAAATACAAAGTTTAGAGGCGTTTTCTATGCAAAAAAAAAAGTTTTTCTCACTAAAACTAGTTTTTCGACCGATTGTTCCTATGGCAGCTATAACCTACAGTCATCCGATTTTGACAAAATTTTGTAGAATTGTGTGAAAGCTTATAAAATAAATATATGCCAGTTGTAAACAGATTTACATTAAAAACAAAAAAGTTTTTCTTACCAAGACTATTTTTTTAACCTCACTTTTCTATAACAGCTATCCTATATAGATTTCCGATTTCGACCAAATTTGGCAGAATCATGGAGAAGCATCAAAAACTAGTGAATACGGAGTTTGGAGACTTTTCCATTAAAACAAAAAAGTTTTTCTTACTAAAACTAGTTTTCCGACCGATTATTAATCAGGCAACTCTAACCTATAGTCATCCGATTTTGACAAATCTTTGAAGAATTGTGAGAAAGCATATAAAATAAATATATGCAAATTTTAAACAGATTTACATTAAAAACAAAAAAGTTTTTCATACCCAGACTAATTTTCTAACCTTACTTTTCTATGGCAGCTATCCGATATAGATGTCCAATATCGACCAAATTTGGCAGAATCATGTAGAAGTATAAAAAACTAGTAAATACGGAGTTTGGAAACATTTGCATTAAAAACCAAAAAGTTTTTCTCACTAGAACTAGTTTTTTGACCGATCGTTCCTATGGCAGCTATATGTTATAGTCATTCGATCCAGTCGGTTCCAACAAATGTGCAGCGTATTTGTGCCAGAAGACTTCGTGCAAAGTTTGGTCGCGATAGCTTTAAAACTAACGGAGGCGAAAGCATAGAAACAGACGGGCATGGCTATATCGACTCAGCTCGTCATGCTGATCAAGAATATATATACTTTATGTGGTCGGAAATGCTTTCTTCTATGCGTTACACACACATCTGCACAATTTCAATATACCCTCTGCAAGGGTATACAAAATTGTAGTGTTGGTTAACACTTTTGAAATCCTAAATACCCCTTTAAATCAGGGCTGCAAACCGGTTTTGAACCGAACCGGTTCGAAACCCGGAGTTCCGACTATCAGATTACTGTGAAGCGAACCTCCTAAGGTACTTAAGCTGAACCTGAACCTGTTCCTAACCTATTATGTCGGTTTGGTTCTACAAAAATGAAATACATGAAAAAATTTGACCTATTTCCAAGCAACTTCTTCTCTTATCCTGTTGGTTCTGGAAGACTGAGTCTTACAATCGGCAGGAAAGTTTAATGTAAACATCTATAAAAATGTTCAGAACTACCATTAGAATCCCTACACATTATAAGCCTCTGTTTTGTAAGATCTTTTTTTTCTGAAGCTTATCGAATTATTCACAAAAAAAGAGCTTGATATTACTGTGGAAGCACTTTTGGTATGTAAATCAACACAATTTCCTTACAGTTTATTTCGATTTTATATATAAACTTGTATAAAGCATGGGCTGAACCAAGGTTCGAATCAAAACCGTTGCCCAAAAACCACGAACCTCAAAATTCTGAACCATTTTTAAATTTTGGTTCGAACCCACGAGCCGGAGCACCCAAAATATTTTTTGGGGTTTGCAGCCCTGCTTTAAATATCATCTAAAGGGTAGCATAAAATTTATATAAAATTTAGAAAAATGTCTGAAATCTTTTTATGAGTTGATAGAGCGATCTTTATAAATCAATGTTTAAAGATGATTTCATGTTCATCCGTTGGGTGCAAAATTTGGCATACTTTCTCCAACATTTCGGCTGGTATTTTATGAATAAATTCTTCCATATTTGCTGCCAGTCTCTACAGACATGAGTCTGAGCATAGCCCCAAGAAAAAAAGTCGATCTAGGCGACCAAACGTAAAATAAACAGTTCACCGAACGCGCCTCTCAATTGGGTTACTGTTTCGCATGCTGTGTGGCATGTGGCACCGTCTTGTTGAAACCACATGTCCTCCTCTTTCATGTTGTAATCATTGATCGCACGGTAGCGCTATCCATTCACAGTAACTTTCTTGCTTTCTTCAACTCTCAAGATGTACGGTCCAATGACGCCGCCGGCCCATAATCCAACCCCAATCAGTGCATTTTTCGGTATGCATTGGCAGTTCTTGCAGTGAATGCATAAAAAATGGAATTTTGATAATGAAATTCAATAAACTGCAAGCTTTGTTTGTTTCCAAGTCGATTCGGGTTTAAATTATAGACCAAACTGAACATGTTTGACAGTAATAGGTGACATGAAAACAAAAAACCAGCCTTTACTTAAGCGAAACCAGAAGCCCAAACCTTAAAGCCAAGTTAGAATCAATGAACTCCCTTGAAAGAATCAGCTTTGCTTAGTAAAAATATATGGAAATTGTTTCACAATGTTAAATGGTCGCCCGAGATCTTCACAACGGCGACGGCGACACTTAAAATCTGCTTCACATTAGCTGGTTGTAGGCGACACTGTCTCCACCTGATTATATGACTGCACATCGCCGGATATATAGCTGGCACATATTAACCACAGCCCAGCTCGTATGCTACCCACAATGGCATAATCGGTCTCAAGCTGCTCCACATAGGGCATCAATAGATTCGGCAGGGCACCCAAGCCATTCGATATGCCCATCAAAGTGCCGGCATAATTGGGACTCATATCGAGGGGCAATAACTTGATGCCCGCATAATAGGACCCCACGGCCAGACAGCTCCACACTCGAGACCAGTTGGACTTGATGTGAGCCATGTACATGGAGCCGCAGACAAAGACCAGACAGGACATCAGGCGACGTGTCTGAGTGCGGCTGAGCAGCTGCTGAGAGATGAGGAAATCACTTAGCGAGCCTGTGGTCAGCGAGGCCAGCCAACTGCCCAAATGTGGAGCAGTCAGTGTCACGCTGGCCACCAGCTCCTGCCACAGCCCCGTGCCCTGTGTCTTCATCTCCTGGAGCAGCTGTTGCAACTGTTGGTCCAACTCCTGTTGACGCCAGTCGTGCTGCATGGTGGCGGACACCAGGGCCCACAGGGGAGTGCTCAGCAGCATGCATTTCCAGGGAGGCGACGGTGTTGGGTTATCCTCCTGGCTGTTTGCCACCAACAAAGTGCAACTCACTTGACTTATGATATAATCCTTTTCCACACGCCGTATAAACGGACAACTATCCGGCTTGCTGTAGCAAATGAGGGCGAATGCCATAAACCAAACAAGCGCCCCGCCGCCCACCACATAGAACGCCACCGGCCAGTCCTGCTCGGCCATCACCAGGCCACTTACCAGCTGCATCAAAGTGATGCCAATCTCTCCGCCACTCAAAACACAACTGGCCAGCAGGCCGCGCTCCTGTTCGGGCACCCACTGTGCCAGCAGTGCGGACACGGCCGGGAAAGTGGGTCCCTCACAGAAGCCAATGAGCAGGCGTATGACCATCAGGGCATATGGACCACCATGACGCACGGCGCAGGGTGTGAGCAGTGTCAGCAGGCCGGACAGCAGTATGGCCGTGCCCAAAACCCATTTGCCGCCGTAACGTTCCGCCAGGCGACCGCCCGGAATGTGAGTCAGCATATAGCCAGCATAGAAGGCCACCACAATCAGAGTTTGGGACTGACGGGACCATAATTCGGCACAGCTGATGGGAGCCGGAGGCTGCGGTGGCTGCTGCTGCTGCTGTTGATGTTCCTTGCCCGCCTTTAGCCTGTTTCTGAAACGAAACTCCGTTCGATTAGCTCTGCCGGGCCGCACAGGCTGCTGCACCTCCTCCTTGCAGTCCCCCACAATGCGATACAGTGATAAGTCCAGGCACAGACGCATTGTGTACGCATTGATGATGGCCATCAGGCTGAAACAGCAGAGTATGACGCGCTGCTGCACCTTCAGATCTTACTTGGCCTACATTAGTTTTCCCCCCTGGGAGCCATGAGCTGATTGAAGGATACTTACAATTGAACAGATCGCGCAGCTTCTCCTGAATGGGCAGCATTTTCGAAAGATTTCATTTAAAACAAAGCGAATTTGTGACAGTTTCGAGAGATGTCGTCGACTACTTTAAGTGAACTTTCAATGAACTCGCCCAGCGAACAAATGAAGGCTGCTAAGTGAGTTTTATACAAATATATAAGGGTTATGGGCTTCTGGTTCTAGGAAAGGCTGCATACCTCTAAAATACTGCTGTAGGTTCAGTAGGGCGGTTCAAACCCGTTGGATAAACCTAGCTGCGGTTCGCACCACGACTTCTATGCTTCCCAAGTCTAAGTCTCTGGTTAGTTTCTGGTTCGTAGATTCTAACATCTTTCTTGCATCTTCTGGCAAAATTCCAATGGAATCAGCAACTCGACTGCGTTCAGATGGTTAACCATTTGAAGTTTGAATAAGGAAACTAGGCGGAAGCCGCATTAGGATCTTACTCCACCTTTCTACCTTCTAATTATCCCTCTACAATTGCCATCTGTGAAATCTTCAGGATACTATAAACTCATTATAAAACTTTCGCTTTGGTCGTAGGTTGTAAAAGCAACTTTGCACTCCAAAAACAAGAAAGAAAGTCGGTCAAGCCCGACTATAACTTACTCTGTACCAAGAAAATTTGTCTTTTGATCATAGCTCGAAAACCGTTCATCCGATCTTCTTCATTTCTTTGGCGGATCGATAAGTTATCCTAATAACTAAATATGTCCAGAAGGAACGAACCATCTATCTTTAAAACTGTGGGAGATATGACATTTTTTCTAAATTGCGGGGGCGGGAAGGGGCGTGGCCAAAATTGAAAATAAACTTGATCTGCCTGCAGACATAAGAAACATATGTCCCATACATGTCAAACCTCTATCTCTTACCATCTCTGAGATCTGTGCGTTCATACGGACAGACAGACAGACAGACGGACGGACGGACGGACAGACGGACATGGCTATATCGACTCGGCTGTTGATGCTGATCAAGAATATAAATACTTTATGGGGTCGGAGATGCTTTCTTCTGGATGTTACAAACTTTTGCACAAACTTATTATACTCTATGTACCTACGGTACAGAGTATAAAAAACTACTATCAAAATACTATCTGGAGTTATAGCCATAGCAAAAAAATTCGGAGCAATCGGATCAATTGGAGCAAAGCATGCAACCGTCAGATCCACCATTTTCAAGTTAGAGCCTCTTGGTTTAGTATACATCAAGCTAGGCCCAATATCTATATATTCTGAAAAGTACAATCAGATAGGACAAAAAAACACCGTAGTTATAAGCGAAACAGCTGAGCTGATAAGAGCACCCCCCCAGCTGTTAGTCAGGATTAGAAAAAAGTGTTGCCTACATTCAGGATGAGAATTTAATAGCTGATTCAAAAACCGGTTACATTCATCTTCCAAAATTCAAAACAAAACAAATGAACAGGGTATTTTGTAGTCGGGAAACTCGACTGCAGCGCCCTTACTTGTTTTTAAGAGTACTTTTCCATAGGAGCTATACTATATAGAAGTCCGATTTCGACCAAACTTTGTGGCATCATGAGAAAGCATAGCAAACTAAGAAAGACACAGTTTGGAGGCATTTTCATTGAAAACAAAAAAGTTTTTCTCAATATAACTTCTTTTTCGGCCGATCATTTGTACTGCAGCTATATGCTATAGTCAACCGATTTCGACCAAACTTTGTAGAATTGTGTGAAATTATATTAAATAAATAAATGTCACTTTTAAGGTCATTTCCATTGAAAACGAATAAGTTTTTCTCACTAAGACTACTTTTCAGACTCTACTTTTCTATGACAGCTATACCATATAGATGTCCGATTTCGACCAAACTTTGTAAAATCATGAGAAAGCATAGCAAACTAAGAAATACAAAGTTTGGAAGTGTTTCCATTGAAAACAAAAAAGTTTTTCTGACCAAAACTAGTTTTTCGACCGATCTTAATTATGACAGCTATATGCTGTGGTCATCCGACTTGAACAAAACTTTGTAGAATTGTGTGAAACTACAAAAAGTAAAATTGAAGACGCCTGCATTGAAACCAAAAAGTTTTCCTTAGTAAGACTATTTTTAAAACCTATCTCTGCTATGACAGCTATACTATATGCCTGTTCGATTTTGACCAAACTTGGTGAAATCATGGAAAATCAGAGCAAACTAATTTATGTGAAGTTTGTAGACGTTTCCTTTGAAAACAAAAAAGTTTTTCTCACTAGAACAAGTTTTCCGACCGATTGTTCCTTTGACAGCCATATGATATAGTCATCCGATCCGGCCGTTACCGACATATGTGCAGCTTATAAGTATTTAAAGACTTTGTGCAAAGTTTGGTTGAGATAGCTTTCAAATTAGCAAGCAGCTTCCTCCTCAAGACAGTCTTGCTTTAACTGTTTGGGAATTTCAAGGCATCAAAAGTGCTTAAAATTCACTCAAAACTTTAACCTTTAGTTGAAAGAAACCTTTGCTTCTATGTTACCCATTTAGCCTTACTGTATTCGTAAGAGAAATTTTCTTGCTCTCAGTTTCCTTGCGTTCTTTCGCTTTGACATTCAAATTCGGTGCTAAGTTCCATCTCGAGTTGGAGCTTTTTGACTTTCAAGTACAGATCCGAGCTTGAAATTATACTTTTTATTTAAAATCACGCTTTTCTGGATTGTTTCAAGCTTTTCGAACTTGTATCAAGTTCGATCTATTCCGACTCGTACTTGAAATTTCAATATAAAGTTCGGAATCATTTCCAACTTTTTGAGCTTGATTATGGCCAGCCTATAATATGTGGTAGACAGTTCTGAACCTGAGTGGAAGTGAGATTGGGTCTGGTCTCGGCGATTTTTGAGGCTTGAAGTCTTTGGACTATGTTACTATATTATTTATATGGCTTACAGATGGAGCCAAGACTGGCATCAGTCCAGGTTATATCAGCGCTTTGAAGTAGATCTAGGAACTGACGGCGATATAGCCTGAATTCAACAGAGTTGTGTGGTTCAGATTAACCAAAAGAAAGAAGAGATTGGATCGTTCTTAAAGTGGGTTTCAGAAGATTTCCTAAAATGTTCATATAATCTGCAATGCTTTTTACTCGCTTTTCCCCATCTCTCTACGCTTTGTTCTCTTCGGCCAAGATCCAAAACAGTGTTGCCATTACTCGCCTGCCATTACGTAATTTGGTTAAATTAACATTTTTCACTCTTTTGTTTGCATTTCGCCTATATTTAGTTTATTTTTTTGTGTGCTGGAAAACACTTGAACTGTCAGCGTGCTGTATGGTTTAGAGTGGTGCGCCTCATCAACTCTTGGTTCCCCCGAACGTGCACAACAACTCAGACCCGACTTCGTCATCATCATCGACTCCAAAATGGTTATGGATGACATTTCCGACCACCTACCACCTATCAGCCTTCCTGCCCCCCCCCGCCCATCCTGTTTGGAGCAACAACAAAATGGCCTGTGCCTTGTCTATCTATCTCTTCTTCGTCTGAAGTATGGTGCTTGAGTTTGCTTTTTGCCTTCGTCTTCTTGTTCTGTTTCTGCTTCTGCTTTGGCTTCTTTTGCATTGCGTTCTTTTCATTTAATGCTTGTGCAATCTGCCATACACACACACACACACACTCACACACATTTCTATGGCACTTGTCCATGCCGCCACTTGTCTTCCACTTTATGTGGTCGCCGGTGGCGGTAACTAACCAAACCGAACCAAACCGTACCAAAGCCCCCGCCCGCATCCACGCCCCAAAAAAGAAAAAGAAATAAAAACACCAATGAGACAGACACTTCAATTGATTATTGGCGTTGCTTTTTATTGTTGGTGT
Organism: Lordiphosa fenestrarum; assembly: GCA_035044985.1. Lineage (NCBI taxonomy): Eukaryota > Metazoa > Arthropoda > Insecta > Diptera > Drosophilidae > Lordiphosa > Lordiphosa fenestrarum. The sequence goes on from JAWNNO010003678.1 coordinate 18,231, forward strand.
TGGTGTTGTTTTTGTTGTGGTTGCTGCCGCTGCTGCTGCTGGTGTACTTTTTTCTCTTACTTATTCTTTTTTTCTGCACACAATAATTTACATTTTGTGTTTGTCATTGTTGTTACTCTGATACCGTGGAAAGCACACAAAGAAAGTTATTAAACTACTTAGTTGTCTATTGTCAAGTTTACCAAATTTGGTTTGTTTTTCAAAGAATTGGCACAGCAGAGCTGTAAACTACAATTGCCATTACCATTACCATTACTATTTTTCAGATAATTAAAAATGAAACCATGTTTACGATTGTTAAGTAATCGTAATTGTAGCTTGGACTTGGGCAACCCAGTGATTATTTACAAAGTGTAATTACTTTTACAACTACTTGAATATTTGTACCTGTAAAGGGAGATTATTGAGAATTTGTGTCTGAAATAATGAATTATTCATGTATTTCTAGGTGCCAAATGTAATTACTTGTACAATTACTTGAATAAGTGTACCAGTAAAGGGGGATTTTTGAGTATTTATGCTTCAAATAATGAATTATTCGTGTATTTCTAGGTGCAAAGTGTAATTACTTGTACAATTACTTGAATATTTGTACCGGTAAAGGGAGATTATTGAGTATTTCTGCTTGAAATAATGAATTATTCAGTTATTTCTAGGTGCCAAATGGAATTACTTGTACAATTACTTGAATAAGTGTACCAGTAAAGGGGGAATTTTGAGTATTTGTGCTTCAAATAATGTATTATTCATGTATTTCTAGGTGCCAAATGTAATTACTTGTACAATTACTTGAATATTTGTACCTGTAAAGGAAGATTATTGAGTATTTATGCTTCAAATAATGAATTATTTAGTTATTTCTAGGTGCAAAATATAATTACTTGTACAATTACTTGAATAATTGTATTTGTAAAGGGAGATTATTGAGTATTTATGCTTCAAATAATGAATTATTCCTGTATTTCTAGGTGCCAAATGTAATTACTTGTACAATTACTTGAATATTTGTACCTGTAAAGGGGGATTATTGAGTATTTATGCTTCAAATAATGAATTATTTAGTTATTTCTAGGTGCCAAATGTAATTGCTTGTACAATTACTTGAATAATTGTATTTGTAAAGTTATTTGTGCTACAAATAATGAATTACTCAGGAATTTCTAGATGTAAACTAAAATTATTTAACCTACCAGTTTCGTTATTATCAAAATATCATGTTTGGAGTCTATGTGTTCTCTTGAGACCACTGTGTTCTCTTGAGACAGGGCAAATTTCACTGCAAGGGTATACAAACTTTGGCCGAGCCGAAGTTATCTTTCCTCTATTTTATCATTGCTATACTAAATGTCCACTAGTTGTCTTGAAGAATCGTATGAGATATATAAGAGAGATATATAAGAGAGATATATAAGAGATAGAGCCACAAATTTTTCGCATGCAGGTAGGTGTAAGCAGATCAAGTTTTTTTCAGATTTGAAAAGTATAAAAATGTAGAAGAGTATGCGAAATAATACCTTTGCCCAGGGCTGCAAATCGGTTTTCAACCAAACCGGTTCGAACTCGGAAGTACGACTTTTATTTTACTGCAAACCGAACCTTGAAATGAACCTCTTTAGAAATAAAAGCTGCGCCCAAAACTGTTTCGAAAATGTATTAAACGAGAAAGCTAAGCTATCTTCGTCGGTGCCGAAGTTTTTATACCCTTGCAAGTGCTAGCTTAAATATTTTCAAAAAAATTACTCTTTTTCCCATTTTCCGACCGATCGTTCGTATGGGAGCTATAAGATATAGTCATCCGATTTGGACAAAAACTTGTAGAATTATGTGAAAACAAGTGAAACAAACAAATACAAAATTGCAGGATGCTACCATTAAAAACAAAAAAGTTTTCCTAACTAAGGCTGTTTTTCAGACCTATCTTTTGTATAAAAGCTCTACCATATAGTTGTCCGATTTTCATCAAACTTGGTAGAATTATAAAAAAATATAGAAAACCTATGAATACAAAGTTTGGAGACGTTTCCATTGAAAAGAAACAAGTTTTTCATACTAAAACTAGTTTTCCGACCGATTGTTCCTATGGGAGCTATAAGATATAGTCAACCGATCCGGTCGACTCCGACATATTAGTAGTGTGCAGTTAAAAGAAGACTCTGTGCAAAATTTCAGCTCGATAGCTTTAAAACTGAGAGACAGACGGACGGACAAAGCTGAATCGACTCAGCTCGTCACCCTGATCAAGAATATATATAGTTTATGGGGAATGAATATTTCTATGCGTTGCAAACTTCTGGGCAAAATTATAATAACCTTTGCAAGGTTATAAAAACATAGAATAGAATTAAGAACTACTTAGAAAGTCCCTATCCATAATAGCATCCGTTTATTTAGATCCTCGACTCGAAAGCTTTCAGAATGAATCATAAAAGCAAGAGTTTAACATAGGTAAATTATATTCTTAATATTCAAATGTGTTCCCTTAAACGCATTCGACACAAAAACAAGCCGATTCCCACACAACATAAGTAGTTCTTAGATCGAAAGCGATTTTAAGAACGCATAGGATTAAATTAACTACTAAAATGAAGTTACTAAATATAACTAAATAAATGTATTCCATGTTTTATATTAATCTTGTGTCAAGCATGGATTGAAGCCGAACCTGGGTTCGAACCTTAAGCATTGGTAAGTTATGGTTCGAACCAGCGTGCCGGAGATCCTAGAAATTTGTTGTTAATTATGGTAACATTTCTCAAATAAATCTCAAAACATTTGCATACAAAGTATCAGCTAGTCTAAACCACCCACCGAATGCTAGCATATTCCAAGTGGTTCTTCTTTGGCTACGGAATTTGCTGCTGTCCAAAAAGCAAAACAAGCAACAACAAAAAAAAAACAAAAAAAGAACAAACAAAACCTGAGTTTCCCTCCCGTCCCCCCGCCCCCCTCCACCAACTGCTTGTCGTCTCTTTTGTTGTCATTTGCACTTTTGATTTCATTTGAAGTCACAGTCGAAGACATTTTTCGCTTCTTTTGTGCTGTTGCTCACTTTTGTTTGACTTGTCGCTGCTTCTTTTATTATAATTTTTGGCATACAAATTAAGTTGCATTCCTCTCTGCCTTGATTTTAGTTGCTTTTCCGAGGTATACAGCCCACACGCAGGCTGATCAGTCAGCCATATTAGTTGGATAGATTAATTACGGAACGGGGGACTTGTGCCATGAAATGCATTGCCTTGCCTTGCCTTGCATTTATTCTATGAATTATCGCCACGAATTGTTCGTGTGAAACGCGCTAAGTTTTCAACCCTCCGACGCCATCTTTGCGCTTCCGCCGTTTGCCTCGTGCATCTTAATTACTCTCTGCCTGAAAATTTCCACAACGAAACGAAATTCAATGAGAAATATTGTATTGTATGTACTTGGCATGGGTATATAGCCGAGCGTATTCAAATGGGCAGACAAGCTGTAAACGAGCTAACATCTCACAAATGGTACAGCAAATGCCAAAGTAGTTGTGTTTGGTTTTTGTCGAACGCTCCGCTGGCTGCTGTGCACTTGAGATTCTTATCGCCCGCCCCGGCTGGACCAATGCACATTCCGCCGAGAGGTGTTAGTCTCCGCCCACAACAACAACAGCAGCAACAACAACAACACTGATTTTGGACAAGACATAAATTGCCTACGAAGCGACACATTTCGCCCCAAAAGATGTCCAACTTATGTACTCGGAGAGCGGTGAAGTGCTCTGTGCTTATGTCTCATTAGAGATACTTTAGTGCTGCCGTTGTTGTTGCTGTATGACCTCGCTTTGGCTTGGCTTTTATAAAAGACACAGATTAGTAATGCTTTCGAGTGTGGTCCCCGCCAGCGCCGCTGCTCCCGGCGAGTGTGTGTGTGTGTGTGTGTGTGTAAGTAGCCACACAAAGTGTCAGCTTTGAGGCAGATTTAAGCAAAGAAAGCACCGCTGAAGAAGGAACAGCAGCAAGAAATAGCGTTAAATTAGTGGCAATTGTGCCCGACATGCGGAGAGCTGTCTCCCTCTCCAGCCGCAGCAATCTCTTCCACTAAGTCGTGTGTAGTCGTAACTATTTATTTAGTTGGCCTGCAGATACATGTGTAGCTGAGAGTACGCTTTATGGTGTCATCATACATTTCAGAACTAGAAACAACTTGCACATATTTCGAGGAAGTCAACAGGTAGCAGTCGATGCACACCGATTGCTCAATTGTGGAAAGGGAATGTCCTCCTTTCCATCAGGCACACACACTACCAGCTATACCACACCCGTCCCCCGCAGGCTTCTTAATGGTCGAAAACTCTTCAAAACTTACAAAATCTTAAAAGTTTACAAAGCAAAAATTGCCGAATAACAGGCGAGCAATCGACGTCCGCAATTTTCTGATCGCATCGCATCCCCGCGTTCTTCTGAGACTCTACAAAACTATCGCCAGCTCGGCTCGACATACAAGTGGAGCGTCAGGCCAAGAAAAGATCTGCCGAAACGCCGAAGCAGGCGAGCAATCGACGCTACAAATAAAAAAAACTACAAGCATGCTAAGTTGGTAATTTTGTGGCTATCTAAAATGTGCCTGGATAACCTGGAATTGCCTTAATAAACAAGAAAGAAAGTCGGTCAAGCCCGACTATAACATACTCTGTACCAAGAAAATTTGTCTTTTGATCATAACTCGAAAACCGTTCATCCGATCTTCTTCATTTCTTTGGCGGATCGATAAGTTATCCTAATAACTAAATATGTCCAGAAGGAACAAGCCATCTATCTTCAAAACTGTGGGAGATATGGCGTTTTTTCTAAATTGCGGGGGCGGGAGGGGGTGTGGCCAAAATTGAAAATAAACTTGATCTGCCTGCAAGTATAAGAAGCATATGTTCCATACATCATGTCAAACCTCTATCTCTTACCATCTCTGAGATCTGTGCGTTCATACGGACAGACAGACGGACAGACGGACATGGCTATATCGACTCGGCTGTTGATGCTGATCAAGAATATATATACTTTATGGGGTCGGAGATGCTTCCTTCTGGATGTTACATACTTTTGCACAAACTTATAATACTCTATGTACCTACGGTACAGAGTATAACAAGTAAGGGCGCTGCAGTCGAGTTTCCCGACCACAAAATACCCTGTTCATTTATTTTCATTTATTTGTTTTTGAATTTTTGAAGATGTCATCCTAAATGTAGGCAATACTTTTCTAGTCCTGATCAACAACTGCTCTTATCAGCTCAACTGTTTCGCTTATAACTCCGGTGTTTTTGGTCCGATCTGATTGTACTTTTCAGAATAGATAGATATTGGGCCTAGCTTGATGTATACTAAACCTCGAGGCTCTAACTTGAAAATTGTGGATCTGACGGTTGTTTAGGTCTAGAATTTCTAGAGGAGGTCTTGGGTTTTTTGGGGATAAAAGGGGGACGGGTGGGAATTTTCCAAATCTGAAACAAACTTGATCTGCGTACAGCATAAATCTACCTTCGTGCAAAAATTTGTGGCTCTATCTCTTATAGTCTCTGAGATCGACGCGTTCATACAGACAGACAGACGGACAGACGGACGGACGGACGGACGGACGGACGGACAGACGGACAGACGGACAGACGGACAGACGGACAGACGGACAGACGGACATGGCTATATCGACTCGGCTGTTCATGCTGATCAAGAATATATATACTTTATGGGGTCGGAAAATTTTCCTTCTCCCTGTTACATACATTCGCACAACTTCATGATCCCCCTTTTCCCATTTTCAATGGGAACAGGGTATAAAAAGACGAGCAATTTGCTGGTCACTTCACATTCCCGTGTGCTTCTGAGACTCTGGAACAATCGCAAGCTCGGCTCGATCAACGAGGCAGGTTAAGATTTACAAAAACGCCGGAGCAGGCGAGCAATCGACGTTACATACTTTCGCAAACCAGAGAGCTGCTCAAACTGCTCAGCAATCTCAATTGACATGAACAAGCGGAGTGGCAGTTTAAAATCTGCAGAGACGCCAGAGCAGGCGAACAATCGATACCATAAAGAAGAAAAGAAGAAGAACAAAATAGAGGAAAGTTAACTTCGGCTCGGCCGAAATTTGTATACCCTTGCAGCACGTTATTCTAACTTATTTGAAGGACATTTCCACTGAAAACAAACAAGGTTTTCTCACTAAGACTTCTTTTGTGACTCTACTTTTGTATGACAGCTATACCAAATAGATGTCCGATTTCGATCAAATTTGTCAGAATCATGGAGAAGCATTAAAAACTAGTAAATACGGAGTTTGGAGACGTTTGCATTAAAAACAAAAGAGTTTTTCTCACTAGAACTAGTTTTTCGACTGATCGTTTTTATGGCAGCTATATGTTATAGTCATCCGATCCGGCCGGTTCCGACAAATGTTTAGAGTATTTGTACTGGAAGACTTTGTGCAAAGTTTGGTGGCGATAGCTTTAAAACTGACGGAGGAGATGGCATAGAAACAGACGGACAGACGGACATGGCTATATCTACTCAGCTCGTCATGCTGATCAAGAATATATATACTTTATGTGGTCGGAAATGCTTCCTTCTATGCGTTACAAACATCTGGACAATTTCAATATACCCTCTACAAGGGTATACAAATTGTGAGTGAAATCAATATTTTAAGACATCGGATCAAGACTTTACGGGATTACCCTGTTTTGAATCCCGTTTCGGATTGATTTTTTTTACACATGAGATCCTGTCATCTACACCAACTAGCCTATTGCTTTCTGAGTGCTTGGGTCAATTATGATGTATTGTGATTTCTTGCCTGTCTTAACTCTATATAGTTTTTTGTGGCACTGCCACGCGTGACGTTGATGGCCGTCTGCGTTGAGATGTCGACTACATATGCGCTGCTGTATTCAGGGATACCACAGTTTGAGTCTGAGTGAAGGGAAGGTAAAGTATAACAAAATATACGTAGAATATTATTTCTTTTCTGTTTTCATTAATTTTTCTAAAATGTTCCAAGTTTTTTTGTAGTTTTAGCCTTTATTTTGGGGCATAAACGTCTTTAAGCTTTGGGAATTTGATGTCCTAAAGTTTAGGAAGCCTTTTTTAGGTGCTATTTTCTACATTTTTGGCAAGTTTTTGTTGGAAGTTTTGTCATTTGGTCTAACGTGCGACGACGGTTTGCCAGCCTTCGGTATGAAGACTACTCTTTGGTTTCTCCCCATCTAGTGGGCATGTAGTTAAACTTTAGAAAGCTCACAAAGATCATGTGAAGCCGGTTCATGGTATAGCCCATGATGCTACAATACAAGGTGGGGCGTTATGAGTGTGATGCGTAATTTTGCCAAAAGCTTACGCTTCAAAAGTACGCGCAGCACTGAACGTGAAGGCACTTTGCAGAGAACTTACACTGATGCCACCTCACCTCTCTTGTTGCATCATGGTATAGCCCAAAATGTGTGGTAATTGGGCGGGAAATATGCTATCAGGACCTGGCGACTTAAACGGTTCGAACGAGTCGATTGCCCACTTAATCTTGGTTTACGGAGCATTCAGGGAAGTGAGTGCTCGCTCAGTAGAAGATCTAGGAACTGTTCGCTGGAATTGGTTCAGGTTCCGTCTGATTTTTGGTTTCAGCCCTGGCGAGGTTGGTGAGCTAGCCAGGATCTGCCTAAGACGAGATGCGTCCGATGTGGATTCAATATTACTACAGAAGTGGGCCCACGAGTTGCGTTTAGCCCTTGTGGTAGTTTTTTATACTCTGTAACGTAGGTACATAGAGTTTATTAAGTTTGTGCAAAAGTATGTAACATCTAGAAGGAAGTATCTCCGACCCCATAAAGTATATATATTCTTGATCAGCATCAACATCCAAGTCCGTCTGTCTGTCCGTATGAACGCACAGATCTCAGATATGGTAAGAGATAAAGGTTTGACATGTATGGGACATATGCTTCTTATGTCTGCAGGCAGATCAAGTTTATTTTCAATTTTGGCCACGCCCCCTCCCGCCCCCGCAATTTAGAAAAAACGTCATATCTCCCACAGTTTTGAAGATAGATGGTTCGTTTCTTCTGGACATATTTAGTAATCAGGATAACTTATCGATCCTGTTCGAAATTTAAAGCTTTTCCGGTCAATTTTCTACCCCCTTAGGTGTGGAAATTTTGCCAAATCCCAAAATAAAGGCTTCTGTTGATATGGCAGCCTTCTCCTGCCGTTTGGGCTGTGCGTAGATGGCTTCTTCACACAATAATATTGTGCTATTCACCAGAATAATGCATTTCTAGTGTGTGTGTGTGTGTCCATTCAACCTTCCCCATTTTATATGACCTACAATTCGCTTTAGTAGCAATTTGCCAGTTTAGTTCTGTGATAACCCTGGAGTGACTGCATACAGCTAATAGACAAACATCCCAGTCATAAGTACACTTGGCGCTTACCAAACTAACGGCTACTTTACTTCACCATTCTGCCGCACTTTAGTTACTTATTTTTTTCGATGTATGTATTTGCTCTGGGTATCTATGGCTATGGCATTGTGGTTGTGCTGGAGTGGCTCAAAAATTTTGCTGCCTTATCATCGCTTAACCATACCGAGCGCCACACCGAGTGCTCGTGATAGACAAGGTCTGGTCTGGTCTAATGGTGTCTCTCTCGAGTACAACTAATTGCGGCCCTTTTTCTTGGTTCTTGTGGCCATTTGTTATCTGGTGGGTGGGATTTTGCTGGCAGATAACTTGCTGCTGCTGCTGCTGCTGCCTCGCATTTGCTTATCATCTAGAAGATACACAAAATAAATATTATTTCTTCACTTTTCTGCTGGGTGTCTTCTGAAAATTCTACACAGAAATTATTTTGCATGCGCGCGCGCCCCCATCTGCTGACCCAAAAAGCCAAAGCAGACAAATTAAACAAACAGTTGGACGACGAGCGCCTTGAAGTGGCCAGTCCCAGTCCCAGTCCCTCGCTGCCTTGGTCTCGCTGTTTCTATTTCTGTGGCCCCCGTTGGCTGTCGTCATCGCCCATCTCCATCTCCTCGGCAACATCATCGACAGCAGCGGCAACTGCATGCAAAATGTAAATCTTTGATGGCAAAAACGGAATGTGCAATTTATGCCAAAGTTCTTGTTTAAAAAGCATCACGAAAAGGAGGCCAAACTAATAAAGTTGATGCATTCACGAGGAGAATGCAGGGCAATTGCCAAATGGGGGGGGGGGGGGGGGAATTGGCTCTCCTGTCTGCCCCATCTGGCCACAGCTGAAGCGACCTGATCAATTCCCACTTAAGCTATCAATTAAAATCCGGTTTTATACGTTATTCCGTTTTAAGGACCACTTCCCTAAATCCTTCCTCAATGGCACTGACAATTAGCCTAATTCGGCTATCTGCATTCAGCCCCCTTCCACCCCTTGGCTGGCAATCAATTTGATTTATGATGCACCCAAACACTGCACTCGAGTCAATATTTTCCGTTCAATGCGGCAGTTATTCAATTTCAGTCCATATACCTCACTCGGACCATCACAAGTGGGACGACGGACGGGGAGGCGGAGGTGTAGCATCGAGTTGACCTCTGTGGCCAATGCAAACATACTGAATCCGATAGTGGGCAACGATGTGAAAGACAAACCCAGCCAGACCAAAATCCAAATGAATTAAGTTATGGTTATTGACATTTAATGCACACAAGACCCCCGGCCCCCTCTCCCACCCTCTTCAGCCCTGCTCTGCTCTGGATTCCAGTTGACAGATGAGAGTTGTCATAAAGCTGACCGCCAGCAGGCGAAGCAGGAGGTGGAGGTGGAGGAGGAACCCAGCTAAGCATTAAATATGATCACTACGAGTACACACACACACACACACACACACACAACCCCACTCCGGGGTACGTAAAAACGACACCTTGCACTCTCACAGCCTTTTGTCTGTGAGTTGCTGACTCTGAAATTCAACTCTTCTGACAACATTTTTCAGGCATTTAACTTAAGGAGTCCAACAAGAAGACAATTGGAGTGTGCCGAAATGGGGAAACTATTGGCTTTTAGGTGGCATTGAAGGGCTTTAAGCCAGAGCACTTGCTTATGTGCAGGTGGCGGTGCAGCTGGTAGTGTGTGTGCCTGCTGGTGTTGTGTTTGGTGAGTTTTTATCGGGCCTTTTCTTTCAAAAACATTTTCACAACCGGTCACCTTTACATACTAGGGAACTATACTCAACCAAAAGAGAAGCCTTCGATTAAGGTTAAGCAGTGCCTTAAAAGAAAAATTGACTTAAATTCCATTTTGAGAAAAACTTTTTATCTGAACGGCCAGATTATAACCTAAGAAGGAAGGTTGTGTTGAGTAAAAGGTCACCTAAATATAAGGTTACTTTTCCTAAACGTTTGTAAAGTCAGTTGAGTGAGTGTCAGGTAAAGCTTTCAGCTGGAAAGAAGCTGTCAGCGAGCTTTAAGACCTGAGAGCTGAAAGCTTAAACTGACATTACGCACGTTAAGGAAAAGTGACCTTTTATTTAGGTGACTATTTCCTCAAATAATAATAAACTGAAAATGTAGCACGCTAAAATGACTGGGTTCTTTGGGGTAACTTGGCGGACAAGGCATAGACGCGATGTGACTAGTGTTCAAATACCGGAGGACCCGAGCTCCAATCTCAGTAAGGTAGGGTAAAGTTTTAAGAAGTTTTTCAGATAGAAGAATTGTAAGACAAACACCAAAGGTTTCCTTGGTTTATACTTATAATTAGATGGGAACTAAATTTCAAACATTTTGAGCACTTCAAACTGGTTTTGAATCGCCTCGAGCTCGGAATTCCATCTTTTAATGCTCTGTACCAATCATACAGAACGACTTACTTACTTGTTAAGGTCAGGAGATTAATGTGTCTGGGTCAGTTAGGACACTTTTATCACACCATTGTATGCAGTGGCATTCATAAGTGTAGAAGAAAATTCCAAATCACTGTCGCTTTGTATGTTATAGCTCCATTAACCATGACTCCAACAGCATGGTTCGATTTAGTGACTGTGGCTCAATAGCTCATTAGCCGAGAACTGTTTCTTATGAGCTCAGAGCTGTGGTTCATGAGCTGAGAGCGGGCTGAGATCTGTGGCTCAAGTGCTGAGAGCAGTGGCTCATGAGCTGAGAGCTCTGAGAGCAGTGGCTCGTGAGCTGAGAGCTGTGGCTAATGAGCCGGAAGCTTTGTCTCACGAGATGGGGGTTATTTCTTACGAGCCTGCAGCTGTGGCTCATAAGCCGAGAGCGGGTTGATTGCTTACGGCTCTCAACCAAGGGCTCTCAGCTGAGAGCCCAGAGTCAAGTGCAGTTTGATTTCGAGCCTTGCTCGGTTTTTACTGTGTACCAAACAATAAACGGATCAACTTGGAGAAAAAAAACAAGTAAATCGGTCAAGACCTTCCAACATTTTTACAGGTATTTACTGCAAAAAGTGTTAAGGTGTAAAAAGTGCTGCCCATCGCTGTTCCAGCCGGTGCTGCCCAGCATAAAAGTTTGATTTCTCTATAACTCGAGTATCGTTCATCGGATCTTCACCATTTCTTCGGGGGATCAATAAATAATACTGATTACAAAATATTTCAAGAAGATAAGAACCTTTTTGTGTTTAGTTTCTGTTCTGCTTTTGTTCTGTTTCTGTTCTGTTTCTGTTTTGTTTCTGTTCTGTTCTGTTCTGTTTCTGTTCTGTTTCTGTTCTGTTCTGTTTCTGTTCTGTTTCTGTTCTGTTTCTGTTCTGTTTCTGTTCTGTTTCTGTTCTGTTCTGTTTCGTTCTGTTTCTGTTCTGTTTCTGTTCTGTTTCTGTTTCTGTTCTGTTTCTGTTCTGTTTCTGTTTCTGTTTCTGTTTCTGTTCTGTTTCTGTTCTGTTCTGTTCTGTTTCTGTTCTGTTTCTGTTCTGTTTCTGTTCTGTTTCTGTTCTGTTTCTGTTCTGTTTCTGTTCTGTTTCTGTTCTGTTCTGTTTCTGTTCTGTTTCTGTTCTGTTTCTGTTCTGTTTCTGTTCTGTTTCTGTTCTGTTTCTGTTCTGTTCTGTTTCTGTTCTGTTCTGTTTCGTTCTGTTTCTGTTCTGTTTCTGTTCTGTTTCTGTTTCTGTTCTGTTTCTGTTCTGTTTCTGTTCTGTTTCTGTTCTGTTTCTGTTCTGTTTCTGTTCTGTTTCTGTTCTGTTTCTGTTCTGTTTCTGTTCTGTTTCTGTTCTGTTTCTGTTCTATTTCTGTTCTGTTTCTGTTCTGTTTCTGTTCTGTTTCTGTTCTGTTTCTGTTCTGTTTCTGTTCTGTTTCTGTTCTGTTTCTGTTCTGTTTCTGTTCTGTTTCTGTTCTGTTTCTGTTCTGTTTCTGTTCTGTTTCTGTTCTGTTTCTGTTCTGTTTCTGTTCTGTTTCTGTTCTGTTTCTGTTCTGTTTCTGTTCTGTTTCTGTTCTGTTTCTGTTCTGTTTCTGTTCTGTTTCTGTTCTGTTTCTGTTCTGTTTCTGTTCTGTTTCTGTTCTGTTTCTGTTTCTGTTCTGTTTCTGTTCTGTTTCTGTTCTGTTTCTGTTCTGTTTCTGTTCTGTTTCTGTTCTGTTTCTGCACCAATGTAATAGACTCCCTGTACTCATTTGACCACCTCTCCACAAATACATTTGTGGACACAAACACCTATTAGAAACAGAAGCCCTCATTGCCACATACTCTATACACAATGTCAAGCTCTCTGTATTACACACTCACCACACTGTATCTATAGCTCTATCGTATCTGCCTGCCGCGTATCTAGCGTATCCATCCACAAGTCGATTGCTCGGCCCGGACCCGCGCACCGTTTTTATGGCCCCGTCCGTCCGATATTTGCCAGTGACATTTTAATTGCTGTTATGTTTTATTGATATACGAAAACTACTTGCAGCTAATTGTTTTATTGTTAAATGCGCTTTATTTGCTTTCTGAGTGGCAGCTTAATAATCAATTTTAAATATCATACAATTAGCGCACAGCCGTAGGAAGAAGTTGGCGGGGGAGATTCGAGAAATGTGATGTGTTTGACGGTGAGGACTTGATTTGACATGGGAATGTGTGTGTGTGATTTGAGTTGCCCTGGGTGGGGGTAATTACAGCCGAAAGGACCATCAAAACATTTCTATTTGAAACCGCTTGGGAATGCATTCAAGCGTATAGTTCTCAATTGTTTTCACTTGCCATTGAGATGTGCCCGGAGATGTCTGATGCGGAAGCCTGCCCACATTATCGTTGCCCGTCAATCTGTTTGGTGTTAAATTTAATTTATGGCGCAACACAAACGCTCCATGCTCTACATATTTTGCTACCAGCTAGTCAAAGGTGTGTCCCCCTTCAAAAAATGTCGAATGGTTTGGGCTTGGGTCAGAGACAGACATGGCCCAATCGCTAATTGTCATCGACACGGGGCTTTGTTGTTCTGCAGCTGACAGAAATGAATGGAAATTGGGTATGGGATGGGATGGGATGGGATGGGTCTCTCTGGGCAGCTGCTGCTGCTGTTGCTGATCATCTCGCTGCCTATCTGTCCAAATTATCAGCAGCAGCAGCAGCTCGCGTTTTATTCAATTTATTTCTATTCTTCAACGTCTTCGGCCTGAACCACAATTGTACATTGTACTAATTCCATTAAATGATGGCGATGGCGATGGCGAAGGCGATGGCGACTTGCGTGCTTGTGTAATTGAAGTGCTCGGCAGCAGCAGCAGCAGCAGCAGCAGCAGCAGCAGCAGTGGAGGCAGTAGCTCAAGCTCATGTCTTCTCCGTTTCCACGCCTCATTGACTGTACATATGCGTGCTCGAGTGTTGAGACTCGTCTTATTGAGACATTTGACGCCATCGCCGTCGCCCCACTGTTATCAGTTGTTTGAAAAAATTCTTTCATGTGCCTGCACAGTGGGTTGAAATGCAAAGGCAAATGGTTCAGTTTTGAACAGCTAAAAGTCAGCTTAATGGTTTCTGCACTGCCATAGGCAAGCTGTGCGCAATCCTGCTGTATACACCTCTAGCTCACACCCCTTGAAGAAAGTTTGTTTTGTATATTTTTAGGCTTATAATTGTACTTTGCCGCCCACTGTTTACTGGCTGCTCTTTGCCAATTGCCCTGCCCTGGCCTGGTCTGGTCTCTCTCAGCGACTGCTTATCGTCGCATCGTGGCTGAGGCAAAGCCAAAACGAGGTCGTCGTCATCGTCGTCGAATGCAATTTTCTAATAATTTTTTGCCACACAAGTGTGTGTGTGTGTGTGCCAGTGTGTATGTGTGTGCACTTGTAATCACCATTAAAAGCGCTTCAAAGTTTGAGTTTCATGCAGCAGCTGCCCCTTGGCCTCGCACGCAGCATTCCTCCAACCCTCCAACCCTCCACATCTCTTTTTTTTCGCCTCAAGTTCTAATGAATATGTTAAATCTGACCTAATTTTCTAGCGAACAAAAATTGTGCGCTTAAATGAATTCGCATAATTAGATGCAGCGGCAGGCAGGCAGGAAGGCAGCAGAAGATGTTTGCAGAGAGGGTTAAATTGAAAGCCTTTATTGTGATAATATCAAAAGTTTTCGCAAAAAGAAACGCCAAGTTTTAGCAATTAATTTAATGGAAACAATTGAAGAACAAATTCCAACTTTAAAATTTTTGATTTACTTTAAACTACAGTCATTTTATTCACCACTTTTGCCAATGTCTATCATATAATAGTTTTTCTGCATATTTTCCACATAGTTGATGTCCATTTAGACTTTCAAGCATCATGCCAAAGCAATTTACCGTTACTGGCGAATCATTAAATCACTTAAAAAACACCAAATATGATTAAAAAATAACAACAAATATTCTAGCAAACTTTATTGCCTATCCAGAGAGAGATAGAGAAAGAAAATCAAGCCTCATACTAGCATGGTAATAAAACCATTAAGTAATCAAAAAAGTGCTTTCCAATGATTAAGACTAAACAGAAACGCAATAGAATACCATGGATGAAACTTTCTTACAATATAGATGCAATATTTCAAACCACTTGCCGTGACTAAGGAATCATATAAATAGCAAAAATAACAGAATGAGTTACAATCGTATTAAAAACTGGGATGCAAACCACTCGAAAATAAATACTGGTTCAGTTCAGTGGTTCACACAGTTTCTAAACCACCGGTTCGGTTTATTACTTGGTTTTTGGAGCTAACTGTACCGCGATTTCGGTTCAATTCAGTGGTTCACAAGCCCACATTATGAAATATTATGATCTTTTGTAGTAATATGACTTTTCGAACACTTTTGAAATTGAATTCCTATAATCCATTTGAATATCTTTAAAATCCTTAGAAGAATGTTCATAGTTTTTCATGTCTGATTTCCAGGATTCGTCTATAAGTTCCTAGAGAAATGCCCTTCGAAAACAAAGAATGTCAGCTAGAAAAGAATATGTACCATGCATCTTACCTACCCGATTTATCATATTACATGAGAAAAAACTTCTGTCCATGATTAAATTAGGGTAAGGAATTATCACAAAAAATTTAAAATATTGTCTACTAGAGGAAAAAATACAGATTAATGACAGTTATATGAGGAGATCGGCGGCATAGCTAAATATTTAGAGCTTCGAACGAAATGTATAAAAATTATATTAGGAAAACGAAAAATCGTTGGGTAGAGCAAAGCGATTTCCACTAAAACTCGTCAGAGAACTGAACCGAACCGAACCGTTTTTAGTTGTGGTTTTTGGTTCGGTTCAGCATTTCTGAAAGAAAGTCGGTACGGTTCGGTTCGCCAGCTGAAATGAGCGGTTGGGTTCGGTTCAAAACCGGTTCGGCTCAAAACCGGTTTGCATCCCTGATTAAAAATGCCAAGAAATCAGGGATGCACATCGATCAGCCTTAAGAACTGATTTGGCCTTTTGAGTTTCACAGAGTTTTTGAAACGCAGTGTTAGGAAGCCAATAGAACAGGGATGCAAACCAATCGAATACAATTACTGGTTCGGTTCAGTGGTTCAGACCGATTCTGAACCGCCGGTTCGGTTCATTACATGGTTTTTGGAGCTGACTGTCATGTGACTTTTGCACACTTTCAAATTGAATTCCTATAATCCATTTGAATATCTTTAAAACCCTTAGTAGAATGTCGCATATTTATTATGCCGGATTCAAAGGATTCGCCTATAAGTTCCTAGAGGAATGATCTTCGAAAATAAAGAATGTCGGCTGGAAAAGATAAGAATAGAAAAGTATAAAAACTCTCCTGGTTAGGATTGAATTAAGGTGAAGAAGGTATTACAGAAAATTCCAAAGAATGTAGATTGATGGTACGTATATCAGGTCATCCTTAAAAGTTTCGGCATATGTAAGAATGTAGAGAGTCGAACGATACGGAAACGATTCAAATAACCAAATTAATGAGTATCATTGGCTAGAGGAAAGCGACTCCAGTCTTAAAACTCGTCAGAGAGCTGAACCGAACCGAACCGAACCGTTTTTATTTGTGATTTTCGGTTTGGTTCAGCAATGCTTTAAGGAAGCCGGTTTGGTTTGCGGTTCGATTTTCCAGCTCGAATAAGCGGTTCGGTTCGGTTGAGAACCGGTTTCCATCCCTGCAATTGAGCCAAGTTTTTGTACCTGTTTAGTCGCTTTTTCTTAATCTATTACAGGCTTGTTTTCGCAGTTATTACAAACATTCCTTGAAAATGTTTCTAAAGTGATTTTTTTTCTGACTTTTAAATGTAAGTCAGTCGAAAATGTTCCTTTTGTTGTATTTGTTTTAAGATTACTTCACTTGTCTGATATCTCATAAAAGTTTCATATCAGACAAGTGTAATAGTCAATCTGTGAAGCACAAAATTAAATGAAACGGTGCATGAGCAGTAGGTTAGCTGAGTTCTCTTATGAGTTCTTTGACACAGTAAACTGAAGTAGTTGTTTTTCCCCATCTCATATGAGATATCGACCAGTAAAAATGCTGCTTAAGTAGACCTTATGGTCAGCCCAACAATATTTCCTTGGCTTGTTAACGTAAACCTTTGACTTCAAATATCCCCACAAGAAGAAGTCAGGCGGCGTCAAATCGGGCGAACGCGGTGGCCAGTCCAAATCACCACTTTTCGACATCAAACGGCCCGGAAACAATTTCTTCAGAAAATCGATTGTTATGCGACTTGTGTGCGGTGGAGCGCCGTCTTGTTGAAACCAGAACTGCCTCATACGCTTTCGACGAATAATTGGCATCACAAAATTGGTCATCATGTCGCGATAACGCTCCTGGTTGATGGTAACAGCATGGCCATTTTCATTTTGGAAGAAAAACGGCCCAATGACCGTTTTCGCACTAACGCCGCACCAAACTGTGACTTTTTCGTCATGAAGAGGCACTTCTTGAATCTCCTGAGGATTTTCAGTGGCGTAAATACGGCAATTTTGCTTCAATGTGAAAATTTAATTTTTTAAAAGCACGTTGAGTTTTCGCAATTGACTTGTTCTGTTGAATGTAAATTTCAACTATTTCAGTGCGCTCGCGTGGCGTGTATTGTTCCATGGTAAAAATCTGCTTGGACTGACGCTTCAAACGCGGTATGTCATTAAGCGATCTGACATCTCTGTCAAAAGTTATGGCGTTGCCAGATGGGTCCGTCGAATATGGGCAACCCTGTACTCTGTACCGTAGGTACACAGAGTATTATAAATTTGTGCAAAAGTATGTAACAGGCAGAAGGAAGCATCTCCGACCCCATAAAGTATATATATACTTGATCAGCATCAACAGCCGAGTCGATATAGCCATGTCCGTCCGTCTGTCCGTCTGTCTGTCTGTCATTCTGTCCGTATGAACGCACAGATCTCAGAGATGGTAAGAGATAGAGGTTTGACATGTATGGGACATATGCTTCTTATGTCTGCAGGCAGATCAAGTTTATTTTCAATTTTGGCCACACCCCCTCCCGCCCCCGCAATTTAGAAAAATCGTCATATCTCCCACAGTTTTGAAGATAGATGGCTTGTTCCTTCTGGACATATTTAGTTATTAGGATAACTTATCGATCCGCCAAAGAAATGAAGAAGATCGGATGAACGGTTTTCGAGTTATGATCAAAAGACAAATTTTCTTGGTACAGAGTATGTTATAGTCGGGCTTGACCGACTTTCTTTCTTGTTATACCCTTGCAAGGGTATTATAATTTTGCCCAGAAGTTTGCAACGCATAGAAATATTCATTTCCGACCCCATAAGCCATATATGTTCTTGATCAGGCTGACCAGCTGAGTCGATTGAGCTCTGTCCGTCCGTCTTTCCGCCTGTCTGTCTGTTTCTACGCGAACTAGTCTCTCAGTTTTAAAGCTATCGAGCTGAAATTTTGCACAGAGTGTTTTTATTTGCTGCACACTACTAATATGTCGGAATTGACCGGTTCGGATGACTATATCGCATAGCTCTTATAGGAACAATCGGTCGAAAAACTAGTGTAAGTATGAAAAACTTTTTTCTTTTCAATAGAAACGTCTGGAAACTTTGTATTCATAGGTTTTCTATGCTTTTTTATAGTTCTGCCAAGTTTGATGAAAATCGGACAACTATATGGTATAGCTGCCATACAAAAGATAGGTCTGAAAAACAGTCTTTGTTAGAAAAACTTGTTTGTTTTTAATGGTAGCATCTTGCAATTTTGTATTTGTTTGTTTCACATGTTTTTACATAATTCTAAAAATTTTTGTTCAAATCGAATGACTATATCATATAGCTCGATCGGTCGGAAAATGGTTCGTTGTGCGGAAACGAATTATTTTTGCAAATATTTAAGCGAGCACTTGCAAGGGTATAAAAACTTTGGCACAGACGAGCGCTCAGGGCTCCCAATTTGATCAAAAGTGATTTCTATTTCACAAAAGTTCTTGAGAATACTGTTGGGTACAAACTCGAACACTAAACCAATCCCAGCGCAGCTCTTTAAAAAAAAAAGTCCATCAACAGCAATGCCCAGTGTCCATAATCGAGTAGACACTTTCGCTTTTTGTGCTATCCACGTTCTTCTGTCGACGTCTGTGGCTAAGGCTTGACCTCAAGAGAGCTCGCGGCATAAATTACAAGGAAAACAAGAACTAAAAGTGAATGCCAAGCAACAACAACAGACCGACGAGGACCGGAGCTGGTAAACAATTTATGCTAAGCAAATGCAGGCGAGTTTGGTTGTATTCCGGTCAATAGATACACTCACTCCGCTCCGCTCCAACTTGTGCCGGGCGATGAAAGCAAAAGTCAAAAGTTTAAAGACATTCCTTGAAATTCGCTTAGTTACGTGCCGCAATCTGACTAACTGGAGATGCGGCGGCGCAGCACGCGTCCAATGATTTTATCAATGTCAACGCGAGTCGCTGCCGTTTCATAATTGCCGACCGACTTGGGCGTCAACTGGCAGCCAGTCTAGTATTAAAGTCAGTCAGCCTGCTGCTGCTGCTGCTGCTGCAGTTTCACCCAAAAACAGAGAGACTTGTCCCCAAAAACGTACACAGGATGCGCCGCTGCTGACAAAAGACAAAAGGTGAAGCTGTTGGTTGATGATGTAAAGAAGCGTGACACTTGGGTAAATATTTAACTGTATCTTGAGTTGGCTGTGCCCCGGTGCTCGCTCAGGGCCAAAGAATTTGCGCAACTTTCTACCTCATGATTTTCACTTTTCATTTATGAGTTGTGTGTGTGTGTGTGTGACATCATCGCCAACTTCTGAGCCCCGCTGGCCGAGAGTCAAGTGTCAGAAAAGTGAAAACTGTAAGCCTGACGGACTCCGCTGACATCGTTGACTGTTGTGGCTGTCGCTGCTGTCTCTGACTTTGTTTATTTTTCTTTTTTGGCGATCCAATTTCAAGTGGCCTGCTGTTTATTTATTGCAGCAGCTGTTGCCATAACAAAAAGCCCAATCGTTAACAATTGGGCGCGTCTCGCAGTTAATGCAAACAGTAGCCCGAAACTCAGCCAGAAACAGAAAGTTAGCCAGACTAAATCAAACAAATAATTTTCAGTCTTGCATTTGCAGCAGAACTCACTCGAAAACAATTAGCACAGCTCGCTTCAAATGGCATAAATTCCACAAATATTTGATGTCCATTGCCCCTAATCTACCCCCGCCCAACCAACCAACACCCTCTCTGGCCTTATCCATCAAACATTTGGGGCCACCACACAAATCATAGACCGCCGCCGCCGCCACAGAAATTCGAGTGCCTGACACAAATGTCAACATTTTTTTTGGTTTTTTTTGGACCCCAGAACTGACCACACAAGTATCCCAACCAACCCACCCACCCAGTTTCTTAAAAATACAAGAAAAAAAACTTGGTGAAAATTGCCTGTCATGCGAAAAGCAAAAAGTTTTGCCCGTAACCAACAAAAATTAAGACATTTAACGCTTTTTTCATTACCTACCCCCTCTTTAGTGGCTCAAAACTTTTCGGGGTGTCCTTTTGATGAACCAAACAAAGTAAAAAGAAAGCAATCTCTTCCATGCGTAATCGTTAGCCCAATGTTGTTGTTGTTGTTGTTTATTTGCTGATTGGGGGGCGGGCGAGACGGCCTTTTCTTGCGTGGAAATTTGATAAACTGCTTTTTGACTTTATTGCCGTTTTGGCACAAAATGCCATTTTTATTTGGCTATGGCCAATTTTTTTTGCTCTTGACCATTTTCCTTTCAATTCTTTACTTTTTTTTTTTTTATTAGTATTTTTATTTACTTTTTTATGTGTGCGGGTGTGTGCGTGTGTGTGTGTGTTTATTATTTTGGTGAGGGACCTTTTGTTGCTTTGGCGAGCGGAAAATTGAGACATTGTTTGGTCGGGCAATGATTTTTCGCCATTGAACTTGTTAGTTGTTTGGGGAATTTCGTTTTAATTTATTTAGTGAATTGCCTTTCAATTGCTGTCCAGGGACTGTGAGTGCTCAAATGATTGAAAGTATGAGAGAGTATTTATGGGGATTTCTGGGTGACCGTTTAATTGGGATCGGATTGGAGTCGAACGAACTTTTGTTGGAGTTTGAGTTAGGCTTCTTAAGCTCTATGGCTCATTTAAGCCAAGCAACATATAGAAACATAAGAAAAAGGCTCTTAGACTAGA
>JAWNNO010003679.1:0-247919 GCA_035044985.1 Lordiphosa fenestrarum
TTCATTTAGATCCACTTTATCCGCCTTTTCCACATGTATACGCTCCTCTTCGAGATCTATGCGAAACCTTAGATAATCGTAGTTGCCACGCACCAGATCCATCACAGCAGCTACCGTGGCATCGCTCAATGGACACGAAATCCCACCAAGCGTCTGATGACGTGTGTTTGTGCTTATCTCCGTGTTGACCTCCGTCTTGCGGAGCTCCTTAATCTCCTCCTCTCGCGTGGTCAACGGTGCAGGAGCCGCAAAATCACGCTTGTGCTTTTTATAACCCTCCAGCGTCGTCTCGTCCAGAGTGGTAGCATGCAGCTCCTCTGTGATGTAAGCCGAACCAAATTCAGTCTTCAGCGTGGCCTTGGTGGATGCGTAAACCATCTTCTGACGTATGCTCGCTCCATCCGGTATCCAGCTGATGAGCAGCCAACTGTGACCCAGCGTTATTTTGGTGTCCAGGCGGTAAAGTATGTAACAGGGAACCGACTCCTCAAGCAATGGTGCTATCAGCTTGTCATAGTCACGCTCCCAATCCTTCTTAACCTCGGCAGTTCCGCTGCAGCTCAGCTGTTCTATTTTTGGGAGAGGCAAGCGCCGTTATCTTAATATGCTTAGTATACATAAGTACTCTCACCACTCACCATTCTCAATTGATACTTTTACCACACGCAATTTACCGTTTTTCGACTTGCCGAAAACTTTGGCCAGTTGTTCATTAGCTAAAACAATTCGAATGTTACTAAGTTTAGTGATTTGATACAAGCCCCCCACCTACCTCTTATGCCCGTTTGATGCGACATTGTTAAAGCGAATAACTAATAATTTATAATCGCGAATTGAAAATTAGTCACAACAGTGTGACCAGAACTTTAAGCAGAAATATGCCGTAATTTATGGGCAGTGTTGAAAGTGACAACAAAAAGTGGGGAGCGCTTACACATTTACTTTTTAAATTTCGTGAATTTGAAAACATTTAACTTAAAGAAATGCATGTAAAATATTAAAAAACACAAATTCTGGCCATGAAGCAAGAACAACCACCGTTAATAGCCAACAATCAGCTTTTTTATATAGAAAAAAAGCGGATTGCTAGCTATTAACGCATAACGCACTCCTAGTGTAAATAGCTTATAAGACGCACTTCAACACTTGCAGTTTCACGACACGAAAAAATCATGTTTAATTAAAGCACTTTTCACTGTAATACATACCTTGATGAATATTTTGCATATTAAATACAATGAATATACAAACATTGTTCAAATTGCTGATAAAACTGGTCGACAAGGATATTTCATTAGGATTTTTAACGCTAAACACCAATCTGACTCCTAAAGAGCCCAATATTTGAGAAAAATTTACTACGTCTTTGAAATACTCTGTTTTTGTCCTTTTTCGATCATGCCGAGGTGCTAGAAGTCTCTAATTAGGCGTTAATTAAAGCTTGAAATGCCAACCAGATAAATTAAATCGAAAATTCCTCTTACGTAGCACATCTTTTCATGTATGGGCGAACTGTATTTGCACTCATATATAGCAGTACACTTGGCACACCAACCTATAGCAATGGCATTCCTGAAAGTGATTTGGTTTGGCGCCCACTGTCAATTAGGTGTTCAGCATTTTCACATCAAGCACGTGAAAGTCGTCCGAATTAATAACCTTCATCATAAAGAAACACAAAAAATAAATTTACCAAACTGGTTTTAGAATAGCATTTCAGTAGCACAATTTTAAATGTGAGAGTTGTAAAAAGAGAAGGTCCCAAGATACTGGCAGCCAAAAAGGAAATGGTTGTTTTTAATCTGCGAAATCCGTTCGATTTTCTTAATATACCTACTATATACTATATATTTTTAAAATGATTCGATGACTCAGTATGATACGTTACGTGACATTCGTTGTGACACATTTTTCTTAACGATTAGTTTTGTGGCTTCTAAAACTTACTGAAAATTGCACTCACATAGTTTATGGTTTCTTATGCAATCTTAATGCATTCTGTGTGATTTTAGAGAGTCATTTTCATTGAAATGTTTGGGTACTCTTTTTCTTAGGGAAATGAACTTGCAAAAGAACGATAAAAATGTTGATCTCTCGAAATTGCATTTAAAAATCTCGAAATGGGTTTTGAATTAATGTAAGATTAGCTTATAGCAGTTTAATATTATTATTTTACTGAAAACATGATCAAAAACATGTTAAGTACTTTAAATTTTTGGTCTTGGTTTACCTTTCTGTGGAAATGCCCATATATACTTTACAGGCTCGGAAATTATTCCTTCTTCCTATTACACACATTCGCACATCTTCAAGATCGCCTTATAGCAATTTTTTACTGGGTATAATAATGTGCGGCAGAAACTATTAAGGTAGCTCTCTTTTTCTGGAGACGTGCTAAAATTAGTGCTCCCATTTCAAATCTGGCAATATATTTTCGATCGGGTTAAAAGGGTTTGGAAAACTTAAATTTACAAACGTTTTCCACCAAACCGTAACAAACTATGAAATTGCAATTATCTGTACTTTTTGCTTCCATTAAATAGAAGCTACATCAAAAGTCACGTATTGATAAAGGTTCATAAATACATCAAAAAAATTACAGAAGATTTCCAAATCAAACAAAATACTTAAGAAAGAACTATTCATTCAAAATATATTAAAACTATTTGGGTTAAAGTATTGTCTGGGGATCAAGAAAAAGTTGTCTGCGGTTATATGGGCCAGAAAAACTCTTTCCGGTCGAATCTCTTATTTTGCAAATATTTAATATTATGCCTAATACAAAATTTGTAGTCCTTGAGTGGAGAAATAATCACATATAAAAAACTTGGTGGCAGCGTCTAAAGAACCAATAGCCAGCTAAGAAGGTATTCCAAAGCAAAGTTAAAATAAAAAAATAGAAAATAAGGTCTGTTCTCTAGACCAGTCTGTAAAGTACTGAACCGCACCAACTGGGAACGTAAGCTATCATGAAACATGGAAAGTCAACGCCTACTTTGCCAACTGGAAGTATAACTTTTTCATTTATCGATAAATACTATTTATCTATGTATTAAATAGAGGTACTAAGCGTTTTATAATAAGAAACAATTTTAATAGTTTGCCAACTTAAGTTTGTCGATACCAACCGTTTCGGATTTCCTGTGGAATATTTATACAAATCGGTCATTAAATTGTGAAGTGTAATCTGATAAAAACCCTTGTTACACTAGGAGTGCGTTATGCGTTAATAGCCAACATTCAGCTTTTTTTGTATGGGAAAAAAGCCTAGTGTAATTAGCCTAAAGGTATTGTAGAATTATTTAAAGTAACCAGCAAAAATCCGAGAGACCGAAAATTTCTATATGTTTCTCATATATAATACTTTATTTCGGCTTCTCCTTTAAATTATATTAAATTTATACTTGATATCGTTCGCTTCGAAAACAAAAAAGAAAAACACCCATAGTTTTCAAATGGTCAAACGTGAGCTCTCCCCTCGTATGAACTAGACATATCGCCTAGCGCCTATCGATAAATCGTTTGACAAGTGGCAACCCTTCAATTCACGATGCGCCTGGCTCTTAAGTGACAACCCTGATTTTCACGCTGCTCCCTAGTTAAAATGTGAACGGGAAAGAAAGGCATTTGTTATTATTATTTAACTTAAGCGCGATCCTATTCTTTCAAGTGCAATTGCATAGTACATTAAGTGAGTGTTTAGCATCAATTGGCCGTTTCAAGGCAGAGCTTTGGCGCTTTGGGAGCATTTTAAGTCTCTGTGTACTGCTATCGCTGTCGACGTCAGCAGTGGCAGCGACAGAGACAGAGGCAGAGTCACCGCCCAAATGTTTACAAGTCCGTGAAAAATTGTTACTCTCTTTGTGCAGCAAATAACACCCATGTTAACCGAAGCCCCCATGGCCAGTGACAACATAATGGATGAATTAGCATCATTGATACGCACCGAGATACCCGATGGCCGCCAGAGCCTCCGCGATAGCTACACCAATCTGGAGCGGGTGGCCGATTACTGCGAGGACACCTACTATCGGGCGGACAACAAGAAGGCTGCCCTGGAGGCCACCAAGAACTATACGACGCAATCGCTGGCCAGTGTGGCGTACCAGATCAATACGCTGGCGTATAGCTACATGCAGCTGCTGGAGCTGCAGGCCCAACAGCTGAGCGAGATGGAATCGCAAATGAATCATATAGCGCAGACGGTGCACATACATAAGGAGAAGGTGGCCAGGCGGTGGGTTGATCTCGTAGTTACGCTAAATCCTAACTAAATTTTGTGTTTGTTCCACAGAGAGATTGGCGTGCTCACCGCCAACAAGGTGAGCTCGAGACAATTTAAAATTGTGGCCCCCATCAATCCCGAGAAACCCATCAAGTATGTGCGCAAGCCCATTGACTATGCCATACTGGACGAGATTGGCCATGGCATTAACTCGGCCGCGCATCCAGTGCGTCAGAAGCATCGCGGCTCCAGTCATGGTTCTGTGCAATCTTTGGTGCCTTCCTCGGTGGGTCCGCCGCCCACCACCAAACCGCCAACACCGCCACAAATGTCGCGGGCCGGGAATACGGGTACACTGGGCAAATCCGTCAGCAATACAGGCACGCTGGGCAAGAGCTCTCGAGAATATCGCACTCCGCCGGTGGTGAATCCACCGCAAGTGCCCTCGCACTATGCACCCAACTATCCCATAGGGCATCCGAAACGCATGTCCACGGCTTCGTCCACCACCACCACCACTGGTGGTGGGGCGGCAGGCAACGAACGGGCTGCCGGTTACAGTGCGCTGCCAATGCCACCAAGCCAACAGATTGCGACACATGTGAATTTGCCGTCGGCGGGCATGATGCAATCGCTGCCACCGCCGCCGCCCACCACATACGATGACCGCAGCAGTATGCCTCGTAAGTTGAACACTTTTGAAACTCGTATAACTATTATAATCTGGCTTTATCATCCGTAGCAGCTCCTCCCTCACCGCTGACTGTGTCACAGCACGAGATGAGCGAACAGAGCCACATAGGCATGCACACGCTGGGCAGGAACATCAACAGGTGAGTCCCCCAAACCAATATGCCTGCTGAGTTTCACACTAACCCAACCACTCTTTTAAACTTTGCGCCTAATCAGGAATCCCAATCGGTAAATTGCATGTCAAAATTTTGATTAATTATTTATTAATTTGTTTTCTTTTTTCGTTGGCAAAAGAAATCATTTCAGCTTGAACTTTGCACGTCCGGGCTCACAATCGCCACCTTTGCCGCCACCACCACCGCCAGAGGATGAGCATCAGGACTTTGGACGTCCACGCAACTCAGCGGGACCACAACTAGCACCCATAGTGCCAGAGGATCAGAACTTACCTGGCTGGGTGCCCAAGAATTATATTGAAAAGGGTAAGTAATCTCTAATTGTTTGAAGGAAACGCTTTCAACTTTAATCTCTGTTTCAGTGGTGGCCATCTATGACTATTATGCTGACAAGGATGATGAGCTAAGCTTCCAGGAGAGCTCGGTTTTGTATGTGCTAAAAAAGAACGATGATGGCTGGTGGGAAGGTGTCATGGATGGTGTTACTGGCCTATTTCCAGGCAATTATGTTGAGCCTTGTGTCTAAGCATTAACATTTCAACATTTATACTAAACCATGCCAATCCATAAACAATTTATATACAAATATCTGGTTAAAACTAGGCAAATAGACGAAGAGAATTTTGATAAAAACAATTTACACAACAAAAACTCAAATATCCACGGCTAGCTAACAAGTATTCCAGTAGCCTAAAACATATGTCTACCAACTGCATTAGTCCAATATAACTCTAGCACATGCTATGTTTATGCCATGAATTCGGTGGCATAAACTAGGTAAACAGTCTCCTCAAATATAATTTCCAATACATCTGTCATGTTCAACAAATTTTGATTACGAAAAAGTATGCGATGTAGGTGCCAACTGAAAGTTAGAATCGACAGACTTGAAAAAGTTTCCCAGTCGTTTTTTCTGCAAGTTTGCATTTTTTTTAACTCATCTGAAATGCAAAATTTAGACTCAAAACACCACGATTTTTTTAAGTGTTTCTTTGAGTGTATTTGGTGAAACAGAAAACAAAATAGGTCAGTTTAATTCGAGACACAACTATTGTTCGGAAACTGGTTTTAATCTGGTACAGTTTTCTTCCATGATTATATTGCACATGTGGGGCCTAGTTGGAGTTGTGAAGCAGTGAGAAGTAATCGGGTACACACCTCATTTCTATAATATCCAAGTGAAATAGAAAGCGATTTACTTTTTTAATGAATGTTGGATTCGTTTCGAATCGAATGCTCTATATATCTGTAGATACTTAAAATTTTCCACAATATTTGACATGTAAAAATCGTGACTTGTAAATTTTCGGTGAAGTTATTTTCATGAAGTTAAAAAGTC
Organism: Lordiphosa fenestrarum; assembly: GCA_035044985.1. Classification (NCBI taxonomy): domain Eukaryota; kingdom Metazoa; phylum Arthropoda; class Insecta; order Diptera; family Drosophilidae; genus Lordiphosa; species Lordiphosa fenestrarum. Next base: position 6,434 of record JAWNNO010003679.1, read on the forward strand.
GCATTCACACGGTGAAGAAAACTTCATGCATTAGACGCAGGCAAAGCTTTTTGATTTGGGTGTGACGTTATGTTTGTATAACATGCTCTTTTAGGTCTGTTCCCGTTTTTCAAATCGATCAAATTATGACGATTCGGAATTGAAAACTTTTCCCATTTTCATTTGAGTTTTATCTTTTAATTTACATTTTTATCCGCATTCAACTCTCTTGATGGATGAGAGCTTCAACTGAACTCTCGTATTCTTTCTTGAATATCGGATCTGTCACCGATTCCGATCGATCGAATTCATTCCAATTAATCCCTTTCTGACATTATTTCCAAAGCCTTGTTATCGATAGCTCTTTTTGTCACATAAATTAAGCTAAAATCTTACAGATTAAAACTTAAACCTCAAAATATACTCGAATTTAGCTTGGTAAACTTTATCGCGTAAACACAGGCTAAGTCGAAGCTTACACGTTGCAGCAAACTTCATGAAGTTTTCTCATTAGGCGAGAGAATATTATGTGATTCTATCAGAGACCGAAAATAACAGTAAAGTAACAAATTTTTTTAAAGGATAAGTCCTAATTGAAAGAGGGAATACAAATGTTTGAGGCAAACATTCAAAATCGGGATACATTTCAAGAACTCTGCAAATTTATCCGCCAATTAAGATAAAATTATAAAATGTTCTTCTTTATAAACCATTGAGGTTTTAATTTTTCTAAAGAACTAATCTAATAAACGACTTATTTTTTTGTATTTTTCATAAAAATTTCTTATAAAATTTGTAGAAGCTAACATAACTTCATTATATCAACTCACTTGTTTCACAATATTAAAATTGTGATTTCCTAATTTGATGAAATTTTCGTGATAACTATTGAGTAAAACAAGTCGAAAATCCGTGTAGTTTTTAAACCATATCTTCCAAAAGCGCTATGATATAAAAAAAAGTGTAAATGTAGTAAAATTAAGAGCTCAATGGTCTATATAGTAAATAGTTTTGTGGTTTTTTTTCAATTGGCAGATAACAATTTACGAATTTTTTGAATTGGAGGGAAAAAGTGTAATTTCTCAGAAATTTTTTTTTAAGTCAATATAATGGTTTCTTAGGAATTAAAACCAAACTTTGGTTTTGGTTTGAATAGACTTATAAATGTGGCTAAAGGTTCTAGAAATGTGAACAAACCTCCTTCAACTCAAGTTTATGAACACTGGTTCATAAACCTGATGTGCTGGGGCAAAACGGACAATCAGCACCCGAAAATACTTAAGGAACATTTTGTATCTTCTCTGGCCTTTTTTTTTTGTAAACTTGTGTTATTATTTTGTAATTTTGTGACTGGTTTTGGTTTTGGACTCCATATCTTTCCTTTAAAAGTTTTAGTAATTTTGCCTTAAATTTTTTTCCTACTAAGAGAATATCAGGCAGTTTGTTTAATCGTGTAAATTCCGACTAAGAAATCGATTAGTATAAGCTTCTCTGTTGAAGTAGAAGGTAGTTAGGCACGTAGTGCCCCTTGCAGATTGGTATTTTAAATACATGCAATAAAATGCAGTGCTGTTCTTTAAATGCTTGAGAAATGAAACACAAATTACCAGATGTGTTCAAATCTGCATGTACATATTCCAAAATCACTATAAACTATATCATGGCGGTTCGAATCAAAACGCTTAGCTATTTAGGAAATTCCAACAAGTCGTGTTTTTGTTCACTTTTCAACTTACTTAAACAACGTACTCAAAAATTAAGAACATGACATGAAACAGCATTTCAAATGGGTCAACACGTTGCAGGAGGACGCCAACTTTATTTACATTTTGTAGCTGAAAATAACTCGACCCACAAGGAACTACTAATGAAAAATTCAAAATATTCCACCTAAATACTGACCCTAGACAAATTCAAATATTTGCTCAGAAATTACACCCCCCCTCTTTACACCCTCCACCCAGCCGTAGGTTATATCAATTTCAGTTTAGCATTTAGTTTTTAAGCATTGGCCAGTTGGTATTGCGTTGCCTATATAAAAGAAAGAGTATAAACAGATTACAAAATATTATTTGCATATTTAATTTAGTTAAACATCAAATTTATACAATATACAACCACATGCATTATTATAATGGCATAAAATAGCTTATAAACAATTTCAATTACCTACCATAAGTGCGAATGTTGTTCCGTTTTTTTGTGGGTAATTTAACTTGACCTTCTCGTGCCGAAAAATCTTAAAATGCAAATTTCAGTCCTTGGCGTGTGCATATGAAATGCATGGGAAGTTGGAGGGGTGGCAATCCAAATGAAACATGCAAAAATGCCAACACTTATTGAGTGTTCGCCTAAATCTATCAATCACTCTTCGACACGTGCTGGCCCACATAAGCATTTCTCATGCATTTCAATGTCTTGTCCTGTATTCAGCGTAAAGCGAAATTGACGCTTTCATGGTGATATTTGTGGCAGTTGTGTTATCAACTTGAGTTCTCCAGTTGTCGTGTCGGAAATGCAACTACTTTTGACTGCAAAAAAGTGACGAGTGTGCTTCAATGGGGTCCAACGACTTGGAACTTAACAAAAAAACTAAAATATCAAATGATTTGCATAAAATGTGCCAACAATTGTTTGTGGCACAGCTCAACTGGGTAGCAACTTTATTAAGGACAATTACATATTGGAGTGGACTCTTAAATTTCAGGAAAGTTGCTGACTGCTTCAGTTGTCACACCTGCTGTCGGTGGGGACTTCAGGAAACAAAAAACAATGCACTCGCAAGGCAGCTGACTAACGGAAGTGTCAACCCCCGGCGGCTTTAACAATGAATATTGCTTTTGATGCGCCTATGGGGCTTTCGTTCCTGAGTGCACCGTCCCCGCAGGTGAGTTCGATGCTTGGAAGCAACACCTCTTCGATCTATGTATTTGACTTAGAACTAAAGAAAGAAAGTAGTCTGTCTCTGTGTCGAAGTTTTAATGCCCTTGCAGCAAGGGGGTTGTACATGGGATGCAAACAGATCGGATATAAGAACTGGTTCGATTCTGAGCTTCGGATTATTACATGGGCTTTAAAGACCACCGAACAGCGATTTCGGTTCGGTTCACTTTCAATTAATTATGTATTTATTGAAGGCCTTTTTCGCTGAATCGCTGAAAATCCCAATCTTTCCTTTGATCTGCACGGAAATTAATCTAACCCGAATTTTCGTAGGCTCGGCCATCGGATGGCCAAATTTCTGTCAAATCTCAACACTTCAAGCCCAAGCTTTTCCAATTTTTTCATGAATCTGCGAGGATAGTAATTTTTATACCCGTTACTCGTAGAGTAACAAGTATGGGCGCTGCAGTCGAGTTTCCCGACCACAAAATACCCTGTTCATTTATTTGTTTTTGAATTTTTGAAGATGTCATCCTAAATGTAGGCAATACTTTTCTAGTCCTGCTGCTTTTATCAGCTCAACTGTTTCGCTTATAACTCCGGTGTTTTTGATCCGATCTGATTGTACTTTTCAGAATAGATAGATATTGAGCCTAGCTTGATGTATACTAAACCACGAGGCTCTAACTTGAAAATTGTGGATCTGACGGCTTTTTAGGTCTTGGATTTATAGAGGAGGTCTAGGTTTTTTGGGGATAAAAGGGGGACGGGGTGGAATTTTTCAAATCTGAAACAAACTTGATCTGCGTACAGCATAAATCTACCTTCGTGCAAAAATTTGTGGCTCTATCTCTTATAGTCTCTGAGATCGACGCGTTCATACAGACAGACAGACGGACAGACGGACAGACGGACGGACGGACGGACGGACGGACGGACAGACGGACAGACGGACATGGCTATATCGACTCGGCTGCTCATGCTGATCAAGAATATATATACTTTATGGGGTCGGAAAATTTTCCTTCTCCCTGTTACATACATTCGCACAACTTCATGATCCCCCTTTTCCCATTTTCAATGGGAACAGGGTATAAAAAGGGTATACTAAAGTCGTGCAAATGTATGTAACAGGCAGAGGAAGCATCTCCGAAATCATAAAGTATATATATTCTTTATCAGCATCAACAGCCGAGTCGATATAGCCATGTCCGGTGTCCGCTCGGTCCTGTGTATGAACACCTAGATCTAAGAGACTGAGGAGCTAGAGCAACCAAATTTTAGATGTAAGCTAGTATTGTCTGTAGGCAGATCAAGTTTGTTTCAAATTTTGGCCACGCCCCCTCCCGCCCCCGCAATAAAAAATACTTGAATAACTCCCACAATTTTTAAGATATCGAGCTCAGATTTTGCAGTGTAGTCTATGTGGCCAATAATCTCTACAATCTCACAAATTTTCAAAAGGATCGGATAATAAATGGCCGAGTTAAAAAAATGTTGCATACTTATCCGAGCTGAGCTGAGTAATGGGTATTTCGAAGTCGGGCAGGGCCGACTTTAACTTACGCTTTCGTTTTGACTGTTAAAGTCACGGAAAAACTAATTAATGTTCTAGGATCGAACATAATTTCGGAAAACCTCAATGCTTAAAATCTCTACTTAAGGCTTTGTTCCCGCACTTTGCTTAGATCTGTTTGGAAAGCACCCCAAAGAGTCTGTTCAAGAAATGTTCCCAATTCCCAAATCTGCTCTGAAAGAAAAATATTACAACTTGAGAAGTGGTGCGGAATGATGTAAGGAACATCTTTCTGTTCAAGATCGCCTTAAATCCATCAAAACATTCAGAAATATCCTTAAATCAACTTTTGTAAGTGCAGAAGTTTGAAAAACCGTAGATTTAGGTGGTTGATATTATTTTATGTAACTTACATCATGTAACATAAAGTTGGGGCCTTTGATCTGGTTTTTATGGGTATTAACCAACTCTATTTGGAGCAGAGTATCCGTAAAATATTAACGATTTTTTCATACCAACTAAAGAGTCTTTCGAGATGATTTTGACTTTTAAAAGGAAGTTATATAGGCTACGTGCTACTCCACATTATCTACTACTTGTTTGCTTGATTAAGTCTTATAAAATTATGTGGAAGTATATAAGTTAATTAAATAATATGTTGTTTCCGACGGATCGTTACTAAGACTGCTTTACCTTATAGTATTTCGCTTTTGATCAAAGCTCGTAAAATTTTGTGTAAGATGATTTCACTAAAAAAAAGTTGTTCGATAGATCGTTCTTATGGATCTTATGGACCGTTCTAAATGCCATAGTCATCTGAATTTGATTAAACGGTTCGGATCGGTTCAGTTCATTAACGAGTTTTACGACATTGAGTGTGTTTCTTCAGGCAAGAGGACTTTAAAAATGTGGTAGTATAATTAACCCTTTACATACCAATTTAAAATGGGTGGACCTAAAAAATATTTCACTTCATATTTTTAGTGGAACGGCCACAAAGGTTAACTGATATGAATTTCAAAGATCCACGAATCCTAGATCGTCCTTACGAAAACGATTCCTAAAAACCTTTCTAAAATTCCTGAAATTCAGCTAATCAATTTTTTCTCGTAAAGTAGCTTTTTATATATTTTTATACCCTTGCAAAGGGTATTATAATGTTGACCAGAAGTTTGCAACGCATAGAAATATTCATTTCCGACCCCATAAACTATATATATTCTTGATCAGGGTGACGAGCTGAGTCGATTGAGCTTTGTCCGTCCGACTGTCCGTCTGTCCGTCCGTCCGTCTGTCCGTCTGTCTGTCTGTCTGTTTCTACGCGAACTAGTCTCTCAGTTTTAAAGCTATCGAGCTGAAATTTCGCACAGAGTCTTCTTTTTGCTGCACACTACTAATATGCCGGAACCGACCTGATCGGATGACTATATCTCATAGCTCCCATAGGAACAATCGGTCGGTAAACTAGTTTTAGTAAGAAAAACTTTTTTCTTTTCAATGGAAACGTCTCCAAACTTTGTCATCGTAGGTTTTATATGTTTTTTTATAATCCTATCAACTTTTATGAAAATCGGACAACTATATGGTATAGCTGCCATACAAAAGATAGGTCTAAAAAACAGTCTTAGTTAGAACAACTTTGTTTTTAATGGTAGCATCCTGCAATTTTGTATTTGTTTGTTTCTCGTGCTTTTACATAATTCTACAAGTTTTTGTCCAAATCGGATGACTATATCAAATAGCTCCCATAGGAACGATCGGTCGGAAAATGGGAAAAAGAGTATTTTTTGAAAATATTTAAGCGAGCACTTGCAAGGGTATAAAAACTTCGGCACAGTCGAAGTTAGCTTGGCTTTCTCGTTTGAACTATTCTGAACTAGCACAATTTTGTTTTTTGCAAATCAAACCAATGGATTTCATAGAAATGATTAAAATGTAGATTAATGAGAGACTGCGCAACCAATTGAGTTTACCACATTCACAAAATTGGCGGGAAAAGTGATCAGCTGTTGAGCTATCGACATAATTTAGGGTTACCAACACTTTTAATATAAAAAAGGAATGTTGCTGAACTGCATCAAATTCATGTTTGACAATTTTATAATCCACACTGGAAAATAATTGTATTAATTCGGTATGATGCAGATCTGCATCACCACCATGTAAAGGGTTAAAAAAGATTTATCCGATTATCGACTGTCTCGACCTTGACCGCTCATTGACCAAACTTAAAATTAGCTATGCCAGATTTGTGTAGCTCATCACATGCAGTAAATTTTTAGGCTGCTCAAATGAGAAAGTGTGTTTAAAGTCATATATTCACTTTTGTTATATTCGAATATTCGAAAGTTCGAAGACAAAAACAGGCCTACATAAAATGTATTATAAATATAGAGTGAGCAAGTGAACCGAGCCAAGACCGCTTTTCAGTTGGATTTAAAAACTATGCTATGAACCTGTGAACGCTGTGTTTTTCCCTGAAGACGGATTCCAAAAGAACCCAAAATATATCGGAAAAATAAACGAAAATAGTGGCGTTTCATTTGTTTTACAATAAAACACACTGTTAAAACAAGTAAGGGCGCTGCAGTAGAGTTTCCCGACCACAAAATACCCTGTTCATTTATTTTCATTTATTTGTTTTTGAATTTTTGAAGATGTCATCCTAAATGTAGGCAATACTTTTCTAGTCCTGAGGGCTATTATCAGCCCAACTGTTTCGCTTATAACTCCGGTGTTTTTGGTCCGATCTGATTGTACTTTTCAGAATAGATAGATATTGAGCCTAGCTTGATGTATACTAAACCACGAGGCTCTAACTTGAAAATTGTGGATCTGACGGCTTTTTAGGTCTTGGATTTATAGAGGAGGTCTAGGTTTTTTGGGGATAAAAGGGGGACGGGGTGGAATTTTTCAAATCTGAAACAAACTTGATCTGCGTACAGCATAAATCTACCTTCGTGCAAAAATTTGTGGCTCTATCTCTTATAGTCTCTGAGATCGACGCGTTCATACAGACAGACAGACGGACAGACGGACGGACGGACGGACGGACAGACGGACAGACGGACATGGCTATATCGACTCGGCTGTTCATGCTGATCAAGAATATATATACTTTATGGGGTCGGAAAATTTTCCTTCTCCCTGTTACATACATTCGCACAACTTCATGATCCCCCTTTTCCCATTTTCAATGGGAACAGGGTATAAAAAGGACCTGAAGCCGGCTAAAAACCAATACCTATTAAAACTTCGAAAAAGGTCATCAAAACCAAAATAACACTAGTTTTATTGTCTGACGGTAAGCGTTAAAACTCGTCAGTGAACCAAGCCGAACCGTTTTGTTTAGTGGTTTTTGTTTCTGTTCATCATTTTCAAAACAACTGCGGTTCGGTTTATCAACGGAATTAGCAGTTTAGTTACGGTTCGGCTCGGTTGGAAACCTGTCTGCATCCCTGATATATATACTTGATGATATCGCAGATGCTTCCTTCTGTTTGTTGTCGCAGTTGCTCATAAAAGGTTCTTGAAAACGGAAAAATTTGGAATTTAAAGTTTGAACTTTTTAAATAACCAGGATTAGCTCTCCTGTATACCTAAAGTCTATTAATTGGTTAAAAACTGGTGAATATAGCAAAATTAGGGACCGCAACGTGTTTGATTTTCAAAATTCAAATTATGCAAATTTAAAATAATTATTGATCAAACAATTGGAAAATATTCGTTCGCAACTGTCTGCTTAAGTTTGAACACAAGTGCAGAGGGTATCCAAAAATTGATTAAGATAACGAACTCATAATCGCTTGTATTCTGTATTAGTATTTCTAAAATTTTCTTTTCAAGTCTTATTTACGATCTCTGAATCTTCGAAATTCTTTGTGACCTTACGAGCTTCTTGCTTAAAAAAGGTAGTGAAAATGGTTCTTAAAAAATGTTGCCTGAATCTCTGATAACTAAATTTCTTCGATTTATTAAACTGGCTTCTTAAAAAATCTTGACAATTGGGCGCTACCTTCTGCTATAACCATTATTTCCTCACATTCTAGCCAGCCCCCCAAACTGACCAGCGCCATCGAAATGTATGCAAAATGGCGCATTAGCATTTTAACAATTTGGTAAGGCACAAAAAAGCAACAAAGAAAAAAAAATTGATTGTGCCATGCCAGGACACACAATACCTACATACATTCTCCCCGCCAACGGCCCACCCCACCACCAAACACCGCCCACCTAACCACACTTTGCCTTTAATTTCATTTCATTTCTGACCAGGCCTGGCATGGCCCGACCAGTCCACACCAAAGTCGCCTTTTCAGTTCACTTTTGTCCGTCAACGTGTGCGGTTCGACTTGATCCACGTCGGTTGTCTTAAGCTCTACCAATTTTTGTTTGATTCTTCGGTTTCATAGTTTAAAGTGGAAACGATTTGGCCAACAATTCGTAAGTGCATCATTCTGCAGAGGTGCTTGAGAAACTTTTTAGTTTTCCTGCATTTTGGATAAGTTCTGGGCTCCGCATTCTATTGACCTACTTGGGCTGGACTGGCTTATCGGCCGGATCGTTGGCCGCATTGGATTTACTTTCAGCTCGAGTGTAAAATATTACATTATTTCATGTCAAGATTGGGGCCAGCGCAGCCATTTTGTTTTCGAATGTGTGAAATATGCGAAAACTTTTGTCGGGTGTCGTGTAAACAATGCGGACATGTTGGCCCACTTCGGATCCAGTTTTGGAGGATTGCGGCACGCACATGCAGCATTGGGCGAAAGTCCGAGGATTTTATTTGCGGTCATCGCTAATTTCTTCACAAATTTGAAGGTTGCACGTAGCCGCTTCAAAGGGGTGTTGATGGAGACGAGTGACGTCACTTCGAACTGTGGGCAGCAAGTTGTATATATTTTGCACTGTAACATTACTTGATGAGTTCTAAAAATAACTAAACTGAAATGGTTTCTGGATAATTAACTCGTCTAAATCCTAGTAATCAATCATACAAAAAAGTCGAGCAATAATTACATAGAAAGAAGTTATATAGTCTGGGCCTGTGTCAGGCGTAGCTAAAAGAGGGGTGGTTCACAGGCTTGAATGGCTCTTGAGTAGTATCAGGATAGATGGATGGGTGCTTAGGATCTAATCTAGCAAGAAATTGTTTTTTCGAAATCGATTTCACATCTTCCACTAAGCTAACAAAAACCAATAAAAGTTCTAGGTCTATCTGACACAAAGTAGCTATCTAGGAGATAAGAAATCGGCCCTTAATGGCAAATATAACTTGAAGCTCAACAAAATTATTCAAATTGTTATAAATAATATTTAAAATTGACCAAAATCGAAAGCATGTTAAAGCCAATATTTTAAAATGAACTCTCGCTAATTTCGGATTTGGATGCCGATGATCAATAGACTATTCGATACTTTTTATTTATTTTTGTGGCTTATAATCGCCCACCTGTGATGTCACGACGTGAATGTGAGCAATGTAGAATGTGAGTGAATTAAGATCAAACATCGTAAATCCAGTATTCAAAATATTTGTTTAAACTTGTTTTTTGCCTAACAAGTATCATCACTAGAACTGACAAAATGGTACGGGCACACTCGACTGTAACGAAATCAACTCTTGCGAGAATTCCAAGAACTTCGAATTTTTTGCGTTTCCCAACTGCAGCAAATCTGAATTAAATTTAAATATAATTATAATCGACAGAAAAAAAGAATAAAATCAAATTGGCATCAATATCATTATCGTGCATTCGTAAAGGAATCGTGAATTGTGTATGATTCGTGAGTGACGCAGAACTTTTTAAAAATTACACGCGTGTCTCGTGCGTACGGAGATTTTTCTTTCGTGACCATGTCAGAAAATTCGCTCACGAGCCCAGCTCTAGTACTTACATCTTCTTAAAAGTTGTTTATAGACATTCGTGCAGTCTAAGTATTTTTAATTCTACTGCATTCGGTCCAATTTTTTTTTCTTTTCTTAAAATGATTTGTTGTCTTTGAGAAATATATAGATTTGGCTGCCACAAACTGCTGCTGCTAACAGCAAACAGGCACTATGTAGATTTACAGGCTTATTATTTTCAGCAGTTGAGGCTAGGGTTGTCAATAATTTCTTCGATATATTCATATTTTGGTCTAACAGTAAGGGGTATTCGGATATTATATATTTTTGTGCCAAAATTTATCGATATTTTTAGAAAAGATATATCAGCAAACAAAATTTTTATGGTCACAAAGGACCATTTATTTATTGCATTTATTTCATTTTAATAAAATAATAACAAGTATTTTAGACAGCAAACGAGTTTTAGTTTAGGTAGCTAAATCTTAGACTTTCCTAAGAGTTCGAGCCCTCGGACCGAACCTTTCCCAGAATTTCAGAGGTTTGTCGCCTTGAAATTTTGTAGTGTTTTGGAGCTTGTATCCCTAGATTTTGAAATGCGTTAGAACGTAGTTTTGAAAGCGTGTCAAATGACATCATATTTAAAATTCTCTGCATGAGACGTGAGTGATGAGATTTTTACTTCGTGAATCTAGCATAAATGCTCTGCAATCATATTCAAAGTTTGTCGATGTCCAGATAGAGCTGATATCTTTAAAATCACCGGGAATACGGACAAGTACTAATTAGTGGGTCGAAATAAAAGATTATTCGTGGTTTTGAAGATCTGAACCAAAACCTTAAGATAAATTGTTGTATAATCAACTGAACCATAACTGAATTCATATTTACATGCTAAATACTAGACTCAGAAGACTTATTAAGAATCTGTTTGTAACCAGCTCTTAACATTCTCCCATACATTCTTATACTCTTTAAACTTAGGAAGCCTTGAACGCACAACAGCGCCACAAGGGCATCAGTCCAAGGTCTTTCTTATTTTAGGGACAATCGTTACCCCTCCTGAGTGTTATTTCCAGTCAACTATAATTATTTTTCTTTGTTCCAGTGTATTGCCAACTCATTAAAGATAAAGAGTCCCTTTTGTCTGACCAACACTTTATTACCTATCTATGCACAAATTATATGAGGTTCGAGTGGTACCTTTAAACGTGTACAACATTTGCCATTACCATAACATCGCGCACAAAAGTGTTCCAGTCTGGCCTAGTCACTGATTTTCCCCCAAGCAAATAGAATAAATTTAACGGTCGAACCATTTGTGAACCTAGGGGATTTGCAATTGCGGACGTTCATTTGGTTATTCGACTAATGAGCTTAAGCCCAACTAAGAATCAATGCGCTGTCCACTTGCTCCCACTCCTCTTCATAAATTACCCTATCCTAGGCAGAAATCTGGGCTGAGTCGGGTGGTGGGGGTGTCTTGGGGTGGCTCAAATCAGAACATAGCATACTGGAACATTAAAACATTAACAAATACCGCTGAAGCCAATGCACCACCCACCGCGTTGACTTCTGTCCGCGTAGCCCTTCGTGTCTGCAGGCAATTTACACAAATTCAATCAACATCAACAATATGACAACCACAATAACTAAGCGGGAGCGGGAGGGAGTGGTAATAGAAAATAGTTTCGGGTTTAGATCTCTCATTAAAGGACTACAAATCGATTAAGTTAAAGCGGAATCCTTCCGTATTTACATTTCTGACACTCAAGGCCTGTAATTTGTATAAATATTTGAAGAGCCAAATGTGACACATGATAATTTGTTGATTCGTGATGTTTCCTAAAACATTGAATTATGATTAATAATTTATTAATTATTGTCGCCTAAATTTGGTTACACGCTTTATAATTAACCAGCTTTTAACCAAATGAAAAGTTCGAAATACCAAAGATAGTGTCAGATGTAGAGGGTGGAGGTCAACAAATGTAAATGGTTTTTTTTTTGAGATATGAGAGAATAGTCAACTACGCAAAGGACCAACGGCACCTTGCAACAAATTGATTAAGTCTTACACCCTCGCCTAGCTTACGATTTCGTACCCTTTAGTTGAAAAGTAAACTGAAGAATTCCACTAAGAAGGACAACTAAGGGCGCTGCAGTCGAGTGCCCCGACTACAAAATACCCTGTATATTTGTTTTCATTTATTTTTTTTTGAATTTTTGAGGTTGAATTTAACCGGTTTTTATAACAGCTATTAAAGGCTCATACTGGAAGTAGGCCACATTTTTAAGTAATTTCATCGGTTTTAAGGCTAACCACAATACAACAAAAAGGGTAAGGCGGCGTCAGTGTGATGCGTACTTTTGATAAAAGCTTACTCTTCAAGAGTACGAGCAGCACTGAACGTGAAGGTGCTTTGCAGAGAGCTCACACTGACGCCGCCTTACCTCTATTGTTGTATCATGGGCCTAACTAACGTCAAGCTCAATTGTTTCGCCTATATCCCCGGTGTTTTGTGTCAGATCTGATTTTTTTTTGGCAGAATAGATAGATATTGGGCCTAGCTTAATGGGAATTTTTATACCCGTCACTCGTAGAGTAAAAAGGGTATACTAAAGTCGTGCAAATGTATGTAACAGGCAGAAGGAAGCATCTCCGATATCATAAAGTATATATATTCTTTATCAGCATCAACAGACGAGTCGATATAGCCATGTCCGTCTGTCCGTCCGTCAGTCCGTCCGTCCGTCTGTATGAACACCTAGATCTCAGAGACTAGAAGAGCTAGAGCAACCAAATTTTATACGTAAGCTAGTATTGTCTGTAGGCAGATCAAGTTTGTTTCAAATTTTGGCCACGCCCCCTCCCGCCCCCGCAATAAACAATATTGAATAACTCCCAAAATTTTTAAGATATCGAGCTCAGATTTTGCAGTGTAGTCTATGTGCCAATATCTACAATCTCACAAATTTTCAAAAGGATCGGATAATCAATGGCCGAGTTAAAAAAATGTTGCATACTTATCCGAGCTGAGCTGAGTAACGGGTATTTCGAAGTCGGGCAGGGCCGACTTTAACTTACGCTCTCGTTTAAATCTGAAACCAACTTGATCTGCGTACGGCAGAAAACATAAGAGGCGAGTGAAAAGGTGTTTCGCTCAGTGAGAAACAGTTTGTGCTGCGTTTGTTTCAGTTTTGTTCTGAGGCTAAGCGAATTGAAAAATGGGTTAACACTTGTGTGAGAGCTATGTTATCGATTGAGCAACAAAATAAATATCAACAAAATAAATATCATTGCGGAAATAGATTCGAATTTTATTACGATACATTTTATCGTACGGGTACTCCAAGTTGATGATTTTTGGGTATGAAAAATCTAGAAATAATCATTATTTACGGTCCCTGATCGATATTCATTTGAAATATTTTATCAACCAGATTGAACGTTTTCATATGTGGATAGCGCTTCCCAGCCGCTGTCTAAAAATAAACTGACTGACAACGGTATCCAACGGAGGCATTGGTATTTGCAGTTTTCATTGGTGGATGTTTATTTGACGATAATCGGGTACCAAGCCAAATGTACCGCCCCGTATTTTCCCTAGGGTGGGATCGCAGCGCACCCCTCTGTTATCGATTGCTATCCATTGTATGGATCAGGCAGGAGAGCCTATAGAAATTTGTGGCGATCCGAGGGATGCTGGGTATATTGCTAGTTATTAGTAAAAAAACTGACCAAAATCCATATAAAATATTTATTTTAGAACCTTTCACCAACTGGTTTAATGACTAACTCATGAATCTGTACATGGGGTGGTGTTTGAATGCAATAGGCGACCGCATCGGCCACATCTTCAGGCCGTAGCATGGGCATTGATGTGGCCACCTCCACAGAGTTCTTGTCAAAAATTTCAGTGTCAACGACACCGGGGCTTATGCTCTACAGATTGGATTGGATATTAGAGTAACGAGCTTTGCTACCAACGGAGTACTTACAGTAACTTTCATATTAGTTCCCTTGTTCATGAATTCCTGGCGAAGCACTTCGGCTAAGGCGGTGACGGCATGCTTGGAGGGTGCATACATATTGAAGCTAAATCCTTCTACCAGGGGTACAATATGTCCGGCCAGGCTGTTGATAAGCACCACATGACCATCCATTACCTGACGACGCTGCAGCGAGAGGAATGCTTGTCGTGTACACCAAGACCCAGCCAGTACATTTGTGTCCAAGATGGCACGTAGATCCGCTGAGTTGTCCGGATCGGTGATGTTTGTGCGTCGCGTAATGCCGGCATTGTTCACCAATACATCGGCCCCACCCAAAGACTGATCAATCCAGAGAAATGCATCAATCACCTGCTGCTCGTTGGTTACATCACATTGGTGACCATAAAAACGTAGGCTCTGATCAACTGGTAGGGATTCCTTTAGCTCTTGCAGACGTTCAACTCGACGAGCAAGGCCAACTACGATCATGCCTTGGGCTACCAAATGTTTGGCACAGGCGGCACCAATGCCAGAGCTGGCACCCGTGATGACGGCCACCCGATTTAGCCAGCGATTCATTTCAACTGATCTGCTGTTTATCGATGTAGGCGGGGGTGGATCAGCTGTTCTCTGAAAGCTTTTCCTTTGTTTGCTTTGATTAATCAGTCCCTTAGAACCGGTTCGTTTTCGGTTAAGTTTCTTGAGCCGGACCAATAACCGAAACATTTTAATAAATGGTTCGAACCTGAACCCGAATCGGAAAAAATGTTCCATAGTAATCTTGGCCACAATTTTCCCTATACTTTTATAGCTTCCAATGCAAAGGTGAATGAACATTCACTTACAGCCTTGATGAGTTTTCCACTTACCGTTTAGAGGTTTGAGGTAGGTTTCTTGAACATTTTGCTCATTGAGGACATGGACACATCCATGTTCAAGTTCACGGCTTGATTTATGGCACACGCCAACTCGTCAACCAGCCGCCAGAGGTAAACCAAAACAGCGGGACTCACGATTAACCGTGCACATGCCGGGCGGTACAAGGACCTTGGCGCGCAAATTTACAATACCGTTTTTGAATAGTGGGCGTGTTGCGTGGGGTTGGGTTTGGCCCCCAGTAATGACTTTTTTACGATTGTTGACAACAAATTGACACCATTTGTAATCATTTGTTTTTGTGTCCCACTCAGGGTCGTTGTGTTCGGGTCATCAGACGGAGAAGACGGCACGTGTCAAGGGACAATTGATCTGAAATGGCGACGAGCGCTGGTGCGAACAGCTGGTCGGGCAGCAGTGGAGGCAGTATTTCCTTGCAAGGACCACGCCAGCTGGCGACAGCACAGCCGGTGCAGGAAGAACGTCTGGTGGTGAGTTAATGTAAAGTTTTTTTTTCTATAAGAAGATGTGACTGTTGTTAGGATTGAAATCTTAAAATCTGATAAAGATGGTAACAAAATTTTCATTTCAAGTTCAGGTTTTTTTTACGCTTTTGAACACCAGACCTAGTATCGGATTTTCGGAATTTTAATATTTTATTTAAAAACAATTGGAAGAATGCACCAAAGGGAGTGAGCAACAACAGGGATTTCCGCAATGTTTTGGTGTGGTAGGACTTGTATAACTTAAAAAGGATGCTACTCCGTAGTACTTCTTGCTCTAATGAACCATCGATACCAATTTCTTTATGTCAATGTTGGAGCTCCTGGTCGATGTAGCGACTTGAAAATAAATGGGCGGTCCCAGTTGAAGCGGGCGTTTGATAAAGCACATCTAATTCAAGGCAACTCAAGATGCACTGGCGATTCGGCATTTAGATTCACCCAAACCTTGATGAAGCCCCGCCCTGTCAAAGACCTACCGGAGGAGCAAAGGGTATTCAATCACCATCTCTCAGAAGTCGGGTAGTACACTTCTGTTGTTAAAAATATTGAAATGAAGTGGTGTGGGGCAAAGGTTATTTACTTCACTGAACATATTCACTTGTTCTTTTCTAAAAAGTAAGTCAACTCACTCAAATTGCTCAGTTGTTCAGTATTTAAGTGGTTTACTTGCTTGCCGGGTGTGGTGCAGCGGGTAGTGTGTGTGCCTGCTGTGTAAAAGGTTGAGACAACTAATGATAAAGTCTTAAAGAGTGCATTATTGTTTTGTTGTTTTTATTTTGTACTTGCTTATAAACTATACTTAGACCATCGTGGGGACTAGCGATCGCTCGAACTAATTTTTATACTCTGTACCGAAGGTACATAGAGTATTATAAGTTTGTGCAAAAGTATGTAACAGGCAGAAGGAAGCATCTCCGACCCCATAAAGTATATATATTATTGATCAGCATCAACAGCCGAGCCGATATAGCCATGTCCGTCTGTCCGTCCGTCCGTCCGTCTGTCTGTCCGTATGAACGCACAGATACATGTCAAACCTCTATCTCTTACCATCTCTGAGATCTGTGCTTTTATACAGACAGACATACGGACAGGTGGACAAGACAAGAAGATGAGAAATCGGCCCTAAGCTTGTTATTAAGGTCCCACACGCAAACAAAATTTGTACACATTGAGCAAACAAAGATAGCCTTGAATTGTAAATGTTTGCGCAAAAAAAATTTGGTGTTCCCACATGAGCAAATATTTCTCTTAAAAAATTTTATTTCACATTTCTTTGCCCAAACTTTTAAATTGACAAATCAAGTAGGCCGATTTGCTTGAGCAAACAATTTGATTTTGTTGAAACAATACAACAGAAAAGGCGTAGGCATTAATACGCATTGCTCCTATATTAAATCCTCAAATTTGACCATTTTGCGCGTAGATCGCATTCCATATATTTGTCTTCAAATTTGGCGTGAATCTCCCTCCTCGCATTGTCCCGTGCTACTCTATTCGAATAATGTTTTGAGCCAGCATTCCAAATACAGTCATGTGGCTCAACTTCATTTATTAGTTGGTAAATATCGACCTCGCTTATAGCCTGAGGCACTTTAGGTTTCTTGCGTGCCCTTTTACCACTAGGGATTTCAATGCCCACGTTGTCTATATCTTCGTCCATCTAAGTCCGATAGTGATAATAAATTATAATTATATTTAAATGCGTTTATTTACCTGGTTAGCTATGATAATTTTTGTCGAAGTTTGACAACTGAAGTGTTGATGATAGCAGGGGCGCTAAGTTCTTTGCACCGATACCGATAGCAAAACAACAATTAAATTAATAATAGTACATTAATTAAATAATTTTGGATAATCTCGAGTAGTCGAAAGCACAGACGATATTAGCAGTTGGTAAAGGGCAAAACGAAATTTATTTAATTATTACATTCTTTATGCTCTATCTATTTTCTTCTTCATTGATCACCCATGGTATTAATCGCGGCTTAGTATTATCATAACCATGGCTTGGTAGTTATCTATGGTCAATTGTGGTCGTTAAAAGCTGTTTCTTAAGTGCTTAGAGGTTATAGTACCATGGAGATCTACTAATTGTGATTTTCCACTCAATTGGCAGTAATCTTTTTTATTATTAATATTTTTATCCTCTGTGGTATTTTTTCGCGATTTAATATGTCGTCAGTCATGGTAAGTATGTTTAAAATAACCGAAGTACGTTAAAAAAATTTTTTTTTTAATATTTGCCGTGTTTGCTTTTGCAATTTTTTTGTAAGAGCAAACTCGCAAACACATTTGCGCAGGGGTGTTCCCACTTGGTCCCACTAGGCAAATATTTGTTTTAAATTATTTGGGCACAAGCATAGGCAAAGGCTACATGGCAAATGTATGCGCGCAAAATATTTGGTGTTCCCACTTAAGGCAAACAAAATTGGCAAACTTTTAGAAATATTTGCACAAATTATTTGCGTGTGTGACCGTAGCTTTAACAACTTTCAGTAAGTTTGCTCTTAATAAATAAAAGTCGCATCTAGGTATTTTACTTTCTTTGGTCCTAGAACAGCTAATTTCTAATTACATTTGAATGTCTTACCTTTCAGGTGGCTGTACGTGTTCGTCCTAGCCTGGAGGCAGCTGAACGCTGCATTGAGGTAATCTCTACGGGATCGCTACACTATGACGATGGCGGCAAGAGTCGACCGCGTCAATACTCCTATGATCATGTTTTCCGTGAGAACGACACCCAGGAGCATGTGTACAAAACGACGACGGCGCCACTGGTACGGGATGTTTTGAATGGTTACAATGCGGCGGTATTTGCCTATGGAGCCACTGGTTCGGGTAAGACGCATACCATGCTGGGCCCAGTGCCGCGCAAGAAACCCGCCACGGCTGATCGTCCTCCGCCCACCGGCGCTACCTCTTCTGGATATGAGGCGGACGTCAACAGCCAGGACACGGGCCTGATGGTGCGCGCCATTGAGGACATTTTTGGATATATTGAAACAGCTGGGCCGGACAGCTCGTGTAAGGTTTCCATTTCGTATCTGGAAATTTACAACGAGCTGATACGTGATCTGCTGAATCCAGGTGGACCCCTGGAGCTGCGTGAGGATAATCGCGGTCAGCGGATAACCGTTGCCGGTCTGTCCGAGATCACCACCTCCAGTCGCAAGGAGGTGGTCAGTTTGTTGATCAAGGGTAACAAGGCGCGCACCATGGAGCCCACAGCCGCCAATCAGACTTCCTCTCGTAGCCACGCCTTGCTCAGCATCACCGTGCAGACGCGTACGCCTCTGGGCACCAAGCAGGGTCGGCTTTTCCTCACCGATCTGGCTGGTTCGGAAAGGGCCAAGAAGACCAAGAATCGTGGCAAACGCCTGCAGGAGGGAGCCCACATCAATCGCAGTCTCCTGGCGTTGGGCAATTGCATCAATGCTTTGTCCGGCGGAGCCCGCTATGTCAACTATCGTGATTCCAAGCTAACGCGTCTGCTGAAGGAGGCCTTAAGTGGTCGCTGCAAGACTGTAATGATTGCCCATGTGGCACCCGAGAGTAAGCACCGTGATGAGACCAAAAACACGCTGGTCTATGCGGATCGAGCCAATAGCATCACCACCAAACTCCAGAATTCGGTTTATTTGGATGAGTTCAAGGACTTCCCCACGAAACACTATCAGAGTCTGGTCTCAGAACTACGCGATGAGGTGTCCCGTCTGCGCACCAAGATGCTTACCGATCGTCCAAGGAGTGGAGCTGCCGCTGCTGCTGCTGTTGCTGTTGCCACTGCTACTGCAACATCCACATCCACTGCAGAACAACAGCCGCCCATGGAGGAGCATAATGAACAACGGAAGACGGAGCTGCGCTATCTAAGGGAACAGATTGTGCTTACCTTCAAGCAGCAAATGAAACTGCGTCGCAAGCTGCTCGAGGCGGAGAGTCATCTGTTAGGACTGGAACTGGATGCCGAGCGACAGCATATGATAATCTCGCACTGGCAAGGGCGCATTGGCAAGTTGTACGATGCCAGCGGAGAAGATGGTGGGTTAAAGCAAGAAATGCAAGAGGTGTTCACGAATTAGTCGGCCTAATAAAGAAGTCACACGACTCTAAGCGAAGCTAACTCCATTCCGATTTGGTGAATTCGGAAGTGGAACCTAGTTCAATTAAACGTTCTTAGAATCTTTTTTGTTAGGCCGACTAATTAGGGGGTTTCTTAAGTTAATCATTTCACCCCGCAGATATAGAGTCCGAAGGTTCCGTGGCCTTGAAGAATGCCTGGGGCGAACTGGCGGCCATTGAAAAGGAGAATAGACGCTACAAGGAAATACGCGAGCGGACGGAACTTGAACTGGAGCAATGTCGACAGAAAGGTGTCAAACTGGAAGATGTAAGTCCGGTGGCTAACCCACAAATTGTCCAACTAATGTACAGCCTGTCCTTTTGCTAACAGGAGTTACCTGAGCGCATTACCAGCGATGAAGAACGCGAGCTGTTGGCCTTGCTGTGTCGCGTCCATGAGCTGGAGGCGGACAAGGTGTCACTGCAGGCGGAACGTTTGGCCCGTCAAGCGGAATTGCGTCGTCGCGATCTGCAGCTGCTCAGAGCGGAGCGACAGCGGCGTTTGTGCGAGGACATTATCAGCTCACAGCGTCGACTTATTGAGGAGGGAAATGTGGATCTACCGGATGAGTTGCGCGAATTGTACGGTCTCTATCAGCAAGAGATACATGCGGGTGTGGTAACGCCCAGCGCCAGTAACTACGAGAAGAAGCTGCCGCCTATATACACAGCTGGGTAGGCCAACCACTAAATGCACCACTGAATTGACTAAAGTCTGTCTTTCATTTTACAGCTCCGACTCACCCGGTTCCAGTTCCAGCTCAGAATGGTCTCCGGCCTCACCATTGCCACCCATTGATAGTCAGGCAGAGCATGTTGATCGGCTAATGGGTCCGCCAGTAAATCCCCGTCTGCCACGCCTGGTCACTGCTACGAAGGTGGCTGGCGCTGGCACAGGTACACGTCGTCCCTCGTTGCGCCTGGCCAAGCATACGCATCCATAATGACAACGCCCTTAGGTGGTGCTCTCGAGTTGCTCAGGAATAGTTGTAATTAAAGGTTAAGATTCGAATATTGGCTTCGATTGGAGGAGATCAGCTGCTCACATGCTCAAAATGTTTGTTGTTTTACAATTATATTTAACTCTGAACATATCATAGAAGAAATACAACGCTTAATATAGTCTACCTACTAAAAGAGGTTTTTCTGGTTTTCCTCTTCTGCTCAAGCGGAACACTAAAAGAACCCACGGCCGTTCCACCCCCTCCATAACGGTCTTATTTACGTCACGAAAGTTTTCAACCTGGAAGTGGGCAACTGAGTGGAAACTATAAATGTTGAAGACAAATACTCAGTGAAAGCCAAAAGAAGAAGGTGGAAAACCATTGCCATTGAGTCATGGTGTGATTATAACCTGTTTCCGAACCCCAGAGAAAAGAAACCAATCTCTAACCCGGATTATAAATCAATATGTATCAAATCTCAACTTACCTATCGACCATCTTAAGGGTCTCTGTGCTAAAGAGCAAATAAAAGAAAAATATATTCCTCCAGTGGGGTTCGATCTCGCGACCTCACCGCTCTAAGGCAACGGTTTCAGCATCTCTAACATCTGGCTGAGAGGTTTTACTTAGTTTCGCCTTGGCTTCAAGGTTTTGGCTGATGGCCCAGAGGGTTAAGTTGCCATGCAATTTTGTGGTCAGTCACCCGAGGTAACGAGTTCTAACAACAGACGGGAAAAGTTTAAAATGGATGTTTTCAAGAAGTTGTTTAGGTATAACTGATATTAATCCGAGATTGTTGAATTAAGATTTAAATTGAGATTATAGTCTTCGGTTGCGATTTTCCTGCTTTGTGTATTTTTATACCCTTGCAAAGGGTATTACAATTTTGCCCAGAAGTTTGCAACGCATACAAATATTCATTTCCGACACCATAAACTATTTAAATTCTTGATCAGGGTGACGAGCTGAGTCGATTGAGCTTAGTCCGTCCGTCTGTCTGTCCTACGCGAACTAGTCTCTCAGTTTTAAAGCTATCGAGCTGAAATTTTGCACAGAGTCTTCTTTTTGATGTACACTACTAATATGTCGGAACCGACCGGATTGGATGACTATATCTCATAGCTCCAATAGGAACAATCGGTCGAAAAACTAGTTTAAGTATAAAAAACTTTTTTCTTTTCAATGGAAACGTCTCCAAACTTTGTAATCGTAGGTTTTCTATGTTTTTTTTTTTAAATTCTACCACGTTTTATTAAAATCGGACAACTATATGGTATAGCTGCCATACAAAAGATAGGTCTGAAAAACAGTCTTAGTTAGAAATTTTTTTTTGTTTTTAATGGTAGCATCCTGCTAGTATGTTGTTTGTTGCACATGCTTTCATATAATTTTACAAATTGTTGGCCAAGTCGGATGACTATATCATATAGCTCTCATACGAACGATCTGTCGGAGAATGGGAAAGAGCATTTCTTGCAAATATTTAAGAGAGTACTTGCAAGGGTATAAAGTCTTCGGCACCGACGAAGTTAGCTTAGCTTTCTCGTTTGTTACCTTTTCGTCTCTGTTTCGAGACTTTAATCTTGGGTTTAGATTGATTTTTTTTCTGTGTAAAAGCTTGAGGGGTGAGGGGAATGACAAGACGGTAAAATATGTATTTTGTTAGATGATCCGAGGCGGAATCGAGCACAAGCATCCCACAAGCATTTTTTGACACGGCTTCGACATTTGGAAAGCACGTTATATCTCCCACAATTATTTACCGATCTGCCAAAGTATTTATAAAGATCTTATGAACGGATGCCGAGTTATGAGCAAAATAATGCTCGCAGCTGCGGCGCTGCTTTCAGCTACTACTGCAGCATAAAATTGTTTGCTAAGCAACCGCTTTGGTTTATACAGAGTATTGTAGCGACCCAGTCCTAATGACCGTAGTCAATGCTAAGGGTCATGTAACGATCCTGATCTCTATACTGATCTCGTGTCACTTTTACATTAATCTAACATTAACATTAATCTAATTTTTCCTGCTAACTAATTGCCCACGTGCAAATAAGCGCTCTAGTCTTTCTGTTGGAATCAAGACAATTGGATACCTAACAATAAACGCTTTGAAGTATAACTCGCTGATCGGCAGACTACTCTTATTATTTTGCTTGGCTTGCCTGGACCACTGCGGGATAACTTTTCCCCCTATCACCTAATCAACATAGTTCCGCTCGGCTAACCCACCAAGGCGAAGTCAACTGGATTGACCAAATCTCGCTACAGTATTTTATAGTCGGGCATGAGCGAATTCCTTATATGTTTATATTAGAAAAAAATATTGGGAGTTTTATTAAATTTATACAAAAAATCGACTTTGGGCCCATGGTGTAATGTTTCGATTAGTTCTTAGCCCAACTGATCGCCCCTTATTTGTTGATTTTTGTGCATTGAACCACCCTAACACAGATGTCAAAAGCGTGGGTCGAACACACTGTGCAAATTCCAGGGGCGGTTTTCCTAAAGGTTACCCAACTGACTTTACTCCCTTTTAATTCAACTTTATGTGCAATGTTCCTACTTTCGAGATACTCCGTTTCTATTTCCTACGCCGAGGCATCCAAGGCCACCTACGTTTTTCGGATTCGTATGTGGGTCACACGGCAAAAACATAAACAACAACATGAGCTAGTGCAGGGCAGAGTCAGTGAAACACAGAGAGAGAGAGAGGGAGAACGCGGGAGTGGGAGCGAGAGCAGCCCTTTTGGTTGGGAGAGCGCCCTTCCCGTGAGAGCATGCGTGTTGAAATCTATCTAACAGCACGGCGCTCGCTCAAAAAGTATCTGGCCAAGTGATTTTCATCATCAGATACACAGCTGTGTGACCTGCGAGTGGTTTGTTTTCATTCAGTGTGCTGCGTTCGAGGCGGAAATTCTTGTTTGGATTTCCAAATGTTTTGCTGTCAAATAAGAGAAAAGAATAAATGAAAAAAACTATAAAATATAGCTAAACGGTGCGCATAAAAATTAAAGTGATAACTAGACGGTTTTCCAATTGTGCCATAAATCAAGGCGTAATACGACGGCGCAGAGGCGGGCAACAGGCCATTCATAATAAACATAAATGAAAACTTTTCGTTGATTTATTAATTGCAAAAACATTTAAAATTCTTGCATGGGTAATAATTTAACAACAAGTGGAAAACCCAGTCAGCGGAGGGAAAGGACGTTTTTCAATAGGCTGAGCTGCAGCTGCACTCAGGTATGTATGTATGTGTGTGTGTGTATGGGCTTCAAAGGGGTGGGGGCGTCTATGGGAAAAAGGGATGCAGGGCAAAATAAAAAAAGAATAGGTAAGTCATAACCAGGCAAGTGCGTGGGCCTTGGCAACGAAAGGCTTGCGTGGCAACAGATCCTTTCAGGGTCTAAATTTAAAACAAACTCGAAAGGGCGGCAGTGCTTACTTGTTCAACCGCACCGGTGCTACTCTAACGAGTTTACTGGTCACCCATAACAACCATATATCGGAACAGACCCGGCGGCTACTACTGGGCAACTGAAAAATTACGGGTGGGTAAACTCAACCGTCATTTGGGGGCTTCCTTCCCAATCTGCTTCCTGGGCTTTGAATGGTTCGTATAGACTGAAGCCATAGCATTCATTTCAGAGGTTTCTCGTAATCTTAAATTTTCAGACATTTAGAAGAAGAACCATAAAGAGCACACTCATCTCCCTCTAGCCAAAAACCTGGTGCACTCAACAAAAAAGACTACTTTAGCGATTAGCTAGAAAATATTTTTCAAATTGTAGAAAACATTTTCTAGATTTTAGAAAAAAACGAGAGCGTAAGTTAAAGTCGGCCCTGCCCGACTTCGAAATACCCGTTACTCAGCTCAGCTCGGATAAGTATGCAACATTTTATTATCCGATCCTTTTGAAAATTTGTGAGATTGTAGATATTGGCCACATAGACTACACTGCTAAATCTGAGCTCGATATCTTAAAAATTGTGGGAGTTATTCAATATTTTTTATTGCGGGGGCGGGAGGGGGCGTGGCCAAAATTTGAAACAAACTTGATCTGCCTACAGACAATACTAGCTTACGTATAAAATTTGGTTGCTCTAGCTCTTCTAGTCTCTGAGATCTAGGTGTTCATACAGACGGACGGACGGACAGACGGACGGACAGACGGACATGGCTATATCGACTCGGCTGTTGATGCTGATGAAGAATATATATACTTTATGATATCGGAGATGCTTCCTTCTGCCTGTTACATACATTTGCACGACTTTAGTATACCCTTTTTACTCTACGAGTAACGGGTATAAAAATATTTTGAACCCAGTCAAATGCTAAGCACTCAGCTGCCTCATTTATATTCCGAAAGTGGGGAATTTGAACTGGAGAATTACAAGCGGTTATTTTTATGTTTTTCTAAATTTTAGGGCAATTTTCTAGATATATTTTTCTTTATTTTATGAAGAATAATTTAAGAAATAATTTTAAGAAATGTTCTTTCTTTCTTTCTAAAAACTAGAAATTGAGAATAAATAAAGTATAGAAAATTTATTTTTAGTCGAATTTTTAACAACTAGAAAATCAATTTTTTGATTGTACATACAAACAATAAGAGAATTCTCTGGTCCTCGTATAAGAATAAATTTACCAAACACGAGCTCCTGCACTGCTCTTTGTGATGCAATGTAGCAACTGTTGCAGTAAGCCATCTGCTCATGACAGGCTATCTAGGCTTACGACAACATCCAGACGCTTCGCTGAACACATAATTCATAAACTGGTGGTCGTTTGAGCGACCCCTGATGCTAAGTATGTTCTATATTTATTTTGTTGAATTCTCTTATCGTTTGGTTGTAGGTAGTTTTGTCCAGAAGCTTTAATATACGCAGAAAGAAAAACGAGAAAGCTAAGCTAACTTCGTCTATGCCGAAGTTTTTATACCCTAGCAAGTGCTCGCTTAAATATTTAAAAAAAAAAATTCTTTGGACGCTATATGATATAGTCATCTGATTTGAACAAAAACTTGTAGAATTATGTGAAAGCATCTGAAACAAACAAATACAAAATTTTTGGATGCTACCAATAGTACCACCAAAGAGTTTTTCTAAATGATACTGTTTTTCAGACCAATCTTTTGTGTGGCAGCTATACCACCCGATCCGGTCGGTTCCGACATTTTAGTAGCGTGCAGCGAAAAGAAGACTCTGTGCCAAATTTCAACAATCCAGGTAAAAAACTGAGAGACCAGTTTAGACAGACAGACAGACGAATGGACAAAGCTCAATCGACCCAGTTCGTCACCCTGATCAGGAATAGATATGGTTTATGGGGTTGGAAATGAATATTTCTATGCGTTGCAAACTTCTGGGCAAAATTATAATAACCTTTGCAAAGGTATAAAAACGATCCAAAAAGGTCCAATTGGAATAGATAGTTTTTAATATCCTTCTTTTGAAATTAAAATATCCATTTTTCATATCCTTTGGATGATTTTGAGGTATTTTGGATGAAAATCTTAGATCCATTTAACATTAAATATTAAAATATATCTCAAAAAAAGGACATTAAAAAATTTCAATTCCAAATGAAGTCCTAAATCATCCAATGTATATTTTATAATACCATTTTTATACCCTGTTCCCATTGAAAATGGGAAAAGGGGGATCATAAGGTTGTGCGAATGTATGTAACAGGGAGAAGGAAAATTTTCCGACCCCATAAAGTATATATATTCTTGATCAGCATGAACAGCCGAGTCGATATAGCCATGTCCGTCTGTCCGTCTGTCCGTCCGTCCGTCCGTCCGTCCGTCCGTCTGTCCATCTGTCTGTCTGTCTGTATGAACGCGTCGATCTCAGAGACTATAAGAGATAGAGCCACAAATTTTTGCACGAAGGTAGATTTATGCTGTACGCAGATCAAGTTTGTTTCAGATTTGGAAAATTCCCACCCGTCCCCCTTTTATCCCCAAAAAACCAAGACCTCCTCTAGAAATTCTACACCTAAACAACCGTCAGATCCACAATTTTTAAGTTAGAGCCTCGTGGTTTAGTATGCATCAAGCTAGGCCCAATATCTATCTATTCTGAAAAGTACAATCAGATCGGACAAAAAACACCGGAGTTATAAGCGAATCAGTAAGAGCACAACCCCCCACCCAGTTGTTGGCCAGGACTACCAAAAGTGTTGCCTACATTTAGGATGACATTTTGTCACAAAGAAATAAATGAAAACAAATGAACAGGGTATTTTGTGGTCGGGAAACTCGACTACAGCGCCCTTACTTGTTTTCTCTGTGCACGAGTTTACTTGACGGCTTTGGCCGTCCGTCTGTCTGTTTTACGCAAGCTAGTCTCTCAGTTGTAAAGCTATCGAGATTTACTACACGCTGCTAATATGTCGAAACCGATCGCATGACTATAGCAAATAGCTGACGTAACAACGATCGGTCGGAAAACCATTTGTAGTGAAAGAAACGTTAATGTTTTCAACGGAAATATTTTCCTAATTCTACTAATGGCTGCCTTAGAAAAGATTAGTCTGTAAAATAGTCTTAGTAGGAGAAACTTGGTTGTTTTTAATGTTGCAGTCTTTGAATTAGGTATTTCTTTATTTTGGAAAATGTCAAAACTGAAGACTAGATCTCCAGACAACCGATCGTTCGGTGAAGAAGTCTTAGTGAGAAGAATTATTTTAATTTTAATGTAGGAGCCTTACATGCCCATTTTTAAAATTAAATGCTTTCCAATAGATTTCATTAAGTTTGCAATAATCGGATTTCTATGGCCGGGTGTGGTGCAGCGGGTAGGGTGTGGGCCTGCTGTGTAAGAGGTCGTAGGTTCGATCCCGCCTCGAAATTTCTAATGAAAAAAATGTTTCCTTAAAAATCCATACACTATAAACACACGTCAATATGGGTTGATTATAAATTAAAGTTTGTTTAACGACCCAGTCGGACTTTTCATCATGAAATCTCATGCTTACTTTTCACGTGATAAGGCATGCCAAAACCTGAGTCTTCCGCTTCGTTTTGCAATGAAAACGCCGAAAAACTCAGGGGTTTCAACCGTTTCCGTTTAGGTGACGTCATCAGCCTTCGGGTTCTTTACTTTCGTAGTACTCCAGATAAACTTTCTTTGTATATCGTAGGTGGAAAGACATGAGACGTTCGCTGACAGACCCCTGAGTTTTTTATGTTTTCGAATGAAATTTCAGACTTTTAGCCTTACAAATACCTGAGAAAATAATAATAGTAAATTCTTGCAAAAATATCATGTACTGATTATTTGAGCGAAATTTCATGCCGCTAGATGTACTGATTTTTCTCAACACATGATGCAAAGTCCGACTGGGGACTTTCGATATCGAAATATAACATCTCCTTGTCTCGCTCTTGAGATACCCGCACCGACACACACATATAAACAAAAAGAGAAAGAGCTGACTAATAAGTGTGACCGCTTCTTGTTAGCCTCTTAATCCCAGTCTCGACTGTACCGTTTCCTACATTAATATGCTTTTAAACAGTTATACAAAATTCCGTAGAGGTTAGTTCACCATATCATATGGTTTTTGTAGAAGCGACCGGTCGGAATGTGGTTCTCAGTAAGAAAAACATTTTTGCCTTCAATATAGCAGTGGTATAAGACATTCGGCTCCAAGGCCTTGAAATAGCTATACAGACAAAAGCTATACCGACAATAGCAATGTAGACAATAGCTATACAGATACTTAAGATTAATAACGCAGTGAAAAATGCCGCCGAACCGATAAGAGATACTTAATTTAGTTCGGTATTTCTGTAAGAACTGTAGTAAGGCAAATCGAACAAAAACATTTTTTTTTTATTAAATTCCACTCTTCCTCATCTTTTCAGACCAACGGACGGATGGAGCTTAAGCTGAAGAAACTACAGTCTCTGCCCGGAGACTTTAAGTCCACACCTCCGCACTCGACTCCTCCCACACCGCCGCTTTCACCACCTCCCTCTCCCAGGGCTGTAAAATCGAGAGGATTAGCCGCTGAAGCCATGGGCACTCACATCGAACAACTGCCCAATGAATTGTGGCTCGAGATCATGTCATATTTGCCCTACAGTGATCTGCAACAACTGAAAATGGTATCCTGGCGCTGTCGCAATCTGGTCAATCGTCGCTCGATCAAATCCCAGAGCAAGGTCATAGTGACGGATCACAATTTGACGGCCATTAAGCAGCATGTGGAACGCGGTGAATCGCACCTCAACTTTGAGCGCATCGAGCTACGCAACATGAGGCAAAGCAGCATGTTGGAACAGTTCCTCAGACTGGTGGGGCCGGATGTGAAGCATCTACAGGTGCGACACGCTCCGGTCTTTCGTAATTTGGACGGTAAACTACCCAACCTGCGAGTGCTGACCATAGCTACCACCAGCTACATGGATGACAACTATTTGCAGCCCGTGGATGGTCTCAATATCAAACAATTTGTGGATCTGGTGGGTTTCGAGTGTGATGGCGTGAGTCTGGACTCCTCCCTGAAACTGTTGATGCTACAGCAGCTGCGTCGCGTGGAGAATAAGGTGCGTTTGAGGCACCTCCAGTTCGAGTACCGTCGCAACAATGAGCGGGCACTGCTGCAGGTGCTGTACGATCATGCCGGCACACTGGAGCATGTGGATGTTTTCTTCAGCTGCTCGCCCGGCATCGAAACGGCCCGTTGGTGTCAGGCCTTCGGCTTAATGTATAGACTGGGCACCCTAAAGCTATCCGGAAACTGTCATCTGATTTTACTGGACGCCATTATACGTGCTGTGCCCACTGAGGCGCCGCTCCGTCAACTGGATCTGACCGGCATGCTCTCGCTGACCAATGAGCTGCTGCTGTATGTGGCTTCCAAGTGGCACCGGTCCTTGCGCATACTCGATCTTATGTTCTGCGTTCAGCTCAACTCCAGTTGCATTCAAGCTCTGCGTCAACTGAGTGGCCAGCTGCAGGTCCTGACCATGGCCTACTGTCGTGAGCTGACCGGAGTGGGTCTTATAGAGGGTCTGGCGGCCCAGCCGAACTATGCCTTGCAAGAGCTGTGTCTGGAGGAGGTTTGCTTCATTGATGAGGAGTCCATGTGTACGCTGCTGGAGCGTTTGCCCAATCTGCGACGTTTGGGTCTGGATAACTGCCGGCAGGCGGTTACCGATCGCACTCTGGCCGCCATTTGTAAGTATCAGACCAAGTTGAGGGACCTGAATATGGACTACTGCATCAAGATAACTGATCAGGGACTCTTGGGCTACGGTGAGCATCCCTTTCCCATCAGCCGATTGCGTGGCTTGAGCGAGCTGAATATGCGCGGCTGTCGAAATATCACAGATCGTGTACTGAAGGAGGTCTTAAGACTACCGGAGCTACGTACTCTTTCCTTGGGATATTGTAGTCGATTGCAACCGCAGGGCATACGTGCGCTCACCCTAAACTGTCCAGCGCTCGAAACTCTGTGTGTGTCCAGCTGTATGCTGGTCGATGATGATACCGTCCGGCATATTGTGCGGAATCTGAA
This sequence comes from Lordiphosa fenestrarum, assembly GCA_035044985.1. Lineage (NCBI taxonomy): Eukaryota > Metazoa > Arthropoda > Insecta > Diptera > Drosophilidae > Lordiphosa > Lordiphosa fenestrarum. The sequence continues at coordinate 36,648 of JAWNNO010003679.1, forward strand.
GCGCTTGCGTAGCCTAAACTTAAGCAACTGTGTGAAGTTGACTCTGCAGTCCATGTACCATTTGGCACGCTATGGTCACAATCTGGTGGAACTGATTGCCTGCTCTATTGATGGCCTGGATCATGAGGTGGCTCAACGTATTCTAGAGCGACATCGACCGCAAATGAAGTTAGTGCTGCTGTAGCAGGAGAGATACATACACTGACAGCAGCAGGAGCGTATCCCACAAGCCAGTTGGGAAAGCGATGATGATAATGGCGAACCGGAAGTAATTGAAATTGTGGTGTAGGAAGACCCAGTGCAATGCATATGAGGAAGCCAAGCGTCCATTGTATGTTCTACCGATATATATCTATGTAGTATATTAAGATACTTTTTACTCCAGTTTTTTGATGTACCTACTAAGAATCGCTGTACAGTTCAAATTGTAAGTGTGACAAATTTTTTTGTGAAGGTGAAATCTAAAATTAATTTGCATAGTTTTCCACGGACAAGCAAGGGCGATTTAAGTTGATCAGTTTATGCTACCATTTTTCACTAAAATGAGTAGGGCTCAGATAGTTTAATAACCTACAATGAAAACCTTGGAAACCGGGATGAAATTAATTTAAGCAGTTCTTATTCAAAGTACATAAACATCAAATAACAGTAAAAGTAAAAGGTTAAACGGGCCCATTGCTATATTTTGAATATTCAGAAAACTTTGTCAGCTCAATTTTGACCCCTTAGAGAAAATTAAGAATGTTATACTTGAATCAAGCACAGAGGGTGACAAAGAACAGATCAAAATATTTCACATTTCAATAAAAAACTTGAAGCAAAATATGAGCACATAAATTAAGTTCAAGAGATTTTGTGCCACCAGATACATTACTCAAAACTACAGTCGGCCTGGGAAAACACGTTGGGAAAAGCGAGACGGACACTGTCATAAGAGAACTCATTTTTGAGACTATAACAGTAAACAGCAGATAAATCTCAAAGTAAAATAACAAAGGTGCCAAAGACCCAGGAGGCTTAATCATTACCCCAAAAGGGAAATGTAAGAATCAGTTTGGAATATTTTACACAGATTCTAAACAGTTAGATTTTCGATTGATTACTTTTTTTGTCTTCTATTTCTTACTTAATCTAAGAATCTTTAATGCTTTAAGATTAAGATTGTTTGTGCTTTAATCAAGTATATAAACCAGAGGACCTCAAGAGCTCCTTATGCTTGCTTAGTCACCTATACAAATAAAAAACAAGTAAAAAAGTTGATCAAGCCCGTCTCTAACAGACTCTGTACCTCCCAAAATTTGTATTTATCACACAGGAGTGAAAAGGTTGTCCAGACGGTGTCAAAAATTAAAAATAATCTTGATCTGCCTACAAGAATAATACGTTTATGTCCCATTCATGTCGCAATTATATTTCTTTGCATTTTCGAAATTTCTTGTTCAGAATCAAGAATGTATTTTTACTTTATTGGGTTGGAAATGAATCTTTCTGGCTGTTAGCTGTACCTCTGACACAGAGTTTATTAATTCTGATGCCACAACAACCACAAGAGAACGAAAGAGAAAACGTGTTCATGGCTTTAGCCACGAAATCATTCGATGCATAACAACAAATGTTACATATACAAGCGCATGATAATTTGTAGTTGTGTTCAATTTTGCAAAAGGCATAGGAGATTAAGAGACACGTACAAAGTTCTCATTGCAATTTGGCTATAACGCATTGGATTGGCTATGCTTAAAGCACAAACAAATGCGGCCTATGCGCATAGCTTGCGGGCACCTCTGATAAAAAGGGGTCGTTTTGTTTCAACAAACCCCGGCCACCAAGGAAAGCGGATGGTATAAGAGCATTAATTTAAGTAGAGTAGAGTAGGGTAAATGAAATTATAATAAGGCAAATCTTTGGCGTTTCAGTTTGCAACATTCAACGAATTCATTTACTTTCCTTTCATTGAGGATTACTTGTTAGAGCTTTTTTGGGGCAGCCACTTTTTGAGCTCTTAAAATGTCTTACAACTGATTTCAGTGTAAAAGCCCTCGATTCTAAGCTATTTGACTAGACTATTTGACCTAGCGAAAAAGTTCTTTCAGTTTTATGCTCATCTAGTAAAATATTTAATATTTTAAATGCTCAATTAAGATATTCGAAAATATGATGCTTTAAACCGAAAAATCTTTGTATAATATGTACCATTTGAGGCATAACTGAGATATGTCGTAATATTAGTTTTTGACATATTCTCACCTGACTCGAAGACAATAAAAGATACCAATATGAAATATTTACTCAATATAAAACACGTTGAAGAAAATATTTATGCATCATTAAAAAAAATATATTTTTTTAAGCTTTGCCGTTGTTGAAGGAAGTGAGCGATATGACTATGGCAAGTCCATTTTCATATTTGTCAGCCCTAAAAGCAGTGAACTATTTTCTCAAATTCGAAATTGGTTTGAAAAAAATTGATTTAAGGATTACGGAGTGATATTGAATGAAACACACCCGAATATCGTTTCGTTTTAATGCACTGGTATTTTTTTAAGATTATGTTAAGTATGTCAGCAGTGGTGCAGCGGGTAGTGTGTGTTTGAAGACGGAACATTAAATAAAAAGTATTATTTATCATAGATTAAAACAGGTCGGAAATAGTGAGTTGTTCGTTTCATAAGCTTAAAGCGGACTCAAGCCTCAGGTGCAGTTCAAAACAAGTTTTTAGATAAAAAAAGCGAGGTTACGGTTTGATTGAATGTTCAAGCTTACCATTATATGTTGCCGTATTCAATCAATTGTTTTTAGTAAATCGTTTACAAAATTATTGATAGGCCTTGGGTACCTTTGAAATAATCTGTTGGCTTATGTGAATTGGTAAAAGTATATTAGCTAGTCAGAAAGTATTTAAAAATTAAACACATTAACATATTTGCTCTCCACATTAAATCGCACTTGCTTGTCTGTGCATAACCGTATGACCATAATCTTAGTAGTCTTAGTGATAAGTTACTATTAACGGAAGCCAAATAACGAAGAAGTACAACACAACCAACCTCTTGAAATAAATGCAACCGAACATTTCAAACTTGAAACGAAATAGCATGCATTATTGTCAGAAATAGAATTTTACTTAGCATTATCTTTGCTTAAGTGTGTGAAATAAACTTCCATGTGGCTATTTAGCTGAGTAATGTAACCCTTAACGAGCTTGACGAAGACTTGAAATGATTTATTATCTTTGAACTTACTAGGAAACTTAAGACGAAAAACTCCAAGAGCTTGTGCCACTTTATTCATAGTTAATGTTCAATGTTTATACGTATATATCGATACTTATAAAGAATCTACTTAAAACTCTGTGTTGAATATAGTGCAAAAGGTTTCGAGTTTGGTTTATTTTCGAAAGAGGCTGGTAGTTAAATTAAGTGTTCCATGTTTACATATTGATTTTACAAGTTTACCCAATTTTTGAATAAGACTTGTCTAACCTATCCATATACAATTTGAATAGATAATTTAGCTGATTACATCAAACGAGTGTCAAAACGAGTAAGTGTTCACTGTTTATTAGTGTCTAACCTTACATCCGATACACACGTACTTACAATTACCAATGAATGTGCAATTAAAAACTGGAACTGGAACTGGGTAAATGGTTTACAGTCCATTCATCCATAGTATTATGCTCTTTACCAGTGTGACATTCCCTTGACACACCATACCGAAAAATCAAATGAATGTCAAATTGAATAAGTGTTCATTGTTCATAAGTGTCTAATCTAACATCAAATGTACAATAACCAATGAATGTTGTTTGAATTTAAAATTATAATAATTTATCTGTTTGCATTCGAAGAGCGTAGGATTCTTTCGAGAGAGGCTGGTAGTTTAAGGACCATACAATAAATGTGCAAATGATTATCCATCAATGAAGCCGTGTTTTTATATCCAATTGCAGCGGGTTGAAGCTAATAAAATATGAAATGTGGGGAATTCCCACCCCTACCGCCATCTCTAAGCAGCGTCTCCAGGCTGTACTTGGCAATTTCAAAGGCAACGCACGCACTTTCGACACCCATCGACACCGTACAAGAGAGGGGTAGCGGAATACTTTGGTTCACTTAGTGCGGTGCTAAACGAAACAAAATAAATGAATGAAAATATTACGGGGCAATACAAAATGTCACTCGTCGCCAGCATGGAACTGAGGAGCTGTGAAAGTGACAGAACTCATGGGGCAAAAGTTTTTGTCAGTGTCAACGAGGGGTTTGCTGCTGTTGTTGTTGTTTTTGTTGCTGACATTTAATGGCAATGCCAAAAAAGAAACACTATAAAATATGTTGGCCAAAATACAAACGTCAACACACACACACACAGGCCAAAGAAAAACTTTAAGCTGCACGAAATGAAAGGAACTTGGGGGTTGATAATATTAAGACACTCAGCCTGCACATTTTTCATTCAAACAGACAGAAGTAAGTTTTTCAGATCCTACAGGCTGGATTTTAAAACTTCTGAATCTTTAAAAAGCTGATGATAAGTAGATTATGCAAGTGATGTTAGGGGACTTAATACTTTTTCAAACAAAAGCGGTTCTGAAATATATATACGCCTTATAGACCCAACCTTTCTGAAAGACCACTTTTATTAGCTCAAGTTTCCAAATTAACTATCAAGACTTTCCTAATGCCACTTTAGATCATGTTGGCCGAATAATTATAATGCGTCTAAAGTCAATCACTATAATTTTCAAAACTATAAAGTTGTAACCTTACAAACACGTGTAATCCATTGCTATCCAGTGGCGTACGCTGGTGGAGGGCGTTAAGGGGCGTTAAAATTGATGACTAAATGATGTCAATTTGATAGTTTTTCGTATCCCCTTCTTCTTGCAAAAAATGCTGCATACGCTACTGTAGTTTTCTATTCCATATTTATAATGATTTGTAATTAAATTTCAGAGGCGACGGGTTAAGAATCACATATACATATGTAGAACAGCACCTGTAAAACACTGTGTCTACACTCTCTACTAGTTACAGCAATGAATTGACACAATAGTGAGATGGATGAAAATCAAAGCGTTTGCAGTAGGCACAAAGGAGTGGCCTGCTTTCCATAAAAGAAGAAGAAGTATTGAAAGAACATTTCTCTAGGCTTATATTAAACTCTTAAAAGGCGATATCATACTATGGGGCGGCTAAGCAAATGACTAGGTACCAAAACGTTTTATTTTTATACTCTGTACCGTAGGTTCAGTTTGTGCAAAAGTATGTAACATCCAGAAGGAAGCATCTCCGACCCTATAAAGTATATATATTCTTGATCAGCATCAACAGCCGAGTCATGTCCGTCATGTCCGTCTGTCCGTCTGTCCGTCTGTCCGTCCGTCCGTCTGTCTGTCCGTATGAACGCACAGATCTCAGAGATGGTAAGAGATAGTGGTTTGACATGTATGGGACATATGCTTCTTATGTCTGCAGGCAGATCAAGTTTATTTTCAATTTTGGCCACGCCCCCTAACGATCCCGCAATTTAGTAAAAACGTTATATCTCCCACAGTTTTGAAGATAGATGGCTTGTTCTTTAGTTAGCAGGATAACTTATCGATCCGCCAAAGGAATGGAGAAGATCGGATGAACGGTTTTCGAGTTATGATCAAAAGACTGTTGCCGCTGCTACTGCAGCATCAAAACAAGAAAGAAAGTCGGTCAAGCCCGACTATAACATACTCTGTACCAAGAAATTTTGTCTTTTGATCATAACTCGAAAACCGTTCATCCGATCTTCTTCATTCCTTTGGCGGATCGATAAGTTATTCTAATAACTAAATATGTCCAGAAGGAACAAGCCATCTATCTTCAAAACTGTGGGAGATATGACGTTTTTTCTAAATTGCGGGGGCGGGAGGGGGCGTGGCCAAAATTGAAAATAAACTTGATCTGCCTGCAGACATAAGAAGCATATGTCCCATACATGTCAAACCTCTATCTCTTACCATCTCTGAGATCTGTGCGTTCATACGGACAGACAGACGGACAGACGGACGGACGGACAGACGGACAGACGGACATGGCTATATCGACTCGGCTGTTGATGCTGATCAAGAATATATATACTTTATGGGGTCGGAGATGCTTACTTCTGGATGTTACATACTTTTGCACAAACTTATAATACTCTATGTACCTACGGTACAAGAGTATAATTAATGCTGAGAGTATAATTTTCTTGGTACAGAGTATGATATAGTCGGGCTTGACTTTTAATTGTGAACAGGGCAGAAACGAGAAAGCTAAGCTAACTTCGTCTGAGCCGATGCTTTTATAGCCCTGCAAGTGCTCGGTTAATACTTTAATTTCACCCACCACGACCCCTTTTCCGATCGATTGTTCGTATGTGAGCCATATGTTATAGTCATCCGATATGGACAAAATTTTTTAGAATTAGGTGAAAGCTTGTGAAACAAACAAATACAAAATTTTAGCATGCTACCGTTATAAACAAAAAAGTTTTGCTTAACTAAGACTGTTTTTCAGACCTATCTTTTGTATGGCAGCTATAGTTGTACGATTTTCATCAAACTAGGCAGAGTTTTGAAAAAGCAAAAAAAAACATGGAAACAAAGTTTGGAGACGTTTCCATTGAAAAGAAAACAGCTTTTCTCACTAAAACTGTGGGATCTGTGAGATATAGTCATCCGATCCGATCGGTTCCCAAATATTAGTAACGTGCAGCAAAAAGAAGACTCTGTGCAATTCGGATCAATAGCTTCAAAACTGGGTCGGAAATTAATATTTCTATACGTTGCAAACTTCTGGGAAACTACCCTTTTCAAGGGTATAAAAATGTCAATTTGAACATGTCATTTCGAAGCTATGTATAACATTTCATTTTGACCATTAACAGATGGAAACAGACAAATATTGTTTAATTTCGAGACTTCAAGCAACGTAGTTTGATGCCCAGTCCAGGAGACGAAAAGTAAATAAGCTAATAAAAATAAAGGAAAGATGACTTCAGCTAGGCCGAAGTTTGTACACCCTTGCAGCACGATTTTCTAACTAATTTGAAGGACATTTCCACTGAAAACAAGTTTTGCTCACTGAGACTACTTTTCTGACTCTAATTTTCTATGTCAGCTATACTATATAGATGTCCGACTTGGACCAAACTTAGTGGAATAATGGCAAAGCATAGCAAACTTAGAAATACAAAGTTTGGACACGGTTGCATTGAAAACAAAAAAGTTTTTCTCACTAAAACTAGTTTCTCGACAAATCATTCCTATGGTAGCTATAACCTATAGTCATCCGATTTTGACAATACTTTGAAAAATTGTGTGAAAGCCTATAAAATAAATAACTGGCATTTTAAAGAGGTTAACATTGAAAACAAAAAAGTTCAAAGCTTCACCGCCCAAGAAATTTCTCATCGTTTGATGGATGAAAAATTGAAGAGATCCATCTCTCATTACCCCAACAGATGATAATAGTAGATCAACTGACGATATGGTTTCTCTTTGATTCTATTTTATGCATCATGCGAATTCATGACAGAAAAAGTCCGGTGAATTTGAGGATCATTTGGAAACTGGTTTTCAAAAGAGCCTGCTGACACAAAATTGTGCTAGTTGCTTACATAGATAATATAAAATGTAAATCCTTAAATTTATTTACGGTCTGGTTTTTAAGTGAATATCTTTGACCATTTTAATATCTTTAAAATCCTAAGAAGAATGTCCATAAGTTCCTGAAGAAATACCCTTCGAAAACAGGGAATGTCAGCTATAAAGGAATACATACCTTCCATCTTACAAACCCTGTTTCTCATATACGAAATATTGAATACAAATTATCCTGGTCAGTATCATTGGATAAGGAAAAACCAATTTACGTCTTAAAACTACTTAGAGATCCGAACCAAATCGTTTTTCTTTGTAGATTTCGGTTTGGCTCAGTATTTCTGGAAGAAAGCCGGTACGGTTTGCGGATCGGTTCACCAGATGGAATGAGTGGTTCGGTTCGGAACAGAACTAGCTTGCATCCCTGATATAATTCGGCAGAAATGGTATATATTCGCCTAAAAAAAAGGGTAGAATTTATTTGCATGATTAATTTCAGTGCTGCGAAACTTTAATCAACTGGTAGAGCAACCTCCAAAGTCGGGTGAATTTATAAATATGTCTAAAGCTTTAAGATACATTTCTTTTTAGAAATGCTTACTCATAAGAAGTTAAAGCTGGATTGCTTTATACGCATTTCAAATGCTGATGCCTTACTTTTATAAACCTTTATAGTTTAATGGAAGCCATCAAAACTTTGCGTTTGTCTTTTTAAGATTTGAAATTAAATTTAACACTAAAATGCCAAGCACATGAGCTATCTTTAAGATTCAGCTGACCCTGTAATTATGACGCGCACCTTTCGGTGTGCATATGTGTGTGTGCGTATGTGTGTCGCCGGCAGAGGCAACGCGTCGCCGTTTGTTTTTAGATACAAATCTGAATGAAATGTCGCCGCTGCTTATCAGATAGGTTCAGAACGCGCTGGAGTGCGGTTTGTTGTGGATCTGCATTCCATAAGCCGAGAGTGAATCATAGTGTGGATTTCCGTATACAGATGGCTCGTACCGGTGGTTAAGGTCAAGTGAATGCGTCGGAGCGCACCCAGACCGCAACGTGGTGCCGTATCCGGGAGCGACCTCGCCGGCAATTTGGTGTGATTGCGTGTCAGTCAAGAAATAAGTCGGGTTGGGGAGTCGCTACCTTTGCGACATCGAATTATTATAATTAGCATAGGGAGACGAGAGACTTGCCCAGTTAAACGGCAGTGGAAAAATTCTAAGAGGGGAGAGCCAGAGAGGGGGGACGGCGGTAGAGAGCGGGGAGAGATCATGTCCGAGGCCACTTTTGTTCCTGCGAATGTCAGCCAGTTGCTAGGCCCGCAGCGCGATTCGCTGGCCATCGTCATACCGGTTTCCGTTATCTATGGACTAATTTTCCTCAGCGGCGTCGTGGGCAACATCAGCACCTGCATTGTGATCAAGAAGAACCGTTCCATGCACACGGCCACCAACTACTATCTCTTCTCGTTGGCCATTTCGGACTTTATGCTGCTGCTGTCGGGCGTGCCGCAGGAAGTCTACTTCATCTGGTCCAAATATCCATATGTTTTCGGTGAATACTTCTGCATAGGACGTGGACTTTTAGCCGAGACATCGGCCAACGCCACCGTACTGACCATCACAGCTTTTACCGTGGAACGGTATATAGCAATCTGCCATCCGTTTCTGGGTCAGGCCATGAGCAAGCTAAGTCGTGCCATACGCATTATAATACTCATCTGGGTTTTGGCCATATTGACGGCCATACCGCAGGCGGCTCAATTTGGCATTGATAGCTATGCCGGTGTGGACAAGTGTGTGGTGGTGCGCATCATTTTGGAGCATTCGTTTCAGTTGTCCACGTTTATCTTCTTCTTTGCACCCATGTCGATCATTTTTGTGCTGTATCTGCTGATTGGTTTGCACTTGTATCGTTCCAATCTCATTGGAGGCGGCGACGGAGGAGCGGTTAGCGAGCGACGTCATCCCATAAAGAGTGTAAACAGTGACACGATCCTGTATCGATATGCCGGCTCGAGTGGTGGACTAGCGGGAGGACCACAACTAAGCTCGGTGAGGGGTCGTCTCAATCATTATGGCACACGACGTCTGCTGAGGATGCTGGGTGAGTCAGTGGGTGAGTGAGTGGTAATTACACTATTCAACAGCCCAAATGATTTCAGCCTGAAACCCATTTTGACTCGGAAACAAATGACAAAAAATTAGACAAAAAATATTAAGAATCAAGAAAGAAATTCCGTTTAGTTGAGAGTTCATATAGGGGTTCATATCAAAATTTAGAAAATTTTTGTCGATTGTCGAATTAAGAAAATTTGGTATTTTTAGTTATTTCAAAGTTATAATATTGACACTGACAGTCTATTCATACTGAGTAAAATATTTAAGAATAATGAGACATTTCTCTGAACATAAATATAACACACCAGTCAACTGACACTGTCTGTGGTAAATGAACACTGTTCACACTTGTATGTCAGCAACTGGCACCTAAAAATCTTCCAGTGTGTCTGAACGCACCAAGTTTTCGTAGGAATATAAGTTAGCTTAAAGGTCTATTATGAAATTCTTTTGTTTGTTTGTAGTTATGAGATCTGGTTAGTTTCGAAAAGAAGTCTTCAAACCTTATACTCAGAACGATAGAATATTACTTTGTTGGAAGTATTTTAAATAAGCAGCAACAGTTTGGCTGACTTCTTCTTAATGAATGAAAAATCTATAAAAATGTTCATATTTACAGTCGAGATTCTCTATTGCGAACTTTATACTCAACCATATTTTCCAGAGCACTACAATTTCGTTTAATGTTAAAACGATTTTATATTACGAATTTTCTATATAATGAAGTTGTTTTTTGTCCCCTTGAGATTCACCGTATAAAAGTTCGATTGTATCTTTAGAGTCCCCACCCGTATTATCCTCTGTTTTAAAGGCTTTCGACTCCAAAGCTTATAAAATGATTCACAAAGTAAGAGCCACTTCTTGGAAATATTTATACTCTGTACCGAAGGTACATAGAGTATTATAAGTTTGTGCATAAGTTTGTAACAGGCAGAAGGAAGCATCTCCGACCCCATAAAGTATATATATTCTTGATCAGCATCAACAGCCAAGTCGATATAGCCATGTCCGTCTGTCCGTCTGTCCGTCTGTCCGTCCGTCCGTCTGTCCGTCTGTCTGTCTGTCCGTATGAACGCACAGATCTCAGAGATGGTAAGAGATAGAGGTTTGACATGTATGGGACATATGCTTCTTATGTCTGCAGGCAGATCAAGTTTATTTTCAATTTTGGCCACGCCCCCTTCCGCCCCCGCAATTTAGAAAAAACGTTATATCTCCCACAGTTTTAAAGATAGATGGTTCGTTTCTTCTGGACATATTTAGTAATTAAGATAACTTATCGATCCGCCAAAGGAATGAAGAAGATCGGATGAACAGTTTTCGAGTTATGATCAAAAGACACATTTTTTTGGTACAGAGTATGTTATAGTCGGGCTTGACCGACTTTCTTTCTTGTTTTCATTTGTAGACTGTGGAATGGAATTTTTCTTAAGCACCCCGGAATTTTTATTTCGTCACAATGCTCTATTTACGATAGTAAATTATATTTTGAATAATCCCTTGTAATGTGTGCTACAAAACATTTTCGCCCCAAAATCAATACAATTCGCGTACAGTTGGTATCGTTTTTAAGTCGATTATCATATATAAAAACTTGTATAAAACATGGACCAAAACCTTGAACCTCAAATTACTAAACCCTAACCATTGGTAAGTTTTGGTTCGAACCTGCGAACCGGAGCTCACAAATTTCATTTGGACCTGCTTTCGGCATTCGCCCAAGTGAAAGAGGAAAACAATCAATAAAGTCAGCGACATAAATTACAATTTTATGAACTGCACTTATTTTGATAAATAGATTTATCACATTTTCATTGCGAAAAGTTGACGTCTCGCTACTTTCACTATCAGTTTTTACGATTTGGACACGTGGACGCTTGAATTTCGAATTCAAATTGCATTATCATTTAAGTGTGTGACATAAAGTTATATGGTAACTAGATATCGTCCAATAAAATTGTACGAATTTAAATCACTAATTATTGAGTTACCATTTTCAATTCGTAAAATATTTTACAATTTTGAGGCCTTCATCTACAAACCACATTTGTAAGTTCCCGGGTTCAGGGTGCACGTGCTAAATTCGCAAAAGAAGGGTGAAAATGGATAACCGACATTGCTCTAACTGTTAAGCTATTTGATGACTTACAACTGATACATGTAATCAAACTCATTTTAATTACATGTTTACTAACCTATCAATTAAAAAGACACCTTTAGATTACATGTTGACTATTTTTTACATGCTTATGAATATTTTTGCAAGCTCCACATAAATTGTTTTCGTATTTATGAAAATTCTCAATTTATTAAAAATATTTGTTTATTCAAGTTGAATTGTTAGTTTTCTCTCGGCAAATTTGCATTTTGATATCTGGACTATAGAACAGCAATCGCTTTTTTCAGACAAAACTATGCCATTTGTGCACCAACCTAGTTCAGAAGCTGAAATTTTTGACAATCACCTTTTAAAAGATTCAAAATAATGCTCATAATTGAAAAAAAATAAAAATTTAAAAGACGATTACAGGCCACATCAAAGTTGAAACTTTCTTTAGTTTTTTCGATTTTTAATTTTAAAAAATTGTAGTTAAGAGAAGTTTATATAAGTGAATCTATTTTCAACTATTGGACTATTTTAGCTGGTGACTTCTTCTGTTATCTAGTCGTTTTTGGGAGAATGAGTATTTAAATAAGTAAGAAATTTAAAAAAATAAATCCAGAGAAAGTTTTGAATAACTTACAATAGAAAAGATCCTCGACCCAAAGCTTGCAAAAGGATTAATTGATCGCTTCCGACCCTCAAAAGAACCAATTCCCTTAGAAACCTCTGGAATATAATTGGCCCTGATATGGTTAGTAATAGATGTTAGACGGGTGTGGTGCAGCGGATAGTGTGTCTTTGACTGGTGTCGGGACATCTAAGGAAATAGCTTCTTCTTTCAATTCTTCTCACCCGGTCACCTTTACAATATATTGGCGACAGATTTGTAATAACTAGCCATAAAATAGCTTCTCTAACTTTTTCGTTCGGGTTTGGCGTTCCACTGTAGGTCACAGAAGCACAGAAGCCAAGAGATTGAGAAGAACTCGGATTGGCCCGTTGGGCTGTGTAAATCCCAATTCATTTGCAGTCGTTGTATGTCACAAGAAATGTTGGCCCTGTTAAAACTTACACTGTGACGATGTTTCCTAAGTCATTATTTTACTTTTGGAGTTCTCAAGGCTTTATTTCGTGGAAGATGTTAGTAGCCACAGCAGCCACTGATATCCATATGAACTATTTAATTTTCTTCCCGGGAAATCATAAAAAAGAACTGCTGCAAACCGGTTTTGAACTGAATCGGATCAAACCCGAAACTCCTCCTATGTAACGAACATAACATTTCGGTTCGGCTTAGCAAAAATTACAGACACTAAAAAATTTAACATATCAGCTAGCAACTAAATACTGTAATGTAATATTGTCTGTTTTGGATAAATAATCTAGAAAATCTGTCAGAATTACTTAAAAACCGCCACAAATAATAGCACCTGTTTGCAGGACACGAATACAATTAGCTTATCATAACATTGGAAATATTTTTCAAGGACCAGAAACGGAATTATACATAACATTCATTTGTTTCTACACTCGGGAAAAAATCGGTTTCAGGCTGAGTACCACAAAAGAAAGTGAAATTTTGTGCCATAGTGCTATTTATGCTAAAATTATGAGGCATCTGCTGTGCGTCTAATTCCTGGCCATATGCCAGCAATCATCGTCATCATCATCATCTAATCAGTCAGTCAGCCCATTTGATATTTATGATACCCCCGAAAATTGTCCATTTATCTGTCGCTTAACATGTACAATAGTTGCTGTGGTCGTCTGCTTCTTTCTGTGCTGGGCCCCCTTTCACGCCCAACGCCTGATTGCCATTTATGCACCCGCCCGTGGTGCCAAACTGCATGACCAGCACGAATTCATCTACACGGTGATGACTTATATATCGGGCGTGCTTTATTATCTGTCCACCTGCATCAATCCACTGCTCTACAATTTGATGAGCAATAAATTTCGCGAGGCCTTCAAGGTGTGTACTGGAATCTTTTGTGAACATTTTAAAGCCACGCTTAATCTTATTATCTCTTTTAGTCGGTGCTTTTTGGTAAAAAGTTATCACAAGGCTCGCTGAATTCACGTCTTCAGCTGGATTCAAGACGTCTGAGACGCACCACCACCACACTAAACTCCTCATCCCAAACGCCACGCGTCTCAACTAGTGAGACGACTGAGACGCAATCGAAGCACGCTTTACTGCAGGTGGGTTGACCCATACAACGACTACAAAAAGCGAGGGCAGTTTGAAGAGTTAGTGAGATTTTTAACAGTCAAGAGACCTCAGTAAATTTTGAGCAGCGTCAAGTGTTTACAAATAGACAACCACCCGAATTTTGACTTATTTTGAAGCTTCAATTTGAGCATAAAAACCAAGAATTATTTTAGTTGGACTCACCAAGAAAAAAGTAGAGAGCATAATTTAAGTACGAAAGCTCTTTGAAAAAAAACTCTTCTTGCTTAAAAAGCTTTTTCATGACAGAGAGCATGATACATCAGTAGAGGTAAGGCGACGTCAGTGTGAGTTCTCTGCAAACCAAGTGAATTTTGACAAAATTATAAAAAAAAGTGTCGTAGCTTTAACTTGCGCATAAATACCAAGAATTAGTTTAGTTGGACTCACCAAGAAAAAAGTAAGGAACATAATTTAAGTCCGAATGCTCTTGAACAAAAATTTGAAATTTTGTTGCTTCTTGCTTGAAAATTTTTGGGAATTCGGGGGTCTTAAAATCGATTGGAATTCGCTTTCAATTTAGTCGCTGAGTATCCGAATAGAGAGCAAACAAAGTTGGAGAGTATCGAGCTCAAATAACTATAATCATAGCAAATAAATTGCATCAAACTTGAATGCACCTGCATCTGCGACTTTTCGAGTATTGACTCGACAGGGTATCGATAATTTAGCCTATTTAGCCATTACGGGTATCCTTAAAATTGGTGTCACTAACAAAAACCAAAGAGAGCTTTGAAAGTTGAAGCGGGAAAAAATGGCAAGTCGACTGTTCATAGAAGCAAGTAGCTGGATCTAGAGACACGAATGGCATGACAGAATTGCATAGACACCAGAGACCACATAAATGAAGCCTTGGAATGACGATATGGACAAAAGTTGAGGGGGAACGGAAAAGCTCGCCTTTAAACAAGGAAATCGCAGAAAATATGAAAATTTGCTTGCGGGAGCACTGTGACAAATTGTCCACTAAGTACCCCCAATTTACTCTATAACAAGATAACTTGTGGTCTGGTTTAAGGCTCGTTGGCTCCTGAAACGAGTTCTTAATTAAATAAATTATTTTAAGCAAATACACTTTATCATTCTGCAAACTAAAAGCCATCATGAAAATATGTGAAAATAAAATAAAATTAAGAAAGCATCATCTAAACCAGCGATTTACAATAAACCGTGAGTTCGATGACATAACCTAGCATTACCGTAATTTTGACCTTGAACTTCTTTGATCCAAGTGTAAAACTCTCAATTTTTTCTCCCTGAAGTTTTGGCTTTCTTTCCGTAGCCAAATAAGTTGACTCGATTACTAAAATCAAGAACATTAATGTTTTATAAGAAAACTTAACTTAAAAAGTTATTAACTGAATTGCAACACAACAGACGATAGAAACTTTTGACAATATCCAAAAAATAATATTTTCTATTCGGAGATCGTTGACTGAAAATATAGGCAGCTCAGCTAAGCCATGGATGGTAGCCGCGATTGCTGCTACTCGAGCAATGACCAATACAACCGCAATCCAAATAGCTAGAGCAACTGTGTATAAAACATGAACCCATCAAAGCAGTAGTCAAGGTGGGATTTTAGAGATTTTAGAATTTAGAATAGATTGAAGTAAGAAGGGCCTTTAGAACCCTTAGAACTCCTACTATTTCAAATGCATCAAAAGGGATAGAAAAGGTTCTTTTGTACAAGAAAACCATTCAGTAACAAAAAAAACCCCCTATCTTATACAAACTGCCCTCGTCCATACACTACTTAAACACACACACACTAATTTCCCTGCTCTCCACAGACCTCTCTCAATGATCGCTTGCTGCAGGGAAAGCCTCAACTTGTATCACAATTTGCAATCATCAATGCACCAGACAACTAATTATAGTTGTGCTACCTATACACAGTCGGAGTCTCCTACTCTCCATACATTTTAACACTTGCCGCTATTTGTATTCAATTCAAGACCTCCCAGTTGCTTTCTAATGCTAATTTATTTGAATACTATTTAATTAGTTGTATATTTTCCTTTGCTCTTGCCAAAGCATTTAGTACAAGTTTTTTTAACGACTAAAATAGTTTAGCTGTGCAAGTTTAGTTTTTGCAATTAAGAGTTGGTTTTAAATTTCCAAACACAATCAACAGCAAACGTTCTCTCTGCTCGCAGCATTCATTTCAATGTAAGGTAAACATTCTCGTCCAGGATAGTTTTAGCTTCTATTTTTAAATAATTTTAATTGTTAGTATTGACAACTTTCTTCTGTGTTATTATTGCTGTTGTTGTTGTTGTTGTTTATTTTTATATTTAAATTTTTATGTAAGCTAATTATGTAAAACCTTAAACATGCCGCTGCTAAATAAATTCAATGTCAAAACTCATTAAGTTTGAAATCGTAATTTGTACTGGCCTTGTTATTTGTAGGAAGCCGAAAACTTCGATGTAAACGAAATGAATTTTTTAGTACGGTTTTTTGTTGTATGTAAATGGTGCTTTGACAAGCTACAGATGTCTTCTTTTGCACCGTAAATATTTCCACCTATACAAATTACAATACAAATAAAATTTTAAAAAATTAGGTAGTTTTTTCTTACTCTTTTGATATTTTTATTATTTTATGCTTATTCCTCCTCCTGTTCCAAATTAAGCTGCGGCCTGCCCTTAATTGTTATTTGGACAAAATCCAGTGTATCAGAAAGTACCTTAAAAATGTATTGGTTTGGAACGCATTTAAGGAATCATCTTTGACCACATGACGTATTTATTTTCTTGATCAGCACGATTAGCTGAGTTGATTGAGCTTTGTCCGTCCGTCTGTCTGTCTTTTTTTACGCAAACTGGTCTCTCAGTTTAAAGTCTTCATTTGTCTGCACACTGCTAATTTGTTGGAGCCGCGCGAACTGGATGGTGTTGCTGCAAGCAGGGTTCGGAAGCGGTCTTTGCTCGCAGCTCTCGAGAGCCAGCTAATGCTCTCAGCTCATAGCACTCGGCTCTTGGCTCTGATCTGAGAGCCCTAGGTCGTGCGCCGTGAGCCATCAACCGCCTCTCGGCTAGTGAGCCACAATACTCAGCTCTGAGCTGTGAGCCACAGCTCAGGAGTCGTGAGCCATGAAGTTTTCGGCTCGTATGCTACAGCACTCGGTTCGTTAGTCATACCTCTCGGCTCGTGAGCTATGTTATTACTTTACTCATAGTTGTTGTAACATAATAAAACATGGTGGTTAGAGGGAGACGGAAATTGTGTAAAAATAACTGAGAGAGCGAACAGCTGATTGATATTTTGAGTGAAAAGTCTCTGTTAAATTTTCTTTTCATGTGGCCACTATTTCGCTTGACCAACGGCTAACGATTAATTCTGAGTTGACGGAAAATCTTGGAAGAAATTCGCAAAATCAACCGGCGGAGACAAATCTTTCTCCATCGTGACAATGCGAGCTCCCATACATCACATCCCACAAGTGACTTTTTGACCGGCCAAAACGTCGAATTGATAGGGCATCCGCAGTACAGCCCAGTTTTAGCTACCAAAGATTTCATTTTGAACCCAACCATAAAAAAATTACTGCGTTTTTCCACCCTAACAACTTCATGTATTTGCTGGCAGATTGAAGTTGTTGGGAAGCCGAGGGCTATGGCTCACGAGCCCAGAGCTGTGGCTCACGAGCCGAAAACTATGGCTCACGAGCCCAAATTGAAGGAATTCCTGTTTAAAAAGACTAAAATGTTAATCTGTTTCAGGTCCTAAACGCAAATAAGGTGTAGGTGCAGAAATGTCCTGATAATTCCCGAGAATATTTTTATCTATTTTGTAACATACATCTACCGAATTTGAGCATTTGCATGCTGTCGAATATCTCAAAATAAAACTTCAAAGCTTATTGTGCTCGTTTTGTGGGTGAAATTTCCGTTTGTTTTGACTCACTTAGATAAAGTACTATTTCTTGGCTTTAAAATAAACTATTCCATTTATTTCTAAGATTTTTTTAAACGGAGATCTTATTGGAATATCTTCGCTTTAAAACCCCATACATTTTTGAGATTGTTTGACATAGGACAAATTCGGCAAAATAGACCTTTTAATCTCATTCAAGCTAAAATTACTTTAAATGTAGGCGTAATGCCCAAAAACCCTATAACATACTTGCAATTTTGCAAAGCACTGCAATCAGACAGTTTGTTAATGTTTTTCTGAATTCTTTTGTAACTCTTTGTAGACATAGAATGACACTAGGGTGCAAAAGACAATGCAATCTATAGACACTTAAAAAAACAAGAAAGAAAGTCGGTCAAGCCCGACTATAACATACTCTGTACCAAGAAATTTTGTCTTTTGATCATAACTCGAAAACCGTTCATCCGATCTTCTTTATTCCTTTGGCGGATCGATAAGTTATTCTAATAACTAAATATGTCCCGAAGGAACAAGCCATCTATCTTCAAAACTGTGGGAGATATGACGTTTTTTCTAAATTGCGGGGGCGGGAGGGGGCGTGGCCAAAATTGAAAATAAACTTGATCTGCCTGCAGACATAAGAAGCATATGTCCCATACATGTCAATCCTCTATCTCTTACCATCTCTGAGATCTGTGCGTTCATACGGACAGACAGACAGACGGACAGACGGACATGGCTATATCGACTCGGCTGTTGATGCTGATCAAGAATATATATACTTTATGGGGTCGGAGATGCTTCCTTCTGGATGTTACATACTTTTGCACAAACTTATAATACTCTATGTACCTACGGTACAGAGTATAAAAATAGTGCAAACAAATTATCAACTTGAGCATAATAGAACTTGCGCGACTTTGTATTCAAAAATATTTAAAATAGTTATGAATAAAAGTACGTTAGGCTTACATTAGTTCAATTTGATGGTTTCCCCATGAAAATATGATGAAATATTTTTTGGTCTAGGTGAACCTTTCGAGGAACCCTTTAAGTTACTCTTGTATAGTTCACGCTCAGAAAAGCTTGGCAAGAAGGCGGTGCTTTAAAAACTTAAAAGACCGTTGTTTTGTACTTCTACTCCCAAAAACCTCTTATTTCAGTAAATATTAAGAAAATGTATCAATGATCTTAACATAATATTGCCCCGAAAAATGTTACCTTAGTTTTAAAATATTTTGATTTGGATATTCTTTACATTTTAAGCTGTGCTCTGATACTGAATTTCTTGGCCGTATCAAATCTTAGGAATTTTTCGGGATGGATACTACTTTGACTACCATTAAATTAAGCCAACAGCTATGTCGTTTCCGACTGTTCATGGGAACAAGAGCTGGTCCTTCCGTATTAAAGCTTACAAGCTTATTTCCCTTTCGAACCGTTGACGTTTCAGCAAGGTTTCCGGTTGCGAACCGAATTCCGATCTTTATATTATACTGCTGTCATATTTCCAAATAAACCAAAATAATTTCATTTTCACAAAAATGCAATAGTTATTTTCAGGCACATTAAAATGAAATAAAATCTAATTATACCGCAAATAAAGAACCGGATATATCCAGAGCGGATATTTTAGTCGGGGTAAGAAGAAAAACACAATAATTATTTTTACACTTTGTTTATTTCTTTCAAGAGATTATCGAATTTTTTATGGTTGTGCTCTAATATGAAATGGATTAAATGTATTAATCATTTCATTCACATCAAGGCCATATTCTGTACCACTCACGACACACACACACACAAACAAGCAGTCACATACAGAGACAGAGAGAGAGAGATACAATACAAACATCAAACGAATATTTGATGCGAGAGATTAATGTTTTTCCGAGCATGTGGAGATTGCCTTTTTGATGCACACACACACACACATTTATAAAAATTGGCAAAAAAAATATAGGATAATTTTCCTATCGAACTTCCTTAATTATTTTCAATTGCCATTACTAAGGATTCACATTTCGAGGTCGCCTGAAATTGTAATTTGGTTTCATCGAAATGCGCATAAACAATTTCGTTCTTTTATCGATTTGACTTACTACCACAACCGTCTGCATTACTGAATTATAATGAAGTCACAATGCAATATGAAAATGCAATCAAGCAAATGGAAAACGAAACGCATTTCGAATTCCTTGATGATGTTATCGGGCACTTGCATGGACAACTTTAAAAAGCGGCTACGTATTAACGTGCGTCAGTCAAAGCGATTTTATGCGGTAAGTCCAAAGCGCAGCAGGCCATAAACATCGAAACAAAAAGAGCGAAAGTAAAAAATTATTCCATGAACGTCACGTAAATCCAATAGGCCAAACAGCACAGAGGAAGTACCACACTGGGCCCGCAAAATGACGTGGAAAATATGAAGTTTGTGATTTACGAGCGAGCTGGGAAAACGAGCCAAAAAAAACATAAACAAAAAAACATTCTGACAGCATTAAACGCTACAAGTTTAGACAAACACGCACCCACGTACACACAGCCACACTCATGAGTAGTTGCAAAAAAAAAAGAGAACTAGACAGGCTGGCTGGGAAAGGGGGGGCGGAGTACCTCACTACCAGTATCAGGATAGTTGGCCAAACTGCCAACAGGTGGCGCTGACTTTAGTGTGGGAATTTAATCAAAACAACGAAACGAATGGACACTAATACCAAGAAAGTGAAACCCACATAAACAGTGCACACACACATACACCCCATCAACAGTAGTTCACGCATATAATGCTTGGCCAAGTTTTGTAGCAGCATTTTAGGGTGAACCAAAACTGGATTAGACTGTCCTTCGAATCATAAATAAAATAAAATTTTTTCAAGACTCTAAAGCCGGGTATCCAGCACAGCGGAAACTAAAAATTCCTGCCAAACTTCATATAAAAAAAACTGTGCCAGGAATTTTTAGTTTGCTATTTTCGTTTGTTGTGTATCCAGCAACTCGAACGAAATCCACACTTTATAGATAGCGGCGTATCAATAGCAGCGTTTCGGAAGCGTGTGTGGAACGAGAAACAGCTGATATTCAGGCCAGGAATATATTGCTGACAATTATTTTGGAAGTGATTAGGCAAAAGATGGAGGCAAAAACTGTGCGCAAGACTAAAAATAGAATTGAAATTTTTAACGTAAGGAGAAGATAAATAAAATCAAATAAAAGCAGTTTAGGCAAGACCATGTCTTTGGCGAATCACAGAGAAAAAGCATTTTGACAACATTTCTGTGAAAAGTGCTTGGGAAAATAAATAAATAATATTATGTTCAAAATTATTAAATTCATTAATGTTATAAATGCTTGCTAGCGACTGACTGTAACAACGCTTGAATATAAAGAACAGAGAGAGACACAGAACGCTCCGCTTGCTTCAATTGGGTTCCACACACTCAAAATAAATAGCAAATTCCTGGCAGGAATTTTCCGCAGTGCTGGATACAGGCCTTAAGGGCCGACGATTTCTAATCTTCTACATAGAGCTATCTGTCACATAAACCTACAAATAACCGAGCAACATCTATGTTTATCTGACACAAATTGCAAATTGAATTACCTGCTTGTTCGATTGTGTGGAAAGACACAGAAGTTTCAGTTTCAATTTCAGTTATTCAACAGAAGTGTCAATATAGCTTCAGTCCGTCTAATCATCCGTTCGTTCATATGAACAAACAGGTCTCGAAATGATAAGAGATAAAGGTTTGACATGTATTATACAAATTCTTTTTATATTTTCAGGAATGTCAAGTTTATTTTCAAATTAGGCCAAGCCAAGCGACCCGATTCATAAATTTAAAAAAAACGTCAAATATAACAAAGTTTTATTTATAGAAGGTTCCTACTGAACATATCGATACGCCGGAGGAATGCTGAAGATCGAACGAACGAGCTATAGGGAAATCAAACATATATGTTGGGCAGCACCGGTTGAAACAGCGATGGACAGCACTTCACACACCTTAAAACTTTGTGTAATAAATAGAAACTTTGGGAGGTACAGAATTCGTGTAAGAATAGACGGGCTTAAACCATAGCACATAGAAGGAAGCATCTCCAACTACATAAAGTATATGTATTCTTAAGCAGCAAGGCAAGCTGAATTGATTTAGCCATGTTCGTCTGTTCGTCAATTTCTAATCTATCTCCTCCGTCAGTGCTAATTCTATCTTAACCAAGCATTGCACGAAATCATCTGGCACAAAGACGCTGCACATTTTTTGGAACCGGTCGGATCCGATGACTATAACATAAAGCTGTCATTGGAACGATAGGAAAACTAGTTCTGGTGAAAAAACCTTTTTTGTTTTCATTGCAAACGTCTCCAAACTCCATATTTACTTGTTATCTATGCTTTTCCATGATTCTGCCAAGTTTGGTAGAAATAGGACAACGATATATGTAGTATAGCTGCTCGAAAAAACTCGAAAAGAGCACTGCAAATATATTCTTGACCTAAGAAAATAAATACATTTTCTTAAAAGTACAATTGAAATAAGTAAAACTCCTTTTTTTTCGGAAAGAACATTTCTTAATTTTAGAAAAAATTATTTTAAAATTCGCTCTAAAAAGTAGAAAAATTTATATACAAAATCGACCAAAAATTTACAACAAATTTTCTGCATTCGAATATAAAAAAGGAAACTGAAGCTGTTACTTACGCGAGTACTTGATATTCCAATGCGTTAAGATGCCTTACGTGTTAAAGAGTTCCCGAAGTCCCAAGTAATTATTACAAAGTTTTATGTGCTTGTGAACCAGCAGAAAGCAAATATCCTAGAACAAAATTTGGAAGAAACATTTTATCCATTCTAAAATCAATACCATAGTCTTTTTAAAAATATTTTCTAATTTTAAAGGTATCCTGATAGCGTCTTAGGGTACGGCAGAAAATTGTGTATTGTACAATAATGTACTATTTTCCAAACATAAATTGTAATCTCTACTGAGCATACACTTTCGTTGGTGCAGAGTACCTAAAATTGAAGCCGAGCTTGACCGACTTTCTTATTTGTTTTTCTTTATTACTGATGAATGGATTTTGTGTAGAAATTAATCGATGGATTTATTCATCATCTGAATCTATTGGACGGAGAGACTACCGGTCAATTTCAAATATTTTATATGTTAAAACAAATTGATTTTGTCTATTTCTTCGTCTTTTAGTCATTATAAGAAGCAAGCGAAAAGCCAGATCACAGAAAACGGTGCTCTCCAGCCATAGCCTCCTGTTGGCCAACCGAAGTCTTGCATCACTGAGAGCCGGAAAGACAACTGACATATTTTCCGTTCCCTCTTCTTGGAAATCACTGCTACTGCTTAAATATCATTTATGGAATTTGCTCAACTCATGGACATAAATTCTGTCGGCGTCTCCGCTGCTGATGCCCAAACTTAGAATATGTTTAACTAGTGATCGACTCTTTCCTTAGCGATGAGAGAGTTACCTGTTGGATATTAACAATAAGTGTTAATGAGCATTCGTGACTTTCACAGACGATAATTATTATGGTTGTCTCACAATATTTAAAAAGACGAAAACGAATAACCACCTAATTTTTGGCTATCGTTAACCAAACTTAACTCTTTTCAGTAACTTAATTAAATTTATTTCGGTTACGGTATGGGTTTGATTTTGTTTTTTCCGGCTTAAAATAACGGTTGTTGTTTCGGTTGGATAAATTGATTTATTATTCTTAAACCATCTAGCTTACTGTGTTTAATATAATGTTCAGTTTTATAGTTTAATGATTTTATAAGAATTTTTCTAATTTTCGGTGGACTTTCTCGTGGTTTTTGTTAACTTGTGCACTGCATTTATTTTAAACTTTCGGTTTATGGAATTTTAATGTATTGGACAGTTTGGGTTTGTTTTCCAGGTCTCCAAATCCGAATTATCCTGGAATCATTATAAGATTGAAGTTATTAGATTGTTCTAGAAACAAACATGTTTTGAAATTAGCAGGGAGCGTATCGATTACCCTTTTAAAATACAAATTACTACTCAAGGATTATTTTCTAGTTTTGTTCATTAAAATCAGAAATAACTCTTAAATATTAATTTAAAAATTTAAATTGTGAAATAACCATTATTTTTTAAATTTCAAATTTCTTAGTAAACATTGAATATAAAAATTATTTCCTGATTTTTATTTGAGAAATTAAAAATAAAAATTATCTTGTAATTATTATTAACGAGAGCGTAAGTTAAAGTCGGCCCAGCCCGACTTCGAAATACCCGTTACTCAGTTCAATTACTGTTTAATAACCTCATGCGGCTCGGATAAGTATGCAACATTTTTTAGCTGGCCAAAATTTGAAACAAACTTGATCTGCCTACAGACAATACTAGCTTACGTATAAAATTTGGTTGCTCTAGCTCTTCTAGTCTCTAAGATCTAGGTGTTCATACACACGGACGGACGGACAGACGAACAGACGGACACGGCTATATCGACTCGGCTGTTGATGCTGATGAAGAATATATATACTTTATGATATCGGAGATGCTTCCTTCTGTCTGTTACATACATTTGCACGACTTTAGTATACCCATTTTACTCTATGAGTAATGGGTATAAAAATCGAAAATAAAAATTGAGTTCGAATTGCTGGTGATCCAAGGGACGTAGGACTAAAATCTATGATTAAATTTCTTTCATTTGGTACATTACATGTCATTAACAAAGCCCATATTAAGGATCTAACAATGTGCTCCTATTTATAATTTTGATATTTATTTCATCTATTAGCACAAAGAGGGAAAAACCGAACACATTGGACTCAATATGAGCACAATCGTTACTTAAAACCGACCATGAACGCATAGAAGGAAGCATTTCCGACCACATAAAATATATATATTCTTGATCAGCATGACGTGCTGAGTCGATATTGCCATGTCCGTCTGTCCATTTGTTTCTATGCTATCTCCTCCGTCAGTTTTAAAGCTATCGTCACCAAACTTTGCACGAAGTCTTCTGGTCCAAATACGCTGCACATTTGTCGGAACCGGCCGGATAGCTGTCATAGGAACGATCGGTCGAAAACTAGTTCTAGTGAGAACAACTTTTTTGTTTTTAATGCAAACGTCTCCAAACTTCGTATTTACTAGTTTTTAATGCTTCTCCATAATTCTGCCAAATTTGGTCGAAATCGGACATCTATATGGTATAGCTGTCATACAAAAGTAGAGCCAGAAAAGTAGTCTTATTGGGAAAAACTTGTTTGTTATCAGTGGACATGTCCTTCAAATTAGTTAAAAAACGTGCTGCAAGGGTATACAAACTTCGGCCGAGCCGAAGTTAACTTACCTCTATTTATACTCTGTACCGTAGGTACATAGAGTATTATAAGTTTGTGCAAATGTATGTAACATCCAGAAGGAAGCATCTCCGACCCTATGAAGTATATATATTCTTGATCAGCCGAGTCATGTCCGTCATGTCCGTCTGTCCGTCTGTCTGTCCGTATGAACGCACAGAATCACAGAGATGGTAAGAGATAGAGGTTTGACATATATGGGACATATGCTTCTTATGTCTGCAGGCTGATCAAGTTTATTTTCAATTTTGGCCACGCCCCCTCCCGCCCCCGCAATTTAGAAAAAACGTCATATCTCCCACAGTTTTGAAGATAGATGGCTTGTTCCTTCTGGACATATTTAGTTATCAGGATAACTTATCGATCCGCCAAAGAATGGAGAAGATCGGATGAACGGTTTTCGAGTTATGATCAAAAGACAGTTCGCTGCTACTGCAGCATCAAAATTTATGCTGAGCGTATCATTTTCTTGGTACAGAGTATGTTCTTTCTAGTTTAATTTCCATGTTGTCACCTCAAACGTTTTTTTTTTGAGACGACAAACACTTGATTTGATTGACTTGATTTCATATTCCGTTTGTTCAGAACATTGAACACAGCTGTGTATATAATTATGTTGAGTTTGGTTTAGGTTATAAATGTATCTCACATTTTCGGGGATCTCTATTGATCGTAAAAGGAATCACTATACAAGCGCTGGAGATGTGCTGCTGCTGCTCTGCCCGCCCCTGTTAATAAGAATCTGTTGCATAGCTTGTACTTACAACTTCAGTAAGGTGTTTTCTTTCCTTTTAGAAAGAAAGAAAAATAGTGGTCGTACATGTCTGGAGTCGATCCCCAGACCTTTTCTTCTAAAACCCTTCCATCCAGGCAACAAAAACCGTTGAAAATTTTATAATCAATTTAGAATTACAAAAAAACAATTTTTAAAACGCAGTAGCCTTTCTAATTCAAAATTTTAAAATTCAAATCGCAGTAGCCATGAATGTTGTACTAAGCATTTACTTTCCTACAAAATTTAGTTAAGCTCTGGTGGTCGAACGGAACGGTTCAACAGCAAAAAAATAAAAATAAAATAAAATAATTCAATCTCCCAAAAAATAGGTAAGTGTAAAATAACTGGTGAAGGAATTTTCTTTTAAATAAGTGTTTAATTATTTTTGGCATACTTTTTTTTTCCCCGTCTCCAGAAAAGCGAGGACCATGAATAGCGCCATCAAGAAGGTCATCCCCATGCTGGATCGCATTTTGATACAACGCGCCGAGGTGAAGATGACCACTGCTGGTGGCATATTGCTGCCCGAGGAGTCGGTGCCCAAAGAGATGCAAGGAGTTGTCGTTGCTGTCGGTCCGGGCGCTCGTAATCCCGCTGGCGCCGGACATCTGTCGGTGGGCGTCAAGGAGGGTGATCGTGTGCTGCTACCCAAATACGGCGGCACCAAGGTGGACATGGATGACAAGCGTGAATATGTGCTTTTCCGTGAGAGCGATATTCTGGCCAAGCTGGAGTAGATGGAAGATGCCAAAATCATCATCAAAAACAACAAACGCCATCTGCCAGTCAAACACCAAATGCACACTTAATATACCACACACACACACACACACACACATATATGAGGCTTATGTACAAGAAGTTAAGACGTCTACCCTAGGTTAAGAAAGAACATACTACTACTTCTACAACAACCACCGGCGCCTACATGGACGGATAGATGATCCCTGTATTTGCGCTAATTGCGTTCGAAACTAAATGATTATGATGAAATGTTGTATTTGGTAGCTAACACACAATTTTTCACACTTTTGCACACTATTTTCCACACTCGCGCGGAATAATGCAAATTGTTAACTAATACTTTCAAACACAGCTGCACACTTTAAAGGACACCACACAAGCACACTCATTAAACAATTGTTCAGATGCGTTTTTCTTTCAAGAGCACTTGACATTTTGTTGTTTACTTTCTGAAAATGGAGATATTGCCAGATTCTGCAGGGTTGCTGGTGAGCATTCAAAGCTTCAGTCGTGTCCCTGGGTGCCGCTGCGGCGACTACTTTGCCCCCATCCTTGCCTCACACGGAGTAGATAATGATGCTGCGTCTTGGGGTCGAGCGCCTTATTCCAGTCGTCTGGTTCACTTTCTGAAACGTGCCCCTTACCCTACAGTGACAGATTGTCTGTTACGATTACGCAACGTGCCACCTTCTGCCCGGCTGATTGTGCTTGGATATATTTAAAATGATCGTTGAAGTATACCTCAAAGCACACGTGATGCGGGCCAGTGCCTGCCGCTGGGACTTTTCTAGAAGTTTCACCCCACTAAACAGCGTATCTAACCGAAACGGTTTTCGATATCGGTCGAAGGGCTGTTTATTTAAAGCTATAATAAAAATTAAAAATAAAGGTTTATCCAGCTTACAGAATCCTGCACACTGAATAATTATATCTAAGATATTTCAAATCATCTTCATTTTTTTAAACGTATGATTTTTATAATTTGCGATTCCTGCCTAAATATAAGGTTAAGTTTCCTAATCGTTGGAAAAACAGTTGAGTCAGTGTTAGCTTAAGCTTTCAGCTGGAAAGAAACCGCGTGACTCAGATGTTAGAACATTGCCTTAGTACGTGGAAGTTGTGAGTTCGAGTCCCGCTGCAGGTATAAATATTTATCGACAATGCCGGACAACGTTAAGACGTCATGACATTAGTGTTAAATTACCGGAGGACCCGAATTCGAGTCCCAGTTAAGGTAAGGTAAGTTTTAAACCAAACGATTTTACCACACAAGGTTTTTTTCCATTATTTATACAAGTCCCATGTGTGGATACAAATTGCAAACTTGGCGCTGCAAAAATCGTAACTTTGATCAGAAAGAGACTGTCTGTTTGAACATCTAGATCCCAGAGACTAGAAGACTTCGACCATCCAAGTTTTTAATGAATTTAAATGGACTCCTATTGTCTGCACACAGATCAAGTTTGTTTCGAATTTGTGCCGTGCCCCGTCCCGATCATATTTTGCAATGTGCAGTCGCAGAATTTTCATAAAGATCGGATAATAAATGGCAGAGTTATAAACGAGCAGCATGCGCTGTTTGCCAACATTGTGCTGAAAAATTTAAACAAATAAGTGCACTGG
Source organism: Lordiphosa fenestrarum (assembly GCA_035044985.1). Lineage (NCBI taxonomy): Eukaryota > Metazoa > Arthropoda > Insecta > Diptera > Drosophilidae > Lordiphosa > Lordiphosa fenestrarum. The sequence continues at coordinate 65,112 of JAWNNO010003679.1, forward strand.
AGTTAAGTGCACCGACTACAAAATACCCTGATCATTTCCACATCTGAAACAAACTTGATCTGCGTATGGTATACACCTACCTTTATGCAAATTTGTGGTTCTATCTCTTATAGTTTCTGAGATGGACGTGGATATACAGACAGACGGACGGACTCGATATAGCCATGGCTGCTCGGCTGTTCATGGAGTAGGAAATGTTTGCTTCTCCCTATTAACTGCTTTTGCACAACTTTATGATTTCCCATTTTTAATGGAATCAGGGTTAAATTAAGGCTAATTCTCTGTTAATTAACATAAGGAGAGGTCAATTAACTCAAATTTCCCTGAGTAACGGGTATATCGAAGTCGGGCAGGGCCGACTTTAGCTTCCGCTTTCGTTTTATCAATGTTAACAGTCTTTTTCCTTTCTAGAATGTTTCGCACATAACTTAAGTACTTCCAAGAACATCACCTATTCTCGGTCGATTAAAATCTCGTTTTTTTCTGAGTGAACTTCCAAATGCAAGGTATTTCATGGTGCCTTCGAATACCAAACAAGAAAGAAAGTCGGTCAAGCCCGACTATAACATACTCTGTACCAAGAAATTTTGTCTTTTGATCATAACTCGAAAACCGTTCATCCGATCTTCTTCATTTCTTTGGCGGATCGATAAGTTATTCTAATAACTAAATATGTCCAGAAGGAACAAGCCATCTATCTTCAAAACTGTGGGAGATATGACGTTTTTTCTAAATTGCGGGGGCGGGAGGGGGCGTGGCCAAAATTGAAAATAAACTTGATCTGCCTGCAGACATAAGAAGCATATGTCCCATACACGTCAAACCTCTATCTCTTACCATCTCTGAGATCTGTGCGTTCATACGGACAGACGGACAGACGGACAGACGGACAGACGGACATGGCTATATCGACTCGGCTGTTGATGCTGATCAAGAATATATATACTTTATGGGGTCGGAGATGCTTCCTTCTGGATGTTACATACTTTTGCACAAACTTATAATACTCTATGTACCTACGGTACAGAGTATAATAACCAAAATGTCAGAGTTTTAACTTCACTTACAAAATTCTTTATTATTTGTTTCTTTATTTATAGGTCAAACCCAACCAACATCTATTGACACTGAACTGGACTATAATTAAAAGTTAATCCTCAAGTTTTTACCGCTAAACGCATTTACGTTACGTGGGCTTCGACAGCCGCCTCCGTACCTTCTTCCCAGCCTCCTACTTGCGGCCCACATGCGCCAACCCCTTCCCTGGGCAGCCTGTTGCTTGGACTTTCTCTCTGCGTTCATTGGTGGCATTTGGCGTTCGAGACATTCGTTTCGCTTCGTGCTTCGTGCATTGGACTCGTATTGGCTGTCCCTTATCTTTGCTGGCTCTAACCATTCTGCAGGCCTTTCTGGCTATAAAAGCCGTTGGTCGACCGCATTTTGGTGGCAAATTCAAAAAGTGTTTGAAAGCAGCAACAGTTTGCACAAAGTTACCAGTTCTTGCAAAAGTTAGAAGAAAATAATATAAAGAAAGTTTAATTTCTATCACAAAACATAAGCAAAACTATTTATAAACTCGCAACATGTGGTACCTAAAATTCAGTTGGACTATTTTAGTATTTGTGGCGCTGTTTTCGCTGGTGACAGGTGAATATTATAAACTGTAGCCTATTCTTCGGCTGGGATTTCCGGTGTGTCATCGTGCATGCACAAAATAGCTCCTTAGAATTTACTGCCCCATATATCTCTCGTTCATCAACGGAGCCATAAATGATTACAATATTATTTTGATTAAATTTCTGTCGGCTAATCCGTTTTATCAGTTTCAGTTTTATGCACATTTCCTGTCCTTTGACTCAGCGCTTTTCGCTTTGTTTTCACTATAATTTCGTTATGTACTTTGCATGCGAGCCGGGACCAGGGTCCAAATGCCTCAGCGTTTTTAATTGCTATCGTAAATTAATCCAAACTGCGTGCCAAATAACAACGGCCATAGCATTTTGGTTGCGGCATTCGTGAGACGGTGACAAACGAATAAACAACAAAAACGTGTGAATTTTGTCCACCTGTGCGGCCTGCAGGGCATTGCAGTTAGCGCTGTGAGTGGGCACTGCGATATGGCTCTTCCACCACAAATAACCATCCATTGACAGAGTTCCAGTTATGGGCAGACAACGATAGTTATTAATGCGGCAATTGCTTTGAAAGTGAGCCAAGCTTATCAGTAATCTATAGGGTAAGGGGCTTGTTTGGGTTAGGTTCGGATTCAATATGAAAATGTTACATGCATCGGTTAATGAAAGTCAAGTGCAACCTGTTGAAATGAAATTTTTTTGTAATGAAGTTACCATAACTGGCGAAAAATGTAACATTTTTCCATTGGCTATTTCGCAAAAGCCATAAAACACTCAACAAGTTGTTTCTTATACAGAAGCGTAGACAAATTTTTGCAAGGGGGTGGATGAAGTATTAATTTAAGAAACTTTTAATCTTTAAGGAATTGTTTCTTATAAAAAAGAAATTGCATTGTTTATTGACGACTGTACTCCTTGGAGGGGCGGTTTGAATACACAGGCTGAACATTATATCCCGATAAAATGTCTGCCTTTATCAAGGTAATCATTGTGAATTAAGCTTCAAACATCCCTAAGAAAGCGTAGCTAAACTTGTTTTACCTACACCTATAAATATTGGTCTTCTTTGGACTTAATTCTCCAGAAACAGTCAACTGTTTTGATTGATCATTGTTCTCTGGTTTCCCCAAAAACATATATAAAATTAGTTTCAACTGGGAAAATTCTGTAGTCTTTCAATTTCGAGGCAGTAAGCAAGAAAGTGTCATTCACGCATTAAGCCCATGGCAGCTGTATGATATAGACGTCCGAGTAAAGTTTCCTTAATATGTGTAAGTGGCGAAGATATCTGTTACCCTGTTTGTACACGGCACAACAATGATCATGATTAATGCTCTTTAAAGTATGCAATGCTTCATAATATTACTAATTCAGGAAAAAATTCTCATGTGGTTAGCTGACTACTAACTCATTTTGAATACCTTCAATTAGTCCGTCAATATAAGTGAATGCAAAGTGTAGATTATGAATGACGCAGGCATAACAGACTCTCAGTTTCTTATTAAAATTGGTAATTATTAAAGGAAATGAATATGGCATACTTTTAGGGGCATTTATCATATTGTTCTTTTTGTGTATAAAAGGGGTATGTTAGGGCATATTTATATTTGTTTAAAATTTAATTCATAAAAATACTCGACGCCTCAGTGTGTGGGCACAAGCCACCCAGCTTAATTTGTGTTTCCCAACTTCATCTGTATATATTTCCTTTTGGGGATGGCGAGATGAGAAAATTCAACAACATTTGCTCTTCTTTTTGTTTTTGCTGCCCCCAGCTGCTCTGAACTTTACAAATCTCCATCTTATGGAAAACACAATGGCAGAGGTTATGCTTAGGGCAATAAATTGTAGTTCTTAGAAGCAATATTGTTGTGGTTAACACTGAAATAACAAACGATAACACAACGTATTGACGAGCTAGCGCTATTTGTGTTGTTTACAGTGAGTTGAAAAAACTATTTTCATCTAGAATCTCCACACACCACTGTCTACTCCAGTTTTGCTGCCTTGGGTTATATGTTACATCATTCGACGTGGATTATCTCAAAAAGAGTGTACAATGAACTCAGTTCCTTGTATGGTGATAAAGCCTCATCAAAAACCACTGTATATCCCTGATGTAGTGAAGTCAATCGTAGTCGTTGGTAGTTCGCTCAGCGACTATATTGGTAAGGGTCGTCCAAAATCGGCTGTTGTGCCATAAAGCATCAATGCTCTGCGTGAACTGATAATGTAAGACAGTCATAAGACATACCGTGAGATTGAGGCATCCCTAGACATTGGCTCCACCAGCATACAGAAGAGTTTTAATATAAAAAGGGTTTGTTCGCATTGGACCAGTATAGCCAACTTTTGTCGATAAATCATATGTTTTTATCGGTAAAGAGACGGAAAAAAAGCTGAAAAATCACACTACTTTTGTACTATCAACACACAGCGACAACAATTTAAACTTAATTGTTAATGGTAATTCAGCAAACAATGACCCGGTCCATTGGGAACGATATATCGATATATCATCATTATATTAATTGGACAATTGGCGTAATAAAATGCATAATATATTAGGTAAATCAGTTGCTTTATAAGATCAACCGAGTGAGTGTTCCAAGACCAAGCCAAATCCCACAAAAGATGTTCGCGCGCTAACCACTACGTCGCCAGTTTTTTTTCGTCCGAATAACCCACTGTTCCGCTTGAGCAGCGCACAACGGTCAATTTGGAGTGGTACATGAGCAATTCGTTCCGAAGACGAACAATTCTCTATCATGGCAATGCGTTCTCTCACACATTATGTCACACACATAGATTTTTTGACCGGCATTGAATGCACCCAATCATTCCTTTTTATTCCCGAACATAAAAAAGAACTGCGTGGTGAACGATTTTCTACGCCTAACAAAGATATTGATGCGTATATTTGAAGCAGTCCATATTTTTGAAGGAGCCTCAATCGAAATTTAAAAAGTGCTTCGAAAATTGCTTTGAGCGAATGCAAAAGTGCATAAATTTTAATAGAGAATACCGTATCAATAAAAACATTTATTTTTTTAAATCCCAAAATATAAATAATACTCCACGTGCTTGCAAATTGTACTTAATCAGATTTTAACTGGCTTCGCGAACTAAAAGCATTTTTTACTAACAATCATTCACAATTAAGGTTATTAGCAGCTTTCCAAAATGATGCCATTAATCTTATGAGGAAATGTCTTTTCGTCATTAAGTGATAGGTGTTAAGTGTTGCGCTGAAGATCATATAGTTAGCTAAAGCTGGTCCATCTTTCTTCTGCTTATTTCTTTCCAAAAGCAGTGGATTTAAACAGGGATGCAAACCGGTTCTGAACCGAACCGGTTTTGAACCGAACCGAACCGCTTATTCCAGCTTGTAAACCGAACCGCAAACCGAACCGGCTTCCTACCAGAATTGCTAAACCGAACCGAAAACCACAAAAGAAAACGGTTCGGATCGGTTTAGCTCTCCGACGACTTTTAACTGGAGTCGCTTTCCCCTAGCCAATGTTTTTAATTAATTTGGGAATTTGAATCGATTCCAGAAGATAATTTTTATACATTTCGTTCGACCCTCTACATAGGATGAATTGACACAAATTTTACAACTTGTAGTATTCCTTAATATTCTTAATATTCCTGTCATCAATCCGTCTTTTTCCTCTAGTAGACAACATTTTCAATTCAATCTTCTTTACCTTAATTCAATTTTAGACAAGAGAGTTTTATTTCGTATAATATGATGAATAGGGTATGTAAGATGCATGGAAGGTATTCTTTTCTAGCCGACATTCTCTCTTTTTGAAGGGCATACCTCTAGGAATTCACATACGAATTTCAGTAAGTCCGACATAATAAACAATGCACATTCTTCTAATGATTTTAAAGACATTCAAATGGATTAGAAGAATTAAATTTCAAAAGTGTTCGAAAAGTACCATTTTTACAGATATCTCAATATTTCATAATGTGTGTTTGTGAACCACTGAACCGAACCGAAACTGCGTTTCAGTTAGCTCCAAAAACCATGTAATGAACCGAACCGGCGGTTCAGAAATTGTGAGAACCACTAAACCGAACCAGTAATTATTTTCGAGTCGTTTGCATCCCTGGATTTAAATTTAAATGGATGTTACAAGTCTCTTTCTGGTACTATTTACATAATCAAGTGGAAGCAACTGTTGATAAACGTAAATTTCCACTGCCAATTCTCCGTTTCCTTGGCATTCGAATCAAGCAATAGCCAGTAAGCAAAGCAAACTTTAGTTTTCAAGTTCTTCGAAACCCATTTCAAAGTTATCGCTAGCTGATCTGGGATTCATCTCTGGTGATTCCCTCGACAAAGTTTAATTAGCTGGACAGTCAACTGGTCTTATGTACGGGTTTCTCTCCTCTTGAAACAGTATAGCCAGGCACATAACAAACCATTAAAAGTAGATTTTAATGTATTTTACTTCCCCCTGATACAATGCGCCGCACTTTTAACTTCGGCGAGTTGTTAAAATCGAAATTGCTCCAAGCATATACACTTACCCAAGTACCCTAGATGTAGACTCGTATTGTGGCCATTAAACTGGATGGTCACGTTAATTAGGCGCTTAAGAGCGGACTTTATTAAATGACAGCTCTTCGATGCGGAGCCCAGACAGCAACAGGCTGCTATCTGTGATGGCCTTAGTGTGTGTGCGTGTGTGCGGGCGTTGAGGGCACCCAGCAACAATTAATCCACGGTTTAAGTAATTGACAAATGATTACATGTTAGATATTCATATCATCGGGGTGGCAACTGTCGTTGGGCCAGGCATTTCTGCGAAGTCTGTACAAAATATATTTATCTCGGCTTATGCAAACAACTGCAGACGCCGGATCCCAGCTGCGTCATGGAACTTGTTGCTGTTGCTTTGTTACCAAGTTGCGCAAAAGTGTACCAGCTGCCTTTTGACACCTCTTTTGTTCGGATGCTGATGCGTTACCCATCCATTTGTCTGATTAGTTTTTGGCCACATAATGCACCGAAGCGTCAAGGACGTTGCATAAGGAGGAGCACATAAAGCAACGCATTTTGCAGTTGCCAGAGAGCTACTCCATGTTAACTCCATGGCAGCTGCCTGAGCTGCTGAGTGCTCCGCAGTGCATTACTCAACTACTTGCCAGTTATTACCCTGGTCATGGCATACGAGTTTGTAATGGCCACATTTATCATGTATGTATGGCGGCGACATTAGCAAACAGGTAAACACAATGGATGCAGGCAGAGTTTTTTCCTATTATTTTTTTTAAAGCTGCCTACGCAGTTTAACTGGATTAGAATGCCCAGCAGGCAGGCCAAGAAGTTGTGTAGGTTGAACATTTTCACTAGGCTCATTAGTTCATAACTTTTTGCGCAGCAGCTTAACTCTTCGCTGGTTCCGCCGTGCTGCTCTCTGATGATGATTTATTCTAAATTGAGAAAAATGTTGCATACTTTCAGGCTCCTGTTTGGAATACGGCCATTCATGTTGGGGAGGTAAGTGTACCATTGTTTGGTTTTTGGCTTGGGTTAGTCATTCAACAATTTGCTAACTTTATTTTTATTATGCTTCAGCACATGGCAAACGCTCAGGTGGCAAGGCGGCAATGGCAACAAAACTGGTAAGTGGGAAAGTACATAAGAACTCGATTTGTTACTGCCATCTAAAAATATCAATATTAGAGATGGGGAGGGATTTAATGATTCCAAAGCTATTGTTGGGTCACAAGTTACTTTTAATGTGTGCAACAGGCTTAAGCCGGTGGCCGGTTAAGTTCAACCTCGAAACTTCTATTGAAAAAAGGATTTTCAATATGTGAAGTCAGTTGACGATTGAAAACAGACCTCGTCTAGGTCCTTTGTGCTGTTTAGCCATATAAGTTTTATTTTTGTAAAGCTTATATATCCCGAAAAGTCGCTTATTAATTCAAAATAAATGTTACTTTTCATTATCTCTTAACTCCATTTAAAGCGAGCTTGAACGTACCCAGAAATACTGAGTGACGTCTCCAATTTTACAATTTTTTTATATGCTTCAGCCAAGACTGCATTTCGACTCAGAACCGAACCCCGAACATCCTCTTCAGAACTAAACCCTGAAAAAAGATTTAAAACTGAAACCCCTAGAAACTTTTCAGAAATTTTGGAACTCTCAATGAACCTTTTGAACCAGAGCTGTACCCAATCTATTTCGTAAAAGGTTCGGTGAAAAATATGACTATATTCACTTTTATAAGAACCAGAACACTCCTAAAAGTCATGAAGGGTTCACCCCAATGCTCGAACCCGCGAACCCAGAGGGTCGCTGAACCGAGGTTCAGGTTCGAACAGGGGTACAGTCATATTTTGTATTTGTTTATGTAAATTGAAAGAAAACTAAACATTTTATTTTTAATATAAAATTTGAGCTTAGTGTAAGTTAATCATTGATATGTCTTCAAGTAATTATTCATCGATGCTGGCTCTATGGCTGGATTAAACAAGTCAACACGGTCGACTGATACTTGTGTTGCGGGAACAGCTAAAAGTTTTCCAAAAACTTTAAAACATTCGAATTTTGAATCAATTTTTGAAAATACATTTTGGAAGCGAATTAGCTATTGTTTCGTTTTCGTTGTCGAGACTCCCACAAACTGAGAGATAGGTAATACTATTTGAAACCAAAAAAGGGAAAAATTGTCCAAGTTTTTGTAGAGAAAGCTTCGAGAAATTGTCAAAGACGTATCTATTCTCAATAAAATGAATCCCTATGGCAGTCTGAAATCATTTTGTTTGAAATCATTGCCAAATGCAAAAATATATAAAAAGGCAACACAACGTAGGAGCAATATCAAAAACATCATTAAAATACATTTTTTTTTAAACCTATTACTTAAATATTCTTGATCAGCACAATAACCGAGTCGATTTACTCTTATCTATCTGTCCGTCTCTCCGTGAATGAAAAAGGCTATTAAAGACATATCCAGTCCAGTCATTCAATCGATATATGGTTATATACGGTAGCCAATATTCCTTCCCATCTCTTACCTATTTTTTATTGGTATCCAAATACTAATTCCTTTCTTTCCCCCAACAGCAGCCATCTACCGCCTATGCCGTAGACACTCTCGCTGAGCAACTCTTCAACAACAACAACAACAATCCCGAAGACATTGATGAAACCAACACCAACAACGACTTGGCACCAGCCGCCCTGCCTTCCTCCAGCCAGATCGAGCCCTTGCTTAGGGAACAGGAACGCACACGGAATCGCAAATGGTCTCAGCTAATGCGTCAGCAACGCATTGAGTTCAGACAACAACAGCAACAGCAGCAGCAGCAGCAACATGGTCCAAATGTTGGTCAATACGATGGTAGCAATTCGGCAGCAGAAAGTTGGCGAAAACTGCAGCAAGCTTTGTTGATCGCCAACCAGGCAGAGCAACCGCGAACGCTGGGCGAGCTCTATGAACTTGACTCCAACAAGTGAACCAATGATAACACACTGCAACCAACTGGAAACAACAAAAACAACAACAACAATTAAACGATATTTATTCCACAAAAACAAAAGCGTATTGCATGCTGTTTGAGTGCTCCAATTGGAAGATTAGAACAATTGTCACGCCAGATGTGTCCGAATTCCCGTAATATATCTAAGATTTTTACCAATTTGTTGTTTATTTATTACAGTTACTTTAACATTTACATTAACATTTAACTCCCTCAATATTGCGTCACTGGCTGGATGCCGCAATATTGGCCAGTTCGTTGCCAACTCTTAATACCACAATCTTAATCCCTATGCATAAAAACATACGATTTCAATAAAGAGACAGAAAGGTACTCAAGAGTCTTTATTTAAGCCTTGATTTTGGCGGGTATTTGGAAACAGGCCGCATCCCCCTCCTTATCGCCCAGTCCCCAGTGAATCTCCAGACTGACGGTGGGATAGACGGGCAGTATTTTAAAGCTATTCTTGTAGGTGTAAGTCTCGCCGGCCTTCAAGGGGCAGCCGACCTTATGTTCGCCCGAGGCATCATAGATATGCGGACAGGCGCTGGTGCCATAGTAGCCAGGGAAGGGCAGAGGCACATCCAGAATAATGCCCTGTATATCCGAGTTGAGCTCTTGGAAGTCACGCTCCGGCTTTAGTTTCATCATAATGCTGGCCTCTGTGTTGCGCTTCAATATGCATTTGTTCTTCGGACAATTGGAGATGGTCACCTCGCTGGGACCCAAGGCCTTGGCTTTGGCTATAGAATAATATGAAATGAGACTACAAGTGTCTGTTTGATCACAGCCAATTTCCACACTTACACTTTGGACAGGGCTTGACCTCGGTGGCTTTAGAGCAACCCAGCAGACTGGCACAGATCAACAAAAGCACCGCGTTGAGCTTCATTTCGTGGCCGCAGCTATTGGGTGAGATTTGAGAGAGAGATGTGAGATTTAAAATGAATTGCTAATTGCTGTGCAACTACTTTTGGACAACAAATCCCACACTACATAACCGGTCCAACCTCTCTCAGTTTAAAGCGAAAGATTGACCTTGACTTAAAAATCGGCAAACTACACAAAAAACCAGTGAAACTGAAACTTAACACTTAAGTATACAACGAGCTGATGATCTGTGTAGTTAAGTGGATATTAGAAAGATAATTTATTAGGTGTGAAGATATTTGAAGTGCTACAATCGGCCAATTTGGCAATTACATGTTTGTGCATAATGAAATAATTAGGAGGATACTTTTTCTCTTCAGGAATTTATACCGAACCGAGTTTCGGTTCCGGTAGTCTCATGCAATACTTCCAGGCAACACGTTCAAATATCAACATTTGTCGTATTTCGAAATTCTGACGAAACACACTTTTGTATAAACAATTTAGCTATTCCCCCGACCTAATAAAATTTTATTAAAAGTCGCCAAAATGGTAATGTCGTCTAAGCCACTTAGATAGTAGCAATAGCAATTTCTATGAAGTGAGAAAAGGCTCTGACCTAGTAAAGGATGAACTTACTTGTTGGCAACACTGTTTTGGGCATATCAGCTGATTTCGTTTTACATGTTACTGTCAAACATGTTCAGTTTGGTCTATAACTTAGCCATGAATCGACTTATAAACGAACAACGCTTGCAGAACAAAATTCAGGCCATTTTTTTTTATCGGAAAATTGTGTTTGATAAACTGGTTCTGGTTGAATGAACGAACAAAAGTTCAGCCAGAAGCATTGCAAGAGCTGCCAATGTGTCCCGAAAAATGCACTATTTGGTGTGAACTATGGGCCGGTGGCACCATTGGACCGTACTTTTTTAGAAATGACGAAGGCTGGAACGTTACTGTGAATAAATAATGATTACAATTTTTTTTGTCCAAAATGGAAGAGCAGGACTTGACTGACGTATGGTTTCAACAAGACGAAGCCGCACATTCCACACAGCATACAATGGCTCAATCGAGGGCGAGTTTGGTGAATAGTGTGTTTCACGTTTGGGGAAGTTCAATCTAGGCGATCTAGGCATTCACACAATGCTTTGTGGGGCTATGTAAAGCCTCATGTCTATAAAGACCAGTTGACGTCGCGGTTAACATTTAAATGAAATCATTTTTAACAAGAAAGAAAGTCGGTCAAGCCCGACTATAACATACTCTGTACCAAGAAATTTGGTCTTTTGATCATAACTCGAAAACCGTTCATCCGATCTTCTTCATTCCTTTGGCGGATCGATAAGTTATTCTAATAACTAAATATGTCCAGAAGGAGCAAGCCATCTATCTTCAAAACTGTGGGAGATATGACGTTTTTTCTAACTTGCGGGGGCGGGAGGGGGCGTGGCCAAAATTGAAAATAAACTTGATCTGCCTGCAGACATAAGAAGCATATGTCCCATACATGTCAAACCTCTAACTCTTACCATCTCTGAGATCTGTGCGTTCATACGGACAGACAGACCGACGGACAGACGGACAGAAGGACATGGCTATATCGACTCGGCTGTTGATGCTGATCAAGAATATATATACTTTATGGGGTCGGAGATGCTTCCTTCTGGATGTTACATACTTTTGCACAAACTTATAATACTCTATGTACCTACGGTACAGAGTATAAAAATTAAATTATAGAGATCGTTCTTCACGGATTAGATAATCGATGACTACTTATTTAATTTATATTTTCCGAGACCTTTTGATCACAAACTTTTTTGCACTTCCTATTGACAACATTTACTGATTTCGCAAACTCCTTTCAAATAAGAACTTAAGAACTTTCAAGCAAGAACTTAGATTTTACCCTCAATTTCAGACTGATTTATCAAAACCTACTAACGAGGTGATCGATTTGTACACTCTTGAAGGGGTATTACTTATAATTTTGCCCAGATGTTTGGAGAGCATAGAACAAATCATCTCCGACCACATATATATTCATACATATATATTCTTTATCAGAATGACGAGCCGAATCGTCTGACCTTTTTTTGTCCGTCCGTCTGTTTTGAAGCCTCAGTTTTGAAGCTATCGAACTGAAATTTTGCACAGAGGTAAAGGATGGTTATTTCTAGTAGCTGCCGTATAAAAGTTCTTTATTCAAGAGTATTACAATTTCGGCACAGACGAAGTTAGCTTTACTTTCTCGTTCATAACTATGTGACAAGATACTTATTTGAACATTAAGATATTCAATATTGACCAAACGAAAAAGAATGTTATTTTCAGATACAAACAAGATTGAACATATTTAACAACGTGCCGAATGCCGAATAATTTTATAACTCATATTTTATAAACGTAGAAGCCAGGACGTCCAAATCCAATGATCAACAATAAAAATTGATGATTTGAAACCTGCTGATTGTCGATAATAAGTTCAGAGAAGCTGGCTTATAATATTTCATTTTAAACGATCTCTTAAAAAACATTCATCATTGTGAAAGTGGGTCGAGATGGTAAGTTGAATTTATATATTAGAATCACAGACACCGACTTTAGCCGCTCCCAGCAGAATCTTCATTACAACAAACTCCACCAGAGACACTAAGTGGTGGATTCTATAGATAAATCTTAGTTGTAGCTGGCAGCTTGCCTGACGCTAATTGAGTAAATTACCAATTTTCAGGCACAATTATTATCAATTTGAGTTGAGTTGAGTTGGATTTAGTCCGCGCACCGCGTATCTGTTTAGTACTTCAAACGCAACTGACGAACAACAACTGAGCTGGCTCGGCATCCAACTCGCCGTATATAAAGATCGGCATTGAGCAGTAAGTAAGCTTGACTCGCGATCTTAATTGGACACTGCCCTGTGGCCAGTTTCTTGAGCTGCTTTGGCATGCGACGCGCATTACACATAATTGTCGTTGTCCATTTATGTATAAAGCGTTTTATTAGTTTAAAAACTAACAGAAACAGAAGATAAACTATTTATATCTCTGTGATATTTGATCTATTGCTTAAATTTGATTAGAAATGCATATTTAATATCAACTTTGTTTTGGTTAAGCACATAAAGGAAATGCAAATTTCGAACTCAACGTCTAAACAAATTGTTATACCCTTTACCCAGAAACGACGAAGGGGTATATGCAACAGTACCTGTTCCTATATACAATATATTGTTGGTCAGCCCAGCAATTAAACAAATCACAATTCTACTCAGATCTACACATAATAAAGTACAAAACAATTAATAACAAGTCTCTGTCTGGTGCATGCATATGAATGAGCGAAGTGCATGAGCGGGATGACGTCTGAGTTCTTCTAATTGTTGTTTGACACATTGTCACAGCAGGGAAAATATACCAGCCTTTAAAAACTCGCAACTGGTTGCACTTTGTATCCAAATCAATAAACCTTCGCCTGCAGCAGCCATTTGTAACCAGTTTAATGCCAATTGTCCTATGCAGTAGCAATTTCCAACCAGTTTAATACCAGTTGGCAACCTAAACTGTATGTAATGTACTTTACAGTTATTTTTGTTTTATTTTACATATCCTTACACAACCACAATTCAAAATACATACGGCAAATTGACTGCATTAACTTTGACTCAATCCTTGATTTTATTTACTTTGTATTAATTTTCGCTTCTAATTTCATTCGCATTCGATCAACCTTAACTAAATAAACACCAAAAACTTTGCCTTCTGCCGCTACGTAATTGCGCAACTCATCAGAATCTAGTTTTTTTGCTACCAGTTACTTTTTAGTTGCTTTACAACAAGGTAGAGAACTGTTTCATTTTACTAGTTGACAGTTTGGCTGCAGGGATGTAGTGTAGCGTGAGCGGAGAGTCAGTAAGAGAGAGAATGAGAGGACTCATAGCTTATTATCAAGGAGGAGCTGAGCCAGCAGTTAAATTGGTATTGTCTCCCGTAATTTTGGCAGAATATGCACCTTTGCAATTGGCAAATAAAGTATCATCCGTTTACACAAAAATTGTAAACTTTTGCTTGTATATCTTTTGGGTCCCAGTTCTTTAATACAGTTTTGGGAATCTTGTCAAACATTTTGTATTCTTGCTGAATACTTTCCAAAGAAATATAGATTTTAAAAACATTAAACAAATTCGGAATTAGTTTGCAGGAAACATTTCAATGGAATATTTCTAGAATATTTTGATCTTAAATCTGGTTAAATGGTATATTTCAAACTTTTATAAGGTTCGTTTCAGGTGAAAAATTTCCATTGTTTTCAATCACTTTGTTTTCTTTCCTTTTTTTTGTAAGCGAATATACATTATTTTGAGTATATAAATATATAGAGATTTTCGTTGAAACCGACTGCTCAGTGGTGAGCTCAGCGGTTCTCCTTCTCTATAATCTAGTGGGCGACATTATTCTTGACACTTTGCAAATAAAATCCTCCTAGTTTTTATTTTTTAAAATAAACTCGACTAAACGAAAACCTCTACACCCAAAAAAAAAGCAGAGCTAATAACTTAAGAATGAGCACTTAAAAAATGTATTCGTTTTTGAATTTTCAAGAATTTCGCTCTTGAAATCGAGCTAAATTCGCTATCAGTATAGTGTTTTTAGGCATGGGGAGTGAGGTAGAGAAACAGAGAGGAGAGCAAACACATTGGAGTGAACACAGCGTTGAACTCGCTCACTCAGTTTTGTTTTTAATGGGAAAGCAGTGTATGGGGAAGATACCGAGCGGAGAACGCAATCGATTTTTGCACTCATGTTGATTTGGAATTCCCAACTAGTTATGGCATTGCTGACATGGAGAGATGGCTGTTCGACTGACAGTTGTCAGGCAAAGTTTGATGCCGCTTTATTATTTTCCTCGAGCCGGCTACAATAAATTTTCTATCAAATAAGTTAAAACAGAATGGGAAAATCAACTGATTTTTAATTGTTGCATGATTGGAATTTGTGAAGCTCTTGATCTTACTCTTGAATCTGAGGAGCTCTTGATAATAGAAGTATGCTCTAGATTAAAGAATGAGCAATCTTGAATTTGAGTATGTTTAGCACTTGATTCAAGAACTATTCTGCTTGATTTGAGAATGCTTCGAACTTGGATCAAATATTAAAGCTCTTGGATCATGAAAACGGGATCAAAAATTCATACTTGGATCAAGAATTTTCATTCTTATTGAACATCTGACATTGAACATTCTTGATCCAAGTATGAAATTCTCTATTTTTTCTCCGAGTGTATAGAGATGCAAAGGAGAAAATTTTCATCAGGATTCAATAAGCCAACTATAGTGATTTTGAAATCATATTTTTGGGCTGTAGACAATTTAATCGTTATAGGCATATGTTTTCAAAACGGTATATCTTCGGTTGAAAAAAGTGCAGAGCTGTTTGCGATAGTTTGTTTTAAAGCTATGACATGATACTTTGCACTAATATCAAAACGAAAAGCTAAAGCAATAGTGTTGAAACTGTTACAATAGGCATTTTAAGTATTTTTAAGCTCAAATTACCACAAATCTGCAAAACCATCACCGCTTTACCATTCCAAGAAGTTCATTGTCGATTAAACTTAAAATACCAAAGTAGCATTCAAAGATGCAGTAAATCATTTTTGGGCACTCCACATAGTGTACGGAAAGCTACTTATAAGAGTAGGGCATACTTAGATCAGGAGTAAACGAAACGGAAACTAGCACGAATTCGCTATCACAAGTTTGCATTATTCAAAATAGAAGAGACACAGACAAAAAAAACCCACAGTTTTGGTTTTTTTAAGAATTTGGTAAAACAGAAACAGCTGATTGGTGCTAATTTCATACAACGAGTAACCGGTACATCGTCGTCGAGCCCAGTCTACTCCCTCATTTGTATTTCCATGTACGTACATGTACTATGCAAGTATTTTGTCTCCCTTAATAGTTATAAATAAAAGCTGTCCGCTTTCAATTTCTGTCTGAGTTTGAGTTACACTCTGATAATTGTTTTCTAGAAGCAAATATTGTATCGAAAGTCAATCCGATTGATATGCAGTGCATACACTGAATAAAGAATGAGCAGCGCACTCGCCTTTGTTTACATGCGCAGCGTCAGGAAATGGCTTCCAACTTGTTCCATCAGCATTTTTAGAAAGTTCATCATCAAAAGTGAGAACGAACAGCGCTCGCGAACGTGAAGACACCCTAATTCTCGGCTCAAATTACAAAACTTACTGAAAAGAACTGGTGTGATTAATGCGTAGATTTGAATCTTGGAACTTGTGTGACTGCAGCCAGCTACGTTTGGATTGGAACTGAAACCGTAAACTGCAAACAACAAACACGCCCCAAAGCTCTGGAAGACGACAGACAGATTGATGGCAACTTGACTGGCTCAGCCGGTTTCATGGATTTGGTCGCGCTTTTACAATTTTTTACACAATATTTGATTTATTTATGTTTGCGAGTGCGAGTATTTTGCTACAACAGAATTAATATTTCCGGCCTTTTGTCGAGTGCGTATGTGCGGTCAACGTACAGACAGACACTTCTATACGGCTGAGAGTCAGATGGAACAATATGTATTGATTTAGAAAATTTCAATTTTACTCGCAGCGTTTGGCATACGAAATGAGCTTGAAAATGGGCACTTGATGTGGGGAAGCGATAGTTTGCTGAATGCAATTAGCGTCACGCCTGTTCGGGGTAAATCGGAAATAATTGCTTTTATCCCATCCTAAAATAAGTTAGCTAAGCACTAAGCTCTAGTAACTGAATTGCTTTATTTTCTCAGTGAAAATAAGGAAATAAGTCTGTTATGAGAACATCAAAATATGACATTAGATGAGCTTTCTGTTTCCTTATATCCATAATAACTTAAGTTCTTAGTAAACTTACTTCTTTACTTGTGTTCTTGGTTCCTGCCTCCATAATTACTTTTTTCAGAAATTGTATCCTTAGCCTGTATATCGACTGCACCGGTGCAGAATCAACAAGTCCCCTAACTCTGGGTAGTGAGCACTTGCCACCAGATCCAACACTAGCCAAGTATTTGCCTAACGAATGCATTAGCTGTCGTTAACAACGTACTAACGCTCAGTGATGCATCAAATCGTTATTCCTGGTAGTGTCTTGACACCAGCAAAACTACACAGAGAAAAACAAGGAATTACAAAATATACATTGGATGATTTCGGTATCCATTTGGAATGGATATTGTTTAATATCCATTTTTGGACGAAAAAATATCCATTTAATGTTAAATGGATCTTATATTTTCATTCAAAAGAGCAGAAAATCATCCACGATTTAAAGAGGCCACTCGAATAATTAAAATTAAATTGTGTAAGATGCCTTGTATAAAAACCAAAGGCCCTTGACCTTTCAATTCTGATGTTATAGAATGTAAGGGACTTTTTTAGGCAACATCTCAAACCAAGATTTTCAAATGAAGTCTAGGTTAGCGATCTATAAGTACTTTTGTATTGGTCAAACGCAGCACCAACATTTAAAACTAATTAATTAATGAACGGAGATAAACATCTAAAAAGTTCAGCCTCTAGCCGAACTGTGGTATCATTTTTAGAATTACTCACGAAATACTCCATATAGAATCTAAAAAGCCCGAACTACGATTTTACATTCACCAGATATTTTGTTCTATCAATTGCATCATTGACCTTGGGGTATCATCACTTTTGACTCTTATTCACGAAACACGCACGGATCACGGATGCTCTCTCACGAAGCTCAGTGACACAGCACTAAAAAAAACAGAAGCTAGTTAATGGCAGTGTTTGAATTGCTTTCTACACAGCAGCAACAGCAACGAAAAAAATGCTCTGCTCCTGCTCCGAATATGAAAAGAGCAGAGCAGTAGCATACGCACAAAATTTCATCTGGAGCACTATAGCTTTGC
This sequence comes from Lordiphosa fenestrarum, assembly GCA_035044985.1. NCBI lineage: Eukaryota > Metazoa > Arthropoda > Insecta > Diptera > Drosophilidae > Lordiphosa > Lordiphosa fenestrarum. Next base: position 83,075 of record JAWNNO010003679.1, read on the forward strand.
TCCGTGCTGTCAATTTTTTCAGAGCTATAGAAATAGCATAAAAAAACTACTATCAAAATACTATCTGGAGTTATAGCAATAGCAAAAAATATCGGAGCAATAGGAGCAAAGCTGGCATAGATTTTCTATTATTGCTATAGAAGTAATTATTGATTTTAGAGCCGCTCAGTCTGCTCCCAATAGTGCTACGTATAGCTGCTCTCGTAGTTGTCTCAAATTGATTCCTACAATCAGCGATAAAAAGGCACAAAACAGGAATCGCAAATTCATCTTAGCTCCTAATAACCACGCCATCTCCTCATACTTGTACTTTTGCTACCCTTATTATCAAATCAATCTAAATTGAGACCGCGAAATCTTCAGTCAATTTAAGACCTGTGATTCCCCATGATGTACTAATGAGACTATAATAATGAGAATTGAGTCCGCTTTTAAAGATATGCAAGAATTTATGTCCCTTAACCAATTGTACGAATAACGCGATTTTTTGATATTACGTTTCCAATGACCCTGTCTGTGTCTGGTGAATTTTGTAGATTCTTATCTTGAACCATTAACTACTAAGTTAAAATTGTTGTCGCTTTGTGTTGCTAGTACAAAAGTACCCATAGAACGCGAACCTAGGGTACAGTTGAGAAACTGCGAATGAGGTGATGCTTCCAGAAGCCCCTTCTAACAGAATTTAAGGGTCTCATCCCGGGTTTTTTCAAAAAGTTAGATTTTAGCTATGTACATACGTGCTTCTCAGATTGACTTTAAGTTATGTCTGATTTCTCATTTGAGAAACTTAAGCAAGCAACCAGATCCAGCAGGCTTATCGATATGATCAAATATATCAAATGGTTCAACGTCGTACATCTTAGAGCAGTAAATTTAACTACATATTCTTTAATTAAAGATGGTGAAACATTTCTTAAGCGACAAAGAACTATTCAGATTTTTTGAATCGCGAACTCTTCATCTGTACATGCACATTGCATTCGCTTCCAAAAGTGACTGCTGGAATGTATCAACGACTTTAATTCACTGACAGCACGTGCTCTTGCAGAAAGTTCAAATTCAAATTCAAGTTCAGCGCGCACCTGTAGTATATTCGTTACTTAATTCGTAAGTACTCGTTACATTTTATCACAGCTGTGACTTGCTTCTTGCACATGAGCTCGTGATAAATAATAGGTAAGAAAATATTTCCCCAGCTCTACTTTGCTAAATACCTGTGAGAAGAATGAAATTATTGTTGAATTTATCCACTACTTTGATCTGGCAGCAAGCACTATCCATTACGTTACCAGGGGCTAATTCCGTTTTGACCGTCAAAATACCGTCGAACTGAAGCGATGGAATGTGGTGAATATTTGGTTTTTAAATTATTTGCAAATGCAAAAGTGTTAGAATTACATAAGCTTTCGTTTAAGGCAACGAATTGCAGGTACCAACAAAAATCAAGTTTAAAATTCACCCTCATACATTTTCGCTCATATCTCCGCTCACAGAATCTTGCCGCATATATACGGTGCATTAGCTTAAAGAACGCATATTCAAGAGCATACCCTGGTCAAAGCTGGTCAAACCTAATCCATAAGCTCCCCAAGTGCTCCATATTCCATCGCTTCAATTCGACGCTACTTTGACGGACATCGATAACCAGCACAATATATGGATGGCTTGTTCCAGTCCATTAAATTCCGCAAAGTGTTACCATCTCCACAGTCCAAATACCAAAAAGTAATACCATGGCAGTTGGCAAAATACCAAAATAAACTTTTAATAAAAATATGCCTTTTCATTCATAAGAAGGGTACTCAATAATAAACCCACGTACCCCTGACAAAGCCAAAAAAATTCCATAATAATCCAAATTCCAAATTGCTTGCAATCATACTGCTACGGCTGGGACAGTGTGTGCGTGCGTGCGAGTGTGTGTGTGTGAGTGGTGAAAAGGCTGAAAACAAATAATTTGTCAGTGAAAGTTTCTCTTGTCTTTGTTTTGCAATTGAATTTCAGTTTTTTTCCCCCCAGCACTCTTGCCTCGCAAGTTGAATACTCACATTATTACGCCTGCGACTGCCACTGCCACTCGTCGCGGCTGTCATCAATTCTTAGCACACATTTTGAGGTCTCTGTTGGCCTTAATGTGATTGCGCTGCTGCAAATACAGTTATACAGTTACAGTTATATACACAAATTGGAATCGAATCGAATCGGGTCGTGAATCGCAAATAATAATAATAAGGCCTTGCATTTTGCTTTGTGTTTGTGTGGCGCCAGGTACGAGTACGAAAAGAAACTAGCGCGAAAACCCAGACCCACTGCCCCATCCTCATCCCGCCCACCCCTCGTACACACAGACATACATATCGATACAAACAACCCAGGCCCGTGATGCAACAAGGTGAGGCAAGAAGCAAAAGTAGTTGCAGTGGCTGCCCCACCTTGCCTCACCTTGCTATTCCACCAGACCCCTTGAAGGCTAACTGTGACGACAGACGACAGTCAGAAATCAAACAATCGTTTATATCTGCATCTGCAGGGTCAAGGACAGTTCCCAGCACTTGTGTCTGTAGATTCATTTTGTTTGCACAATTAAATAATTTGCTTTTCCCATTTTCAGAACTCTTGGCCAGAGACGTGCAAGGGGAAGGATTCCGGAGCAACTGCATCGCATCGCTGTGGCTGTTTCCGTGCAAAAGATGTGCGATACCCAAGGCGAGGCGCAGAAATGGAAATGTGAAATATGCACCTATGAGAACTATCCATCCTCATTGAAATGCACTATGTGCCAGGCCTCCAAGCCACTGCTGAACGAGGATATCTTTCGGTACGTCCTTGACACTAACGACATTGACTGTGACATTGACATTTCCACCCTTTCACTCCCCACCTCGTTCCCTTTGGCAGGCTCAGTCCCTCGCAGGACAGCAACTACAACGCGGAGGAGGCGGCAGCTGGTCTGGCCGCCATCGAGCCCACTCCCACGTCCACATGCTATGCGCGCCCATCCCAATCCCAGACACGTCAAAGCCATGTAGCTGACAGTGATAAGTGGGCCTGCAAGGTGTGTACCTATCTCAACTGGCCACGCAGCCTGCGGTGTGTCCAATGCTGCACCAAGCGCGGGGGAGCAGCCATGCCGTTTGACAAGGATAAAGAAGTTGATAAAGATTGCGTGGATCGGGCAGGTCGAGCACTGCAGGCTCTGCGCATCAGTGGCTCGGATCCGGATCTCGGCAGTCCCCTGGACACTGACAACCATGCCAGGCAGCAGCTTATTGGAGCCACAGCCTCCTCCAATCGTCTGAGTCTCAGTCCAACTGTCGACGATTCGACACATCTCAACAATTTGGCCAACACATCTCACAATCAAAGCACGCAGCAGGCTAATCCGCAACAACAACCACAGCCGCAGTCGCAGCGGGAAACCTCCTCGTCCGTCTCGCTGCAGCAAAAGCACTGCTATGTGGCCAAATGGGCTTGTAATGTGAGTTGGATAAGATAAGTTGGCTTTTGTGAGCCCTAACTAATCACTTTCCCTCCGTTACAGTCTTGCACCTATGAAAACTGGCCCAGAAGTCTCAAGTGCTCGATGTGCGGAAAGACGCGAGAAAGAGACATAAATGGAACTGGTTCGCAAAATGATTTGCATGCCGGCACAAGTGTTAATATCCAGGAGGAACAGCAACAGCAGCAGCAAAACGCAGACACTGTCAGCGTTAATAATTCGTTCAATAAGAAGCACATTTACCAACTAGGTAAGCATCTTGGTTCTTCGAATGGGTTTGAGCTGAGCATATATTTTTATCAAGCGCTCGCTTCCTAGTTTTTTTTTTATCAGCTTACTGAATGCTTGCCATTTGTTTATGCGATGTGAGTAATTAAGTTGATAAGGTGACAAAAGCTAATTAACATTCCGACCGCAGGCCGCGAGGCACTTGGATGACGAATATCCAAGAAATTGGTTTGTGTTTCAGCTCTTTCGCTGTGTCTAAGCATTTTTTCTGACAGTTAAACCGCCATAAAAGCCCTTGGCTTAATATCAACTAGCTCGATAGCGGTAAACGAATTCCCTGGACACAAACACAACTAGGATCATTCTAAAGCTCCCACCACACTCCTGTCCAAAAAGAAAACTGTCGGTATTCCCATGGCACCGAGCAGGCTTAAAACCAGAGTTAAAAAGCTACCCAAAAAACGATCAATTGTCACTTTCTGCAGAATTTCACTTCAGACCAGGCTGGGTCTAGGGCGTTAACAGATCCCCGGCTGGTGTGAATCCATGTCGCCAGAATAGTTGTCACCAAAAAATAAATTTTCCTAAAGTCGTGCCCTGTCCTGAGACGATTGCTGATGTCTTTAACCTCACAGTGATATTTCTCTTTCTTTCAGTTTCTCTTTTTGAATACTTTTTATTTAGTAAAATGCTTCACTCGTAGAAAGAATGCACAGCGGACAAATTGGCAAGCGGGGTTCGGGGTAAAACAATATAAAACTATACGAATGTTCATAGCACTTGACCTGCAAACAACTCCATCAAGCTACCAGATCCACCTTACTACCTTTTGGCAGACAAGTTCATGTGGAATTTTTAAAATAATATCCCACACGGAGTGTTCCCTAAGGTGGAGTACTCTCTACTCTCTGCTACAGTGTGAGCAACATCCAACTTTCTGGTTTCTGGGTATCCAACAGACTGCCGCACATACACAATGCTGCATTTGAATGTTCTGCTGGAATATTGATATTTATAAGCTAATCAATTATTTCTGCCAAGTAGTTGAAAAATGCGGCTGAGGAAGATGTGAAATTCATAACCGGATATAATGGTCTCACCACAAATGATAGCCCTCTGAAAGAAGATTTTGAGGTCCCTTATTTTGTCCATTTTCCCGGTTGACAATCTACGTAAAATTCAAGAAATGTTAGCAAAAGCAATAGTTAGATTGTCAACCGTGTTTATTAGACTTATTAGCTTCTCCGGCTTCTAGCTTAAGCTAGCCAAAAGATCTTCTGGTCTTAGCCGCTTGTTCTCCAGAGCCTTTGATGATTCTTTCGGTCACTGGCAGCTAGCACCGACGTGGGGGTGAACTTCTACATAGCTTCTCCAGCCTTTGCTGTGGTTAGGTATTCCATACCCGTCGAGGTTTTTGGCTTACACTTTAGCCTGTTTAGCTATTTAGCAGCTAGATCTATCAACTTTGAGAGAGGGAATGCTATTAATTTAAAAGAAAAAATTATAATTCCCATAAATCTGGCAATTTTTAAACTATGATTAGCTATTTGAGCATTAAATTGGTTTGGGCTCTGAACATTCTTTGCCATAGATCGTGAGTGAAACAGGATAGGAGTGAAAAAACTAAGGCATATCCCAGTCCCGCAAATCAAATACATTTAGCGGGTTCGAACCAAAATTTTCCAATGGTTAATTTTCGAATATGTTATTTTAGTCCGGAATTTTGAAAATATACATTTTTTCTATTATTTTATTTTAGTAATCTACATATATTTGAGTACTCACACAGAACATTTCAAGTCAATCTGGCAATTATTTTCAAAGTTAAACCCGTTTTTCTCGATATCTCTTTTTATACCCTTGCAAAGGATATTATAATTTGGCCCAGAAGTTGGCAACGCATAGAAATATTCATTTCCGACCCCATAAACTATATATATTCTTGATCTGTCCGTCTGTCTGTCTTTTTCTACGTGGGAAAACCTTTTTTCTTTTCAATGGAAACGTCTCCAAACTTTGTAGTCGTAGGTTTTCTATGTTTTTTTTATAATACTACCAAGTTTTTTTTAAAATCGGACAACTATATGGTAAAGTTGCCATACAAAAGATAGGTCTGAAAAACAGTCTTAGTTAGAAAAACTTTTTTGTTTTAAATGGTAGCATCCTGGAATTTTGTATTTGTTTGTTTCACATGCTTTTACATAATTTTACAAAGTTTTGGTCAAATCGGATGACTCTATCATATAGCTGCCATACGAACGATCGGTCGGAAAATGGGAAAAAGAGTATTTTTTTTTTAATATTTAAGCGAGCACATGCAAGTGTATAAAAACTTCGGCACAGACGAAGGTAGCTTAGCTTTCTGGCTTATTCATGTTTGACATGATATCTCAAGTTCCAATGGTGCGATTGACTTGATATTTTGTCGTTTTTGTCTTGTGAGCTGAACCGGAGTCTTGTTGAAAGGTCCACGGTTGGTTTTGCAAATAATGTCGTGTTGAGAGGGCTTCAAAAAAGTCGGATTGATGGACTTTCGCCATAGAATTGACGCCTTTTTCACAAAAATTTAGCTTAGTAATTATAGGCGACTCTCCTCAGAACCATCAATGGTGACCTCATTGAACTCTCGAAATGAGTAGGGAGGCTTGTTATTATGACGTTCTGATTGTTGAACGATTCCTCTATGTTGGAAATTTTCTCGCCAGTAAACAGAATTCGTCTGTTTGCATTGTTGCGCACTGGTGACGTAATGAATTCGATTTGGTCTGTTTGTTTTTATTTCAATGCTGTTGTGAGCAAATGCGCGACATGCTGATATTTATCCACTGCTTGCGCAGTGGATTTCGACGACTCTTGGCAGTGCGCAGACTGCCGAATTTCGCACGGCCTTTTATTCCATGAGTATCCTCAAATTGCTTCACGGTACGAGACATACAGTTTCCAGTGGGCGCAACATCCAAAAGTTGTACCTTGAAAAATGTTCTCCGAACATACTTAACTTGATACGAAAATACGAATACGAAAATAATGATTAATATTTTAAGAATAAGAACATCAAGATTGAAGTTGATTTAACTGGATGAAAACATTATCAAGACATCTTAATCCTCGAACCACTTAAACCAGCAAAATGTCTAACTCCACATTTCTGAGAAATGTTTCCTAAAGAAATTGGAGCCGGCTTTGAACTTCTTGAGAAGCGGTTCATTCAAGCGACATTAGCCTATTCATGAGAGAATTTTTATCTGAAAATCTATGGAACAAACTTATATTAATATATCCCTTCTTTTCTTCTCTGCCAGGTTCTTCGGAAACCATCAACAACTGTGATACGCTACAGGAGCGACAGGAACGACGACAGCGTCAGATCAGACGTCAGGTGGACTGGCAATGGCTGAACGCTTGTTTGGGTGTCGTTGAGAATAACTGCAGCGCCGTGGAGGCATATCTCTCTTGCGGTGGCAATCCGGCCCGCTCCTTGACCAGCAACGAAATTGCCGCCCTTAATCGTAACTCGGCTTTTGATGTGGGCCACACGCTCATCCATCTGGCCATACGTTTTCATCGCGAGGAGATGCTGCCCATGCTGCTGGCCCAAATATCGGGCTCTGGGCCGGGCATTAAACGTGTACCCTCTTATGTGGCACCCGATCTGGCTGCAGACATTCGCCGTCACTTTGCCAATACGCTGCGATTGCGCAAAACTGGCCTGGCCTGCCACTATGTGCAGAAGCATGCCACTTTTTCCCTCCCCGCCGAGATTGAGGAGCTGCCCATACCCATACAGGAGCAATTGTACGATGAGCTCTTGGATCGTGATGCCCAAAAGCAGTTGGAGACGCCGCCACCAGCTCTGAATTGGTCGCTAGAGATAACGGCACGTCTCAGCTCACGACTTTTGGTGTTATGGAATCGAAGTGCCGGCGATTGTCTGTTGGATTCTGCAATGCAGGCCACCTGGGGCGTTTTCGATCGCGACAATGTGTTAAGGCGTGCGCTGGCCGATACACTGCATCAGTGTGGGCATGTGTAAGTCAGATGGGAGTTATGTGTACAAGCCGTTTGGCTAACCTTGAGGCCTTTACAGGTTCTTCACACGCTGGAAGGAGTATGAAATGCTACAGGCCTCCATGTTGCATTTCACACTTGAGGACTCGCAATGGGAGGAGGACTGGAGTACACTGCTGTCGCTAGCCAGCCAGCCGGGCTCCTCTTTAGAACAATTACACATCTTTGCGCTGGCGCACATACTTCGACGACCGATTATTGTGTATGGCGTTAAGTATGTGAAGAGTTTTAGGGGCGAGGATATAGGCTATGCACGATTTGAGGGTAAGAATGCGAAACTTGGTAGTAAAATACAAGTCATAACTCCAACCACTCCTTTAGGTGTTTATCTACCTTTATTCTGGGATCAAAACTTTTGCACCAAATCGCCCATTGCACTGGGCTATACACGGGGTCATTTCAGCGCTCTGGTGCCCATGGAGCCATTCTCACGCATCGATGGCAGACGGGATGATGCCGAGGATGTGACCTATTTGCCACTAATGGATTGCGAGCTGAAACTGCTGCCCATACACTTTCTTTCGCAATCCGAGGTGAGTCTAGCTGGACTTAAGGCATTGTAAAGGTAATCCATTTGAAACCACTCCCCTCTTTGTTACAGGTGGGCAATGAGGAATCTATGATGCGTCAATGGCTGGATGTTTGTGTCACAGATGGTGGACTGCTGGTGGCTCAACAGAAGCTGGGCAAACGTCCACTCCTGGTGGCACAAATGCTGGAGGAGTGGCTGAATCATTACAGGCGTATTGCGTAGGTCCAAATTATGCTAAATTTGTTTTTGAAGTTGCATTGATTCCGTCTTTTAACTTGATTTATAGACAAGTCATTACCGCACCATTTGTACGTCGACCTCAAATAACCCATTACTCCAGCGATGGGGACTCGGATGAGGAATAGAAGTACACACAACTTACTAGTTAAACTTGGCTTAGTTAATGGGCTAGCTAGGACAAACCTACGCATATGTTTACACAATTTGATTCTAATTTTTTGGCAATTTGGTAGCGAAACAGAATTTGCTAATGGAACCTATAGGAAATACAATCCGTACGAGTATATCATATCCGTTTCCAACTCAACAAACGTTGATTTTAGTCAAAATTATGAATGCATTGTAAACCATTTAGAAAATCGAAATTAAGGCTAGATACACTGGTAGCTATAATTATACAGACACACACACTCACACATCCATTCAGTCAGTGCAGGGCCAAAATGCTATGCGAAATTGAGAAAATATATGCAGTAAAACTATGTTGATATAAACACCTAATGAATTACTATGTATGTACGTTTAAATTATTCTAAATCTCGATGTACTATTAAATTTTAACCAGTGTTGGAGAACACTACACAATAACGCGAAGTTGAGGTGAAGTTGAAGTTACTTTTAAGCGTCATTGAAATGTTTATTGATAGTTTTTAAAAAACACTTTTTTGGATTTATTATGAAGAATCATTAAACCATATATTTAAATATATATATATACACACAAATACATCTATGTAACTTATATAGAGAAATCCTATGGTTCCAACAAGTTGAACAAAGGGCCACTAATATTATGAATTTTATTCTAAATGTATTATAAATGGAATTTTATCTCATTATTATTTTTGTTAGTAATGTTATTACAATTATTATTATTATTATTATATTATGTCTAAGAAAGCTTATTGTGCAAATGTACACGCGAAACGCATTGAAAACAAAACAAACAAACAAAAAAAAACACTTATTTAAATAAAAGTTTTAAGTATCGATTCAAAAGGCATTTGATTGCTTGTTTTTCAGTTGTGAAACTTGAAGGTGGCTTTTTCAACAATTCGTTGCGGTTTTATAGCCAATAAGAGAAAATCGAACATAAATCTCTTAGCCCGACTTACGGACATTTCAGTCCACAGCCAAAACTACAGGCTAAAATTTCACATATACTTTTTTTTTTGATACGAAGCTAAATTCTATCCAAAAGTAGATCAATATACCCGGAAATCTTAGGATGTTGATGGAGCTAGTTCGGTGTTTTTCTAAGGTGTCCAATAGATGTAACTATAATCCAATTTTAATCGATAAAACGAACTAAAAACGCAACCATTGAAACCAAAAAAGTCTCTCACTCCAACTGAGTGTTCTTATGGCAGCTATTTGCCTTCGTTATCCGATTTTTTAAATAAAATTTTTCGAGTTGTGTGAAAGCGTGTTGAATTTTTTAATGTTAATTTTAAGATGGCTTTAAAACTAGCGGAGGAAATAGCATAGAAACACATATACCAAATCCATATCCATATAAATAATCCTCTTTTTATACTCTGTACCGTAGGTACATAGAGTATTATAAGTTTGTGCAAAGTATGTAACATCCAGAAGGAAGCATCTCCGACTCTATAAAGTATATATATTCTTGATCAGCATCAACAGCCGATCATTTGGGCGATAAGTCCGCTTTCATTTCGAACATAACGCCCCAATGGGGCGATATGTGCGTTTTACTTTCGGACTTATCGCCCAAATGAAATTTGTGCTTTTTGTCCGTTTAAAAATCGTGCGAACATTGAACATATTTCTTTTGGGGGGACCCTACTTTGAAGGCCGAGAACTTCTTAACCTCACCATAAATTCAATTTTTTTTTTTAATTTTGTGTTTTTCTCAATAAATTGTTCTACCAAATACAAAAAACAGAATTGAATTTACGCGCTTTCTTTCCACGGTTTTTTGAAAAGCTGGTAAATTTCGGCTGTCTAAACCAGAAGACCCCTTTAAACATAAAATAACCAATTAGAAATCATGTATGTTTACTTAAACAGCAGCTAGAAACGAGAAAGCTAAGCTAACTTCGTATGTGCAGAAGTTTTTATACCCTTGCAACATTTCGCTTTAATATTTTCAAATAATACTACTTTTCCCATTTTCCGACCGTTCGTTCGTATGGGAGCTATATGATATAGTCATCCGATTTGGCCAAAAATTTGTAAAATTATGTGAAAGCATGGGAAACAAACAAGTACAAAATTGCAGGATGCTACCATTAAAAGGAAAAAACTGTTTTTCAGACCTATCTTTTGTATGGCAGCTTTACCATATAGTTGTCCGACTTTAATAAAACTTGGTAGAATTATAAAAAAAAAACATAGAAAACCTACGATTACAGAGATTGGAGACGTTTCCATTGAAAAGAAAAAAGTTTTTCATACTAAAACTAGTTTTCCGACCGATTTTTCCTATGGGAGCTATGAGATATAGTCATCCGATCCGGTCGGTTCCGACATATTAGTAGTGTGCAGCAAAAAGAAGACTGTGCAAAATTTCAGCTCGATAGCTTAAAAAATGAGAGACTAGTTCGCGTAGAAACAGACAGACAGACGGACAGAGGGACGGACGGACAAAACTCAATCGACTCAGCTCGGCACCCTGATCAAGAATATATATAGTTTATGGGGTCGGAAATGAATATTTCTATGCGTTGCAAAAAAATATGCGTGGCCAAAATTTGAAACAAACTTGATCTGCCTGCAGACAATACTAGCTTATATCTAAAATTTGGTTGCTCTAGCTCTTCTAGTCTCTGAGATCTAGGTGTTCATACAGACGGACGGACAGACGGACATAGCTAAATCGACTCGGCTGTTGATGCTGATGAAGAATATATATTAGAGTGGGTCAATTTTTTTCGCGACAAAGCGGTTGTCAAAATCGTAAACTACGACGAATTCTAAGAAGGTTTGCCCAAGAAACCATGGGTCTAAAATCAAAATCGAGCTTCCGATTTTTAAGAAGAAGTTTTTCGTCACATAATGGGCTAAAATTAAGATAAACAATTCCGAAAGTCGATCAAGACCGACTATTATACACTCAGTACCTCCCAAAGATTGTGTTAAGGTGTGCGAAGTGCCGCCAATCGCCGTTGCGGTCGCTACCACCAAGCATCATTTTTGTTTTCCTTATAAACCAACTACCGTTCATCCGATCTTTTCCAATCCTTTGGCGAATCGGTAAATAGTCTTGATTAATAAAAATGTCCAGAAGGTACGTTGGTGCGTTGGTGCATTTTTTTAAGCCCATACAAATTAACCCACTCTAATATATATACTTTATGATATCGGAGATGCTTCCTTCTGCTTGTTACATACATATGCACGACTTTAGTATACCCGTTTTACTCTACGAGTAACGGGTATAATAACAAATTTTTCGCGGGCTCGCACCCCGGAGTGTACCACTCCTGATTTATTCGAGGTTTGCACACCTGGTATTTACAGCTTTACTAAGTTTTTTTCATGAGGAAGTTGTCAAAAATACGAAATTTTTATAATGTCGCGTTCTTCAGAATACAAAAGCTTATAATAAAAAAACTTATGTGAATAATTGAATATGAACACATTCGGTAAAAAGTTTTTTTATTTAAGTTTAGTTAAAATTGAAATGCACTAAAATATTTATTCGTGTTTTCGCAAATTTATGAATTTTTCTAGAGGCTGTCGAAAACGACTTCCGTTTTTGTCGCGTGATAAATCCAATGATTTTTTGGAAATGTCTTTCAAGCATCAAATCGACTAAACCTACCTTTTGCACTAAATATGCTGGTACGAAGATGCTACCAAAAATAGAAACACGAAAAATAAATCTTTTGGTTTTATATAGTTTTTTTAACTTTAAAGGCGCACGAATGTCGCGTTCGACACTGTGGAAATGCTTATAAATTAATTTGATTGTGTTCAGGCGAAGTGACTTAAGATATTTGGCACTGACTTTAACTCAAATTTCTCGGGAACCAATTGGCAGATTGGGATGAAATTTTTTTGTTAAAGCTATCACACAAATGCATAAAAAATATGTAGAGAATGATAACCTAGTTTTAGTTTGTCGAACACAAAAACATAAATTTAACTGCGATTAAGTATCTCAACGCACCTTTTTTTAAACTAGTTTTTAAACATACCCTAAACGTAAAAGCCGATGTACTAACCACAACAATTTTGAGCACGTCCTTTTATATTTACCCCTTTCAGAAAAGCCGTTCCTGAGAAAACCACGGGAACCACGGGACCAACTTGTATTTGGGCCTTACTTACAACAAAAACCGCAACAACAACAACAAAACCAAAATAATGTTATTTAATTTCACCTTATATCTATTCAATGTAAAAAACCGTTTGTCTTTATCAATTGTACTTTTTGTTTAATTCAATTGCGAGGCAATTAAAAATGGAACTCAAAGGTAAAAACTACCTTAATTCAGTTCTCAGCAATTTGGGCGTAACGTCCAAAAATTTACCAAATTTCATTTGGGCAATAAGTCCTCGGGCGTTATGGCATGTCACCGTGCCACAAGGATAGAAATTCGTGGCTGATGATATCGATAGTTTTGCAATTATCTTGCCCATCCCCAAATTGTATCTGAGCGCTCCCTTTGCGGTTGGTTCGTATCTGAGATACTTTCTATTCAAAAATCAATCTGTGTGCCACAGCGATAGTGTTTCGTGGCTGATGTTATCGATAGTTTTGCAATTATCTTGCCCATCCCCAAATTGTATCTAAGCGCTCCCTTTGCGGTTGGTTCGTATCTGAGATACTTTCAGTCGTTTCGTATATGAGATACTTTCAGTCGTTTCGCTGCTGCCGTCGTCGCTTGTTGTCGGTGTCGTTGGTTGGTGCGGTGTTTTTTCTGGTCGCAGCTCCGAATTGGAATTCTTTCCTTTAACCATATACAAACTCAAGAAACCTAATCCACCACTATCCCTGTGATCTTTGTCGGCAAATCGTGGCAAAATAAACGCAGTTGGTGCACACACTCACATACATACACACGCCTTTAGCTACGTCGATTGCGAATGCCTATATGACGGTGAAAGATACAAATAGAAAAATTCTAAGCAGAAGCCGAAGAAAAATCTGTTGGTGAAGTGAAGAGGAAGTAGTGGTGACCTGTGCGAGTGTAGTGGTGCTTTCTACGTGCGTGTCGGTTCTGTTTGTGTGTTACCCTCCCCCAATTTGCAGGCGCAAGTGTGAAGAGCATAGCAATAGCTATATCTCGCTATGGGTAAGTTATCTGGCAAAGTCAAATGACTCTCTCACGGTCTGTTTGTCTGTTTGAGCGTGTGTGTGTGAGCGAAATTGCGCAAAGCCAACGAAAGGGGGTGGCCCCGTGCACCGCTACTCTCTCTCTCTCTCTCTTGTTATCTGGCTATCTCTGCAGGGCAGACGCTAGCTAGCATTATCGGGGACTCTAGTATAAGCCTTAAAGTAACCTGCAAGTTGGCGCTATCTGTTTGCATTTGCTAATCAATATTGGCCAGCTGGATACCCCTAGAACTAGAAAGCTCCAAGGGGGGAGAACGGAAGGGCACTCTCTCGCAGACACGCACATATGATTGGCGGTGTGGTCCGTCTCGGGCCACGTTCACGTCACGTCCACTCCCCAATTTAGTTTCTCAGCTGCTTGGGCGATGACGTCAGTGTTGTTGTAAGAACAAGTTTTTTTTGCCATGCCATCGCCCCAATTGAGTTGACATCGGAGAATCACAAAACCTGACCGAATAAACCTCAAAGTGCTTGTGCATGCAACTGCAATTACACACGTTACCGTTACCCGTTAGGGTTACCGTTTGATCTGGCTGGAGGAGCCCTTTTTTGTTCTCACAGTCGGACTAACTGCCGTTTAATTGCTGGACTTCTCGTTGGCCCTAATTGAGCTGATACTTGCTGTGAGTGGGTTTTTGTTTGGGTGTGTGTGTGTGTGTGTGCGTGCCTAAAATGCATAATTGACTTGGTACCCCATAATGTGCAGACCCGTTCGTCGCCCTCCATGAAAAAAGGCTTAACAATAGCCCATTGCCATTGCATATAACCACAGCAGCACCAGCAGCAGATGAAGCAGCCGCAAGTGAGCTCAACATGAACTCATGTGCCTATAGCGCACAGTGTCGTTGAATGACCAATTTGGCACGAGTTCATTTATGAAATTAGCTTTCAGAAATAAGTAAAAGTTTATGGTTAAACATTAAACAGAAATTTTTAGCAATTAATTTTAAAGAAACTTAAATTAAAGAGTTCTAACAGATTAGAGATCAGGAAAGCTATGTTGGTTTAACTTAAAAGATCGAAGCATCCGAAAACGCTACAAAATTTTATAATTTGCTCCCAACATTAAAGCACAAGTTTAGTCCATTGAAATCAAAATCCAGTGCAAAAAAACTTTTTAATCATTAGCCCAATAGTGGTCAGGTAGATCACAGTATGAATACAGCAATTCAAACCATTCTTTGAGTATATCGTATATCTTATTGACTTTTGGATTTTTATTTGGTAATCGTGTCGAATGAGTAACTTTTTGATAAAAAAAGAATGCTAAACTTGAGCACGTGACTGCATCAGGAATGCAATTTAAGTATTACGAAACAATCACATTAATTTTTGATTTTTTTGAATTCGGCTCGAGCCACGTTAGTTCGAACTTAGAGTCTCTACAAATAATGGAATTAAGCAATGAATTAAATAAAAAAAAATAGAGGAAAGTTAACTTCGGCTCGGCCGAAGTTTGTATATTTGAAGGACATGTCCACTGATAACAAACAAGTTTTTCCCAATAAGACTACTTTTCTGACTCTACTTTTGTATGACAGCTATGCCATATAGATGTCCGATTTCGACCAAATTTGGCAGAATTTTGGAGAAGCATTAAAAACTAGTAAATTGGGAGTTTGGGGACGTTTGCATTAAAAACAAAAAAGGTTTTCCCACTAGAACTAGTTTTTCGACCGATCGTTCCCATGGCAGCTATATGTTATAGTCATCCGATCCGACCGGTTCCGACAAATGTGCAGCGTATTTGGACCACAAGACTTCGTGCAAAGTTTGGTGGCAATAGCTTTAAAACTGACGGAGGAGATAGCATAGAAACAGACGGACAGACGGTCAGACGGACAGACGGACATGGCTATATCTACTCAGCTCGTCATGCTGATCAAGAATATATATACTTTTTGTGGTCGGAAATGCTTCCTTCTTTGCGTTACAAACATCTGGACAATTTCAAAATACCCTCTGCAAGGGTATAATAAAAAATTATTATGTTTTAGGAATCGATATAATATCGTTGCTTGTTTAATTTAATTCCAAAAATTTGTCGATTTCATCGGGGGAATTAAAAATGAAACGAAATCTGATAAAGATTAAACCAGCCTTTTATATACTGACCGAAGAGGCTTTCACATTTTGTTATCACATTATTATAAGCAGCGCTGCAAACCGGTTTTAACCCGAACCGGTTCGAACCCAGAATTCCAACTATTTTACAGTGTACCGAACTTCTGTAGGAAACAAATCTGAAGTAGTACCTGTTCCGAACCAAACATTTCAGTTCGGTTCAATAAAAACGGTAGATCTATCCAACTTTCGGTTAAATTAAGGCAAACCACACCGTATGGAGGTAGCCTTCAAGGAAGCTTATTAATTATTTTAAAACTTGTGATCCGGTGTATTTAGTGCAATTTCCCATCGACGTCTTAAAATACCAGTCATCAGACTGTTTTGGCTTCTTAAAATTAGCTTTTTGGTTTGAGTGAGTATTCCATTTTCTCTACTGGGCAATATTCTAAATATTCGGTCGAGCTACTTGACCGTAATCCAACTTTAGCCAGCAGATTATTTTCCTCTCAGTTAAGTCTAACCAACAGATAAATGTTCTGCTTCCGCTGTAAAGTCTTTGTCGTCGAAGTCTTAATATCCATTTATATAAGGACTTTAGGGCATTTCTTGAAGTTTCATTTAGTAAGTGATAGAAAAGTCATATACTTAAAAAATTACAAGTGAACTAATCAATTGGCTTTCAAGCCATTTAAATCAATGAGGACTAACATGACGATCTGTAGAACATCCGGAACAAGATGACGTAAACGCTTTGGAAAAGTCAAACAACTCAACCCACAACTTTCAGAGATGGAAAACAGGCTGAAGACAGACATTTTAAGACGGAAAGAGAACAACCGAAGAAGATTTACGGATTCAGAAAGTCTTTCGCTTAAAAGGCGGCAATAAATAATATGCGAAATTAAGCCAAGTTATTAGCTCAAGGCTTGAAGTGAGCAAATCTCTAAAATTTAAACCGATTGCTAAATCAAACATAGGGTTTTAATTCGAGCCTAGATCCATAGCTTCTTATTTATTAAAACATTTTCCATCTATTTTTGTTTAAGTTCGGATTTAAATAAAGACCTGCTCGGCTTTATTTGGCGGTCATCGGTTAAGTCGTCAATCATTAGTCCAAGGGACCATTTTTATTAAATGGAAGAAAGTGTGTGGTCTTTGAATAAGTGAATATGGACTTTCACAACTTGATTTTTTTTTTATCACATTTTCTTCTTGGAGTCGTAAAATATCGAATTTGATACGGTTTTTAATAGAATTTGCACCGCTTATTAAAAAAACTCTTAAAAAAAAGGGGTTTTATATCAGCTTTCGAATCCAACCTTTTTTGGAACTAAGGGTTAAGGTTCAGGAGTTACATACATTGGATACGTTGAGCAGTACTTTATGTTAAGTTGATTCAAAAAATTTTCATTTATGGAGCTCCAAAAAACTCAAAAATTATGGTAGATGTTGTTGTTACGTTCTTCCTAGGAAATTTCTTTCTATTCATTTTGAGAATGGAGGTTAAAATTTGCATTAATTCATTCCCGACTTGCAGCCATCCATCCCACTGTGCGAGCGCATTGACTGGCATGCCATGCCATGGGGCTTCCTTTTTAGTTTTGCGCTCAAATGAAAACGAAAGGGGCACAGCCTCCCTCACCACCCCTTGCTCTCCCATCCATTTGGGCATTTTTCTCATTTATTTTGTTGCTTGATTTGTTCAATGTTTGTCGTGCATTCGCCTGCATTTCATTTCCCAGGCGGGGTTATATGGGTCAGAGCACTTGAACGCATAGAAAGTGGCTTCTCCTTCTGCGTCTTCGAAAGCTATTTATGTAGACGGCAGCGTCATCAGGTTTTTCACTTTTCGTCTAATAAGCATACAGGAAGCACTTTCAGCTTGGTCGAGCCGAACATTACGTATACGTCAGGTAGCACAGCATAAAATGAAAAGAAAACACTTGCAGAGCCATTTCAATGGGATGAGTAATGCTGAAGTGTAGATACATAAACATTTGTTGTAGTGTGTGCGGGTGGGGTATTTTATTCTGTTTTTTTATTTGGGCTGAAAATATTTTTCCACAGGCTTCAAGCGTTTCCGCACACACTGCCTTGACCTGCATTGTCCTCGGCTCTAGCACTGGCTGAGTGTCAAGGACTTGAAGCAGTCGCTCGCGTTTCCATTTCGATTTTTCGCCTGCATTTTCAGGTTAGGTTTTTTTTTGGGGCGCGGCTTAAATTAATTAAAATATTTCAGCTGGCCTTGCAGTCTGACCTTTGGGCAGGGGAATTAATCGACATTTCAAATGTATTCCAAATGTAACACAAGTTTTGTGCCTTAACCTTGGACTTGCCCCTTGGCTGGTTTATTTGTTTGAATTTGTTTGTATTTTTTAAAAAAATCCATTTCGAGTGTTTTGCCTATAACCAGTTTTGTGAGGCACATGCCTGGTGCTCAGTCTGCCACAACTCCAAAAAAAAGAAGCAAACAAAAACTCTACATAGTCGTGGCTGGCGCCGATGACATCATCTCGCACTAAAATCGCTCGCCGTAATTACAATAAAGCAACAACAACAGCAGCCAAATGTGCGCTCAAACTTTTATTATACCAACTAAAAACGACTTCCCAGCGGCGTGAAAATAATGTCTAAAGTTTTCCTTAAAAGTTGCTAAGCAAAATCTTCTCATTATCATCCCGCTGTTAATTTGACAGAAAAGCCGTTGAAAAGCTAATAAGCAAAATGCCAAAATCAATATGCAAAATGTTGAAAAATTTCTGTGATTATTGCATAATAAACAAGCAGATAGCATGAATGAAATTAATTGAAACGAAACATGTACACAAACGCTCACAAACACGTACACACAAAACACGCATACTTGCATACCTTAAAAGTCACTGAGAATTGTGGGCGGAAGTCCACGCTAGTAACGAAAGCAGCCACTTTAAGTTAGGCAAGCAACTAATTAGCATTGAAAATAAAGCATAAATCTTGTATTGATTCGATCAGAAAACATTTTAATAGTGGCTGACACTTTCGTTCAGGTTTGTATTATTAAGTAAGTAACTTTTTAAGGGAGAGGGAACTTAAAGTCTGAATGAAATCCATGAAATCTGGATTGACAAGGCGAAAAATAGTCCTAAAAGGACTCCATATTAGGCACAACTCCAGTGAGAATAATTATTACACTTATTTTTGCACCGAGTATTAAAGAGGACTCAGCACATTTGTCTGAACTGGCCGAAAAAAATGACTATTGCATATAACTGTCACGAGAGCTTTAGAACTACATTTATAGGTACACTCAGAGAAAAAATAGAGAATTTCATACTTGGATCAAGAATTTTTGAGATCAGTAGATCGATAAGATTGAAATTCCAGATCCAAGTAAGAATTTTTGATCCCGCTTTTCTGGATCCAAGAGCTTCAATACTTGATTTAAGTACGAATAATTCTCATATCGAGCAGAATAGTTCTTGAATCAAGTGCTAAACATACACAAATTCACGATTTCTTATTCTTAAATCAAGAGCATATAGCATTGTCCAAAATCGAGAACGTTCTTTCTAGTAGCAGGAGTTTATCAGATTCAAGAGTAAGATCTTTTTCTCTTAAGCCCAGAGCTTCACAAGTTCCAATTTAAAATCAGTGGTTTTTTCATTGTGCTTAAATTTATTTCATCGAAAATTAATTGTTAAGCCATGTAGCACCTCAAAGCAGAATCAGTCTTTGTCTATCAACTGTCAGTCGAACAGAGGTCTCTTTATGCCAGAAATGCCATAACTGGCTGGGAATTCCAAAGCAACATGAGTGCAGATTGAAGCTTAAAATTTGGTTTATAAAATTAACATTTACTTGCCTCGAATGAGCCGGTTCTTCAATTTTTTTTAAGCTTTCATCTTGAAATTCGGTGAGCTCGGTAGAAGCAAGCTATCCGCAGCAGAAACATATTGGACCAATACCAATTGGAAAGGCATAGCGAAATTTCAACAATAACTTCGTATGTGTCTCTCTTCTCTTTCTCTCTTTGTATATGTATATGTACCATTTGTTGTTGTGCGACGAATGATTGCGTTAAAGTCCACCAGCCACAAACACACGCACAGCAAAAAGCAATAACCGGATTTCTCTTTCGTTTTCTTGTGGTTGTATTTGCTTCAGAATTGATATTCATTTGAATTGGATATTACTAGTTTAAGAAAGGTTCCGAGAAGGTTTGAGCCAGCTGAAGTGTGGAAATTGGGTAGAAACAACTTGAGCCTCTTTCTATATGCCAATGTTGTATCCTAATGAACCATCCTTTATCGAACCCACTTTAATTACTTTTTTTGGAAAAAGGGTCCTCTAAACTTGGTTTAACCTGTGTTAAGTTTTGTTTGTTAAATATTGGAATTTCATCTGATTTGTCATTTGTTGTTATATCTTCTTTACTCCATTTTAATTAATCTCTTCGAAATTTAGAATAAAATAATTGTGAATCATATACAGCAACAAATCAAACCGTTTGGTTATTCCGTATTCCATTTATCACGTACGTCATTGTTATAATACGAAAATATGTATGTAGCGGTTTTTGTTACTAGTGTTGATTGTGCCTTATAAGCACACACGAATACCTTAAAATCCTTAGCTTATCAATAATTTCTCTCAATAAAAACGCACAAGAAACGTAAGAATCGCCTTAAAAACAACAAATAAACGAAGATATATAGAAAAGAAGTTGATAAGCAGAGCTAAAAATATATATTTATATGTATGTATGTGTTTGTATTCCCAATATTTACTAAGAGAAGCGCTGCAACTTGCTGCTTTTACTTGATTTTTTTTGTTGTCTCTTAAAATCACCGCACGCTGGCACAGCAGACAGGGCACCGGCATTGGAAAGATCAACACCATCAGTCATGGCCGACAATTTGTTTCGTTTCATTTATGGGATGGCATCATGTTTGTGATGGTTCGGTTCGGATCTCCCCCTTTCCCGACTGCTGTGAGAAGCTGAACTCTGCTTATGTTGCTTTGTGTGTGTGTTGGTTGAAATGAAAGCTGTTTAGTTGTAAATATAATTTTTAATGTGTGTTAATGTTGTTTTTGGAGGTGGATTACGTAAAAAGAATGGGAATGATTGATTCACAAAATGTGAACAAAAATTCAGAACTCATTTCAGTTATTGGAAACTTTAGTTTCTTTACACCTTACAACTTGCTGTGTAGGTATTTCTGTCTTGTCATATTTATGCGGGGGCTGCCTTGTAAGTTTTGAATAGAATTTATGATAAGTACGTTCAGGTGAGATTCGTGCTGTTTGGAAATCTAATTTGTTGGCCAAATATTTACAATTTCGACTTCGATCAGAACATGCGGAAATGGAATAAGTCGCTCTTCCCATTTTCGAAAAACGATCAAGTTATTCGGTTTCAGTGGAATGAAAAGCTAATGAACATTTTTGTGGCAATGGTAATTCTTTTCGTCTTTCAAGAGTTTTCAAAGATATCCAAAGATTCAAAGATATATGAAGCAAACAATTTGATTTAAAATTAATTTTTTAAAAAACTTGTACCTAAGAAATAGCTCGACAAAACTTTTTAGAATTTTGTTAAAAAAATTCTTTCAAAGAATACAAAACAAAGAAATGAAAATTTGAAAAACAACAAAAAATTTATAGTTGGGACTACTTTTCCATAGCAGTAATCCTATATAGATGTCCGATTTCGACCAAACTTAGTAAAATCATGGAAAATCATATAAAACTAAAAAAATCGAAGTCTGGAAGCGTTTTTATTGAATACAAAAAACCTCGAAGCGGCTAAAAATCTCAGATTAAATAAGCTATAAGCTATATGCTATAATCATCTGATTTTGACAAAATTGAAAAGAGTTGTGCAAAAGTATTATAAATAAATATAAGCCAATTTTAGGAACATTACCATTACCATTACCAAACAAAAAATTGCCCCCGCAATTTAGTAAAAACGTCATATCTTCCACAGTTTTGAAGATAGATCGCTTGTTCCTTCTGGACATATTTAGTTAGCAGGATAACTTATCGATCCGCCAAAAAAATGGAGAAGATCGGATGAACGGTTTTCGAGTTATGATCAAAAGACTGTTCGCTGCTACTGCAACATCAAAATTTATGCTGAGCGTATAATTTCCGGTTACAGAGGATGTTATAATCGGGCTTGACCGACTTTCTTTCTTGTTTTACCTATAGTCATCCGATCCGGCCTATTCCGACAAACGGTTAGAGCGAAATCAACTCAGGTCATGCCGATCAAGAATATATATATTTTGTGTGGTTGGAAAAGCTTTCTTCTTTTAATACACTCCCTGCAAGGGTATAAAAAGTGTATGTCCCATACATCTAGTACCTACATCTCTTAACATCTCTGAGATCTGTTTAAGTAACAGACAGACGGACGAGCAGACGTCATTTTGACTCCGCTGTTGATGCTGATCAAGAATATAGTTATAAACCTTCTGGAGGTAATATACATTTGGACAAACTTATTATAATCTTGTATCTTTGTAAAATACTTACATAGTTATAATACCAAAGGAGACAACATTTTTATGAAAACTATTTTGTAACTTGATATGCTTTACATATATTTCAATAGGCCCATTAACGCTTAAAATGTTTATAAGACATTCAATTCACGGCTACAAATCTCATAAATTCTGCAGAAGGTTCAGTACGAAGCCTTAAGTTCATACCTTCGCAGAATGTGAAAAATATTTTAAGAAGATTTCAATCTTAAATTTAAATTGAGACGTTCACTTTCGTGACTATAACCTTGGTCTTAGATTGATTCTATTCTCAGTGTACGCTCTACCTTCTACCCTAATATGCATCGTTTGTTTTACCATTACCGCAAATTAATTTTGTTCTAATTTTCTTCTCTCTGAATTTAAGAACGAACTTTCACTCATAAATTTTTCTAAAATTTTAAAATTCAGTTAAGCAACATTTAGAACAAAGCCAGGACCATTTTAAAAAATGTTACGAATTTTTTAAATACAGCAAATATTTCTTTCATATATATTTTCTATTCTTTGAATGACTAGCTAGTCCGTCAACTAGATTTGACCCATGATTGATTTTGGTTAGAAACGTACCATCTTCCCACCAAGGCCATTGTTAAATCGCATCAGATCATGTTTTTCCGAAACTTTAAGTGCAGCCCACTTGTGTATAAGACAACTGCTGAGAAAGTCCAACACATACATGGACTAGACTGTTGTTACCTTCTCCACTCGTTTGAGAGTGGAGCGCTTGCACACTTGTGTACATTAATTAACAGTACTTGTCAGACACGCATACATATCGGTATATTTGTATATATATATAGAATATATCTGGCAAGTTATATGCCGCCCTTGGCCTTATCAATGATAAGATTAATTGCTTGCCATGCGCATGACTCATCTCGTTTTACAAACCACAAAATAAATACGATAAAAGAAGAATAGGCCTGGAATGGAACTGCAAATTAAACAGAATAAGTCTCTAGATTTCCCACAATTCAATACATACATACTTATATCTCTGTACATACAACTGAAACACGTTTATAATCAAACTGAGGCTTCGACCTGTGCGCGTCAAAACGGGGCAAGGTTTGGGCATTATCGCATCACATGCATATGACATCAGCGTTACGGTGGCGTATGCGTAATCTGGACAAGCGCTATGGTTATGATGCAATAAGAGGGTGAGGCAAGGTGGAAAAGCCTTTTTAGTGAGCACTTTAGTGTTTCTTGGGCTGACTCCCACCTTTCCTCACCCTTTAATACCACCATGAATGAATTTGAATTGAACTAATCCCCACCCCCCTCTCTCGCCATCTCTTCTAGGTAAACAAAAAATCTACTGTGCGAAATGCACAAAAAAATGCTCCGGCGAGGTGCTCCGCGTGGCTGACAATCACTTCCACAAGGTCTGCTTCCAGTGTTGCCAGTGCAAGAAGTCTTTGGCCACCGGAGGATTCTTTACAAAAGACAGCGCCTACTACTGCATACCGGACTATCAGCGTTTGTATGGCACCAAGTGCGCCACTTGCCAGCAGTATGTGGAGGGTGAGGTGGTCAGCACCATGGGCAAAACGTATCACCAGAAATGCTTCACTTGCTCCAAGTGCTCGCAGCCCTTCAAGTCCGGCAGCAAGGTGACCAACACCGGCAAAGAGGTGCTCTGCGAGCAGTGTGTGTCCGGAGGAGCACCAGCTTCACCGGCCCGACCGGCGGCTGTGTCCTCTCCCGCGCCGCCAGCGGAGAGTCCCACAC
Organism: Lordiphosa fenestrarum; assembly: GCA_035044985.1. Lineage (NCBI taxonomy): Eukaryota > Metazoa > Arthropoda > Insecta > Diptera > Drosophilidae > Lordiphosa > Lordiphosa fenestrarum. The sequence goes on from JAWNNO010003679.1 coordinate 107,284, forward strand.
GCGCCACGGCTCACCAGCAGTTAACCAGCGGCGTGGTGTCGCACAAGGCGCATCTGAAGGAGGACTACGATCCCAATGATTGCGCCGGCTGTGGCGAACTGCTGAAGGAGGGACAGGCCTTGGTGGCCCTGGACCGGCAGTGGCACGTATCCTGCTTCCGCTGCAAGGCCTGCCAGGCTGTGCTCAATGGCGAGTATATGGGCAAGGATGCGGTGCCGTATTGCGAGAAGTGCTACCAGAAGAGTTTCGGTGTCAAGTGCGCCTACTGCAATCGCTTCATTAGTGGCAAGGTGCTCCAGGCCGGTGATAATCATCACTTCCATCCAACCTGTGCGCGCTGCACCAAGTGCGGTGATCCCTTCGGCGATGGTGAGGAAATGTACCTGCAAGGCAGCGCCATTTGGCATCCGCGCTGTGGACCCGGACCCTCCGAATCTGGGATTATACTGAACGGAGGTGGTGTGGGCGGCAGCACTTCGGTGGCTGGTGGCGCCTCGAATGGCAATTTCACAGACACCGAGTGCGATCGCATGAGCTCCAGTGCGCTAAGTGATATGGTATGTACAGTTGGGTAGATTTATAGTTGGATCGAAACTATAGCACACGCACGAGAGTGATGATCACGATGAGAGACTGGCACAGAAGCCCAGCGGCTGTTCTAGCTACTAATTTGAATGCCCCACTCATACAGCACAGACACTCAAATCACTCACAAACACCCACTCACCTGGCTAGAGATGAATGATATTTTAAATAGGAAACAAAGATAGAAAGCTTGCTTAATCCTTTCCCGGTTTTCAACCTAAATCGAAGTTCCTGTTTAGATTAAAGAACTCATCTCCGAACCCGAACTACACGTTCTAAACTGTTAGAAGCTAAGCAACATAAGCTGAGCTTTAGCTAGAAGTGGACTTAGAGTCGAAAGGATTTCTAAAACTGTAAACCGGATCTTAATCCAAACCGAATGTGAGAAAATTTTAATTACCAAGTAAATGACATTCGAAAGTTACGCCAATTTGTTGTAACTGTTCAATATTATGCGACAAAAGCTTAGTTTACACACACAAATTATTTGCGCAAATATTTTTTCATATTTGCCCATTTAGTTTGCCTTATGCAGGAACACCTAGTAGTTTGCGCACAAACATTAATCAATTGTTCGGCTAGGCTCAACAATGTTAATGACATTCTAAAGTCAAAAGTCTTTTCAATATTATGCGACCAAAACTTAGTTTCCACACACAAAGAATTTGGGCTTATATTTGTACAAATTTACACATTTAGTTTGCCTTAGGCGGGAACACCATACAGTTTGCACACTAATGTTTGTTCAAGTAGCTATGATTGTGGACCAATAAAATAAATTGATATAAATATTTGCCTAGTAGGATCCAGTGGAACCACGTCTGAGCAAATTTATTTGCGTAACAACAAATATTACAGACAAACCACTATTTCTAAAATTTTAAACAAAATTTGCCATAAATAGTGTGCCAACAATATTTGCCCTGAATAGAGTTTCAGAAAGCCAATTATTCGCCGAAGAAAAAAGTTTTCACAAATTCTTTAAGATCACCAAAATTGATTAGCGCAAGTACATATTTAAAACTCTAGGCTAACTTTGTGTTGCACAATGAGCAAAAATTTAAGCTTAAATCTCAAAAAATTTATATAAAGGAAAATTTCAAAATTCAGAAGAAGATGAAACTTGTTTCTGCGACTTTGGCGATCTTTAAAGTGTTTAAAGTAATAAAGCGATTAATTGGTGTCAACAGAGAGAATGCCTAGATCAGGGGTGCTCAACAGCACCTAATGCTAGCGCAGTCACTAACACAAATAAAACAAATATTTTTGAAGCAGCAACAACCACAAGAGAACGAAAAAGAATACTAAAAACGCTCATTCATTGTTGTATTCAATTTCGCAAGAGGCACGAAGTTGTTGCTGCAATTTCATTATGCGTGATCTGTATATACGCTTGCCAATCGCTAAGCGCAAGACAACAACATATTCGCCTGAAGTGTATATAGCTCGGGCACCCCAATACTAGATCAAGCATTTTAAAGGCTTTGACATATTTTCAATGTAAACAACTTAAAGCTAACTGTTTAATCATAGAATACCTTTTTTTGTCTATTAAAAGTAAACAAAATTCTGAAATTTAGAAGATTCAAAGACAGTTGCGAAAGCGAGCACTTCAACAGCAGTCGCAGGTTCCAGTTAGCTCTTTAAGATGAATTGCAACTATTCAAGCTTCTCGGGTAGCAGTTCCGTTTAACTAGGGACGGAATACCTTAACAGAGAGCTACTTCTAAACTAATTGATCAGTAAAGTGTTTCGTAATCAGCACAGAGATCACAGTATCGCTCCATGTTCAGGCTGAAAAGTCCATGTTTGTCCCTTTGTAAACTTGCCCATGATGCAAATAAGCTAAAAAAGGATGTATGCCAAAGCAAATGACATCACTCTAGCCGATTTCACATTTCAAGCTTTTGACACTTTTGTAACATTGAATTTTCTATGCAAATATCAATCAGCTCGCCGCCAGTCACACACCTTAACCCCCATCACCTCTCTCTCACACACACACCATGCAATTTATAATTTTTTTAATTTCTTTGCATTTTAGTTGTTCACCTTGTTTTGAGCTTGCGTTTGATTTTTTGTTCGTTTTCAGTACATCCGTTCCAGAACTCCGAGTTTTAATGGTTCACTTTATTCCTCTAGCCGCAAGGTTTGTTTTATGATTTCTATGATTTCTTTATCATTTGCTATTTACTAAACCACGGCACTGCATGCTACTCCAAAAACACTGCATCGATTCGTTTGTACTCATCGCTTGACCTTTTGCAGCACTACCGTACGGTCAGTCCTGGACTGATACTACGCGAGTATGGACGACCAATTGGGGAGGATATATCGCGCATTTACACCTACAGCTATCTAACGGATGCGCCGCACTATCTACGCAAGCCAATAGATCCGTATGACAAGACGCCGCTATCTCCGCACTTCCATAGGCCCTCTTCCTATGCCACCACCAGCAATGCCGGCTCTGTGGCCGGCAGTCGTCCACCCTCGCGTCCGCATTCGCGCACGCGCAGTGCCATGAAAGTACTAGTGGATGCCATACGCTCCGAGACGCCCCGTCCCAAGAGCCCGGGCATGAACAATGAAGAGCCCATAGAGTTGTCGCACTATCCGGACGCCAAGAAGCCACTGCCGGGCGAGCAGCCCAAAATCGAAAGGGATGATTTCCCGGCACCGCCTTATCCCTACACGGATCCGGAGCGCAGAAGACGCTACAGCGATACCTATCATGGTGTGCCCGTGTCGGATGATGACGATGAGGAAAATGGCAAGAAAACCAATGGCAAGCACAAAAATGGCAAGGAGCAAATGTGAGTAAAGTAAAAGTAGCAGAAGTGGTGGGGAAAAGCTAATCTTCTAACGCTCCAAACAGACGCCTGCAAAGGGAGGCCGAGCAACTGGAGAAGCTTAACTCGGGCATAGGTTCGGCCATTGCTAAGGACCTTAAAGAGCATGCCAAGTACAAAAAATGGAAACAGAATAATCTGGATCCACGTAATGCCTCACGTACGCCATCGGCCTCCAAGGAGCCGCTGTACAAGTTAAGGTAAAAGTGGGTTAGGTTGCAAATATCTTTATCTAATTTATGTTAATGATTTATTTAGATACGAATCCCCCATTGGAGCCTCGCCCTCACGCAATCTGGACCATCAGAAGCCATTCTACGAGGATGAAATGTTTGATCGCTCTACCAGCTATCGCGGCTCGCTGGGCAAATCACTGGGCAATGCACCCAGTTACAATGGTAAACTCATAGTCTTTGTCCTTTAGTCTTGTCAAATAGGCGCCGATATTCTATATAGCCAAATTACGTCGTTTATAGCCATACATTCCTATCGATCGCCGCCCAAGCCCGGATATGGATTCAAAACGACCACTCTGCCCTACATACGCAATGGCTACAGCTCTGTAAGTGCTGACTCCTGTTGCATCTACTGGGTCACGGTCGCCACTTGTCTTGTTGCTAATATACGAGGGGGGGCGTAACAATAGTTCGATTTGTTTCAGCTTATCTTCCGGCTTAATCTTAAATCTCGCCGTCAAGTTTGTTTTCCGCCAATCCATTTTGACTTCGGATTACTTATAGATCCTTCTATTCTTAACCGAATATTATATATCCATGCCAGGTTAAAGTCCGTAGGTAAAGATATCATTCCTGCTATTTCTGGAACGATACTTTTGTCAACAAATAAACAAATAATAACCTGATTATCGGTACTATATACTGCATACTAGTACTCGAAACTCAGTACTTGAATTACGGCATTCGGTACTTCGTATTCTATATTCAGTCAGTATTCGATGCTTAGTACTTGATACTCAGCACTCAGTGCTAAAAACAGTAATCGATACTCTAGACTCGATACTCAGAAATCGGTATTTAGAACTCGGAGATCAGTATTCCCTATTCTGTATCCGCACTGAACAAAATTTCTGATTTATTAAAATTCGTCTTCAAAGTTGAGTTACGGTCAATTCATAGCTGGTAAAGTAAGAAATTTTTCCAATTTCTGTTGGTGATGAAATTTTCTCCCAACCTGCATTGGCATTTTCACGTTTTTGTACTATTCATTTAAAGATGAATAGCATACAAAATGTACTTCAACCATTCCAACAAATCGAACTCTTGTTAGTCCTCCGCCCCTAATGGTCGGCTGGGTCACGGTCGCCACCTGTCTTGTTTGCTAATTATCTTGTTTGGCTGCCTAATCCGTATTTAGTATTTAGTTAGGCATTTGTTCAACTTGTTGGCTGACTCCAAACATTTGACTCTCTTTCTTATTTCGTATTACTGATTGCTGCTGATCCCTGGTGGCTGGATAAAATGTAAAACTAACAAAAACATTTTGAATAACAAAACTCAACTGGTTGGTCTGCTGCTTTCCTGTGTGTCTAAATTCTATGCTATGTATATGTGTGTCTGTGTATGCCTATTTGTTGCCTTGACACGCCTCCTCCAAAAACTCACCACACATCTTACACTAACCACTGAACATCATCACCCCCAACATTAACATCATTCAACCCATCCATATACAAAACTCTGCTCAGTGGTGAGCGCCCTGCGTCATGTACCCAAACCTGGATACGGACTGGCCCCACGCTCTCACACATTCAGTTCCACAACATCGGCAGCTGCCACCACCACGATGCATGGTGTCACTGTAAGATTGCTTTTGCTTGGACACACTCTTTTCAGTAGTTTTTTCTGGTGTTGGGGAGGGGAACTGGGTCACTTTATAGTGAGTGCTCTTCTTTGTTCAGTTGTGCAGCTCATTTTTAAAGTAGGGGTTCGAACAACGTTTTTTTCTTGGTTCAGGCTTAGCTTCTAATTGCATTTTGGTTAAATAACAGAATAATCCAATAACTGTCTATGTCGAACTCCGACACTCCTAGTCAATGGAAATAGGTACAGTATGCTAGTCGCTAAATAAAGTCTGGTTCGGTTTAGTGGTTCATGGAAGTCTTAAACCAACAGTTTGGCTTATAACACGCATTCTAGATCAATCCAAACCGCGGTTAGGTTTTGGGTTCGAGGTTTACCCTGCATTTTAGAGAATTATATTTCTATTAGGAAATTGTAGACATTTGTTGTTTTGTTTATAACTTATAGACGACGTCCATTAGTTTTGGGATTATCTTGAAGAGCAGGAATGCAACAGATATCGTAAAAAACTTATGAATACTGGGATTCCTTTGGATTCTCAGCTACCTGGGCATTAGAAATATTGCAATGCCCTGCTTCGCTTAGATTTTTCAGATAATTAAGGAAACGATTACAATTTCATCTGCATCTCTTATGAAAAGAAAGCAGAATGAGGAGCGGATGTATTTAAAAAAGACAAAACATACCGGAGAACATTGGAAGCTGTCTGCAACCCAACAGATTTTGCCGTTTGCCAGATTTAGTGGTTCGGTGCGGTATGTTGTGCAGTTTTCTTCCAACTAATGAGCTTGAATACAGCCAAGATGAGGTGCCATGCTTTTCATCATCAGATGACCCAGTGCCTACGTTCTTTAAAATCTAGCAGTAAATTATGTAGATCCCTTAGTTAAGAATAGACGTAGGAGTTGGTATGCATTTTTTGATCACTCTAGACCTTTTCATGATTTAATGATTCGTCAGTCAAGGATAATTGGCTTAAAATTTCCATTCGAAATACAAACTATTCAAAACGGTCGTTAAGTGCTTAGAGCGTGATATATTAACTGACTTTAGTGTTAGCAATCTCAAAGAACGAGTGTTTATGGGAACAAAAAGCTATCTTTTCGACTTTCGCATACAAAGATAAAACAAGTTCCATCGATTTTCAGATCTGTTTACTATAGTTTAAGCTGTTTCTAAGACAACTGAACAAAAAAGAGTAATTGAAGCAGCATATGTTAGCTTACTTCTCCAGTTTTCTGAGCCAATCCCACACTAAAGTTTCCTCATTTTGGTTTGCGTTTTGCACTGGTTATGGTTTTTTAGTTTTGTTTTTATTTTCGCATGGTTTGAAACTATTTTTTTTGGTACAGAGAGACTAATACATTTTCTTATCTTACTAGGACTTCTCCTATGGAGGCCTGGGCGACAAAACACACAGCACCGACTTGAGTTGCGGCAAATCAGAGGGTAAGTCTTTTGGCTACAATAAAAACTTGGTTTAATGACAATTTCGTGTTTCAGCTTCAGTGGATTCGATCACCGATGGCGATAGGCGCGCCTTAATGGGCGGCGATTTGCCCGCCTCGAGCACTTATTCGGGCGCTTTGTCCTATCACTATCCACAGGCTGGACTCATACGACGCAGTCTACCCAATATGGCACACTCTATGCTGGTACACGAGCCAGCCAAAATCTATCCCTATCACTTGCTGCTTATAACCAACTATCGTCTGCCCACGGACGTTGATCGCTGTAACCTGGAGGTGAGCTGTGGTGTAATGCTCTTAGCAGGCCAGCCCTAATCCTTGGTATTTTACATTCCAGCGTCATTTATCGGATATTGAGTTCGAGCACATTTTGCAGTGCGCCAGATCCGAGTTCTATAGGCTGCCCCAATGGCGACGCAATGAGCTAAAACGGCGCGTGAAGCTGTTCTAAGAATGCTGGCGCCAGGCGACGACACCAAATGAATACCCACAACACTAAAGAGAAAAAAGGGTCATTAAAGGAAAACTATGCTAATTTCACAGCCAGTTTTGAAACACGCTTTAACCAGTTGGCGCCAAGTGAAACCAACTGACAACTAAATTTAAATACAAAGTTACATTTACAGTGCAGAGCGGACCTGAAGCTGGGTCAGCTCTAGTTTATTTTTTTAAGAATTAGTTGCGCAAAGGCAAAAAATTGTAACTGAGAAGAAAAAAACTATTCAAAAAAGTCCCAAAAAAGAAAAGCAGTATACATTTCAATTAATTGAACAGTGCATGTAGAGCTTTTTATAAACTATATTCTATATTTTTCCTTTTTTTTTCTTAATCCAAAAGAAGCGCAATGCATCAAAGAACGAGTAATGAATGTACCTACAACCAATTCAAACAAGAAAAACAGCTTAAACGCTAAACAATTATGCAACTTTTATTTATTACTAAATATTTTATTTATTTATTTAAATAGAATATGTCAAAGAATAAACAAGAGATAATAAACAAATGGACAAAAGCAATCCGAAAGTGGTTCTAAATTGGTTACGATTTGGTGTACACTCAGAGGGGAAAGGTGACCCTTAATAGTGAACAGTTAATTTATTTAGTGAGTGGTAAGAGCTAGAATGGTGAAATCTGGACAACATTGTCGGAAGGAGATAATGAAATTGGAAGCAAACGAATAAATGAAGTCAAATTTGTCAGTCCGTCTGTCCGTATAAATACAAAAAGACTTCAGAGCTGGAAAATAGACATGTGTAGGTTCTTTTAAATCGAATGTGCATAAGTAAAGTTATGAGAAACAGAAAGTTCGCAGCGGCAACTACAAAATTCATTAAAGGCAATTTTTTAAGAGATTGTTGGTGGAAAATTAAAAAACAAACTGAAAGTTTGCAAATCATCACTTTTTCCGTTTTAAATATGTTTCTAGTGGCTACATCTTAAGGAAGGAAACCAGCTTAGATGGTTCTACGTCCGTCGGCTTTCAAAAATTAAAAAGTAATCTTCAAAATGGGAATAAACTGTCTTCCAAGTTTATACGAACACTAAATATTCTCTTCCAGTTCTTATTTGATAATATAATTTAATGATTGGCAAGCGCTGTACGATTGCTGGTATATTCATGGTGAAATGGCAAACCTTACTGAGCATTTTTAGTACTTTTTGCAACTTCACCTCATTTTTAAATTAGACTTGAGCACGGCTTTTAAAGTGAAATCATTACGAACTCTTCAAGTGTTCTCAAGGAATTCAGTTTCGAAATTGTGGAAAATACCATTTATGTAGGTAAGCTGTCTGGTATGAAAAACATTCCTTGACAAAATGTTTAAAGCAATGTTCAATGCTCAAACCAGAACTAATACCTTATACTGTGTTAGAACCTAACAGCCCCAACTTTAAATAGCACCGGAAACCTAGATTTATGGTATTTCAAACTTCCGCAGCTTCTTAAGCAACAAAAAATGACTTTCCGAACCGATGTAAGGACATTTCTGAAAGTTAGACTTAAGAAAGTGTTAAGATTAGGTGGATTAAGGGTAAGACGAGACGATATACTCAATTCAGGGCCTTAAAAGTTGATAAATGGTGAAATTAATAGAACAGAAATGTGTTCTAAAACGTTTGGCGGAGTGCCTTACCTTCAAAAGTTTGGAAAAACTATCTTTTTGCGTGAATTTCAGGTGAAATTGGGAGTTGACATTTAAGAAAGGTTTTCAAGCTTGCGATATGTCGAAATTAAGAAAGATCCTTTGGCACATTTTCAGAACATATTTTTCCTACCAGACTTAAGCAAAACTTATGCCGTTTTCCTTTAAGGGTTGAGATTCGGTGGAATGTAAGATCGATTCTAGAACAGACAAAATCCTTTCCCGTAGATCGAGAGTTTCTGCGAAACCGGAAGCAGGCCTTGAGTAAGCATATAATAAAATAAGAGGAAACCACTTCAATGTCTTGCCGCACCTAATCTTCCCATTTCAGTTTTGATATTCATTTCCCGCCTTAAGTATTCTAAGACGCGTGGATACTTGATACTTCAACTTATCCTAGTTTACTGCGCCTCCTTTGATTGAGCTCTGAGTGCTGTAAAAGTACTTTGCTGGTTTACCAAAAGTAGACAGGGATCTCCAGGATGCTACAATGTTAATATCTGGAATGTGGTGGTATTACCAAGTCTAAAGTCACACTGATGAGGTCGAATTAGTTCGCTCATACGCGCTTTTAGGTGTTCACATAGGAATGCATGACAGGGCCGCATAGTCCATGAATAGGATACTGAATTGCTTAATTTTACACTTTTCTTCCCAATCAAAAAACTACCTTTTTCTGCGAACTGAAACACAACTTTTGAAAGAAAATTGAAAATGTCAGTACTACTGATGCAATTTGATATTTCTTTAGTTCTATTCATTCGTAAAAAGTCCATTAAGATTTTAGATTGGGTCTATTTCCTCCTGAGTGTACAGGGACGGAATAAGAGTTTGGAATGTGTATTATAAAAAATAGTTCAATATTTGAGCTAGGTGTTTTCACAGATTTGCGAGATTATCTACATAGATTGTGGAGTGTCCATTGCACTAGTTTTTCTTCTGCAGAGCGTCGTCCGTGCGCAAACTGTAGGTCAGCTGCGTCTTCATCACCGTCAGACTACTGCCAATTATTTGCTTATGATAGATTTGACGTGTGGCAAAGCCCATTTTGTCATAGAAATCACGCTCATGCTCCTGCCACTCGGAGAGGGTGCACTCCAGCGAAGCATAGCCACCATTGGAGCAGTTCTTTGTCACAAGGTCCAACATGGGTTGCATAATTTTTTGGTATGGATAGTTTGGTGATAAGGCAAATCGATAGATCCAGGCTGCATTGTACACGGCATGGTGATTCTTTACACTGATGGTGGCCACAATGCGACGTCGGAATTTGTTCTTATAAGCCTGATCGTGGGGGCAATTCTCTAAGAATATTTGATAGCTCGCCTCGCTGGGGGCACAGCGAAAGATGAAGGGTTCATAGCACTCGGCCACCAGGGACTGTGAAGGCTTGAGCTAAAAGATTGTGGTAGATTAGTGGAATTGAGTACAGTATGCCAGAGACACGCTTACCATCATCAGTTCCACTGCCTTGGAATAGAAGGAAAAGTAGGTGCCGGTAAAGAGAAAGAAAATGCAACCGGGCACAGTGAGGGCACAAAACAGCAATGGCACGCCCAAAAAGATGAAGAATATGGCCCAAGTGATGACTATGAACTGCAGGGTAATCTGTGGACAAAGCAATTAGCCTGTTTGGGAGATTTTAGATACGGCACGAAAAGCTCACCTCACGGAAACAAAAAACAAAAAAGGACTTATTGGAAAAGGACATTATGTAATCCCTGACCAGCTCCTGACAGTTGAGCTCGTCCCGTTCATGGTAATTGCGTATAATAATGAACGGCTGCATTTTTAATTGGCATTTAAATTAATTGGATATTACATTTGCTTGGAGAGGAATGCAGTAGTTCCTCTCTCTCTCTTCCTCTTGCCCGAAAAACGCCCCTCGCTGAGATCACTTCTAAGTGTTGTTGTCCAATTGCAATGGCCAACTGCAATTTGAGTAATTCTGTGTTTATTTTGTTTGGGCTCAGTGTGGCCACGTTCGGGCATTTTCGGTATTAGTGCGACCGCTCGGCCATTTTTCGTATTAGTGCGACCACGTTGGTCCACTTTCGGGATTAGAGCGACCACCCTGGACCATTTTCGGTATTAGGGCGACCACCGTCGGCCGTTTTTGGTATTAGTGCCGACATCTTAACATCTTAACATCAGATCAGGATCTTTGGCAAGATGGAAGAAGGTACTGCGTCCCTGCAGGATGAGCAAAGGAATTTCATTTGCGGCGTAATCGAGGGTTTCTATGGTAGACCATGGACTACGGAGCAGCGTAAGGACTTGTTTCGCAAACTGAAAAAACTGGGCATGGACTCTTACATGTACGCCCCAAAGGATGACTACAAGCACCGAGCCTACTGGAGAGAGCTCTATACAGTCGAGGAGGCAGATCATTTGTCCAGTTTAATAGCCGCCGCCAAGGAGGCCGGCATAGTATTCTACTATGCTCTTTCGCCGGGCCTGGACATGACCTACAGCAGTCACAAGGAGATTGCTACACTGAAACGTAAATTGGATCAGGTGTCGCAATTTGGTTGCGTGGCTTATGCTCTGCTCTTCGATGATATTGAGTCGGAGCTCTCGAAATCGGACAAGGAAGTGTTCCAGACCTTTGCCAATGCTCAGGTCTCGGTGACGAATGAGATTTACACGCATTTGGGTAGCCCCAAGTTTCTGTTCTGCCCCACCCAGTACTGTGCCACTAGGGCGGTGCCCACGGTGCAGGAATCCGAGTACTTGAATACGCTGGGCACCAAGCTGAATAACGACATTGACATACTCTGGACGGGGGAAAAGGTGATATCGAAGATCATAACCATTGAATCGATACAGGAAATCACTGAGGTGCTGCGGCGTCCGCCGGTTATATGGGATAATCTGCATGCCAACGACTATGATCAGAAGCGTGCCTTTCTGGGCCCTTACTCGGGCCGTGCGCCGGAACTAATACGCTATCTGCGCGGCGTGATGACCAATCCCAATTGTGAGTTCTATGCCAACTTTATAGCAATTCACACATTGGCCTTTTGGTCACGCTGTCAAATGGACGCCAAGATGAACAGCTCACTGAGAGCCGATATCAAACTGGAGACTGAAAATGAGGACGAGCTGCCGGTGGAGTGTCTCTCGGAGAACGTATACCATCCACGTCTGGCTCTGAAGTAAGTTGATCAACCCAAAATTTCCTCTTTTTAAGGGATTTTTCGTTATAGGAATGCAATTTCCGAGTGGCTGCCCGAGTTCTTTATGGAAAAGGAGGCCTGGGGACCCATCACCAAGCCACAGCCGCAGGTGCAAATGGTTATGCCGATCATACCCATTATACCATCGATCAACACCTGCATGAGCCTAACGACCACCACCACTACCACCTCGACCAGCGCTGGAACGGTGCCCGAGGTGAATACCACTCAATTGCAGGCCTTGGCCGATGTTTGTAGCACGGTCAGCTCCTCGATGACGCCCATTTCCAATCCGGTAATGAACTCGCTTGTATCGCCCACCAAAGTGGTGACAAATGAGGAGATTATCAATCCCATACCGACCACAGCAGCATGCAATATTGAGCTGCCCAAGAAGATACCCATATCCATAGTACCGGTGCCCATTATGGAGGCCAAAGCGGAGTTATGCGAGTCGACCTCGTCGGAGGAAGCTTCAACTCAAATTGAGCAAAAACGCGCTGAAACAGTGGGCAGCCTACAAGTGGATTCCATGCTGGATGACAACAGTCTAAGTCCGCTCAGTGTGGCCGGGGTGATTGAACCCATGGAATGTAGCAGCAGCATCGCCTCACAAGTTTCTCCGAAAGAGGAGGAGGTCACAAAGCAGCTGGTGACAGAGGATGTGCTAATGGAATCTGAGAATCTAGAATCTGTACAGAGTATGCATGTGGAAAGTTCGGCTTCGTCTCCGCTTTCAAATGCAGAAATGCGGGAGGAGGAGCAGACGTCTGAGGCCAACAACAAGTGAGTTTGGGGATAGAAAATGGACCCTGAAGGGTGCGTCAAAAAACTAATGTCCTGTTCACCTTACTGACATTCAGTCGGTATTTTTACTGCTTTCAAACTGAAATCTCCTGATTTTATTTGTGATATGATTCTTTTGTTGCATCCCACACCAAAATTCCATTCAGAACTGCCAAGTACCTTTCGCCTAACAAAAATGTGTCTTCTGTCCCTTACAGAGTGTTTGGAGCAAATACCGGCCCACCTTTTGCTAGAACGGTTCTTCGAGAAACTCCCATTACCGTGGAGGACTTGAATTTACTGTGTGATCTGTTTTATTTACCCTTCGAGCATGGTTGCCGTGGCCTAAAGCTGCTTGAGGAGTTCCATTGGCTCAAGACGAACGCCCATGTGCTGTTGCTGCAAGAGCAGAACCACTCTGGTGGTGATGGCAGCAAGATGAGCAAGCCGGAGGTTAGTGAGTGGATGCAGCGTAGCTTGGGATTTGATGTGCTATGTGCGGGTGTGCAGCAGTTGCTGGTCAAGATAGCCGGTTGTCAGAACAAAGAGATTTGTCATGAGCTCTACTCGTATGTGTGGGACATCTCCGGAGCGCTGTCGCTGCTCAACTGTTATGTGAAATGGCTGGCACTGGCACAGTTTCCGCACAATATGTCCTCCTACACGGAGGGCAGCTACACTTGTAAGTTGGTTATCCCATTAATGATCCAGGAATACAGGAAATTATTTTTCTCTTAGGGTTCAGCAAAGGCTGGAAGGAGGCCTTTATGTCTGGTGACCAGGAACCTTGGGTATTTCGCGGTGGACTCATAGCCGATTTGCAGCGCCTGATGCCTGTGGACTCGGGCAACGATTTGTTTGTGTACAAGTTGCCAGAACGACCCACCACCAACTACTATCTGCTGAGGCCTTACCGCAACTCGGATGAGCAGGAAGTCAATGACATCTGCACGCGTACATATCTGGAGTGGCAATGCAGTTTGGAACATCGGCATATTCCCGGTGGCTGGCCCTCCCATGTCAGCAACATAGTGGCCGATGCGGTGGTGGGCGCTCACCTGACCCTCCAACCGCAGTTTTGCTTTGTGGCCTATGATGAGAATGAGTCCATTGTGGGTTATGCTTGCGCCGCCTTGGATGTGAATTTGTTCACGCGGAATAGGGAAGTATGTTGGCTGACCGAGCTGCGCGAGAAGTATCCCAAGACATTGACTCTGCCTGACAAAGTGGAGTTGCACAAGCTGGTCTTGGATTTTGTGAACAAATTCCATAGCACTACAGCGGTGGAGCCTTGTCCCGTCGAGGTGAGTGCCACATTCCCGGCTGTGCTGCACGCGGCCTCCTTAAAGGAGGCGGAACAGCTGGACAATGGCATTGCCAAGCGTCTGTTGACTGTGTTACTGGCTGCTTTGCGTGCAAATGGCTGCTTCGGGGTGCATGTGTGTGTGCCCGAGCTGGACGTGGAACGGGTGAGCTTCTATAACAAGATTGGCTTTGTGGATGTCTTTCGCGAGGAGAGCAGCAATTCCATTTACCTGGGTCGTCGTTTCTAACAGCTGCAACAGCAGCAGCAGGAGGAGCCACTGCAATTACCAAGAATGTCGCGCGTGCATTGTTCGCTTTTATGATTCAACTTCCTCACTATCACTGCCAACCGCCTCGGCTGCTTTATGGTTCCTTAACTTCTCTTTTTGTATTACTGACCAACCGGGTCTCCCTGGCTGTCTACACTTTTTCTAGCATTTATCTTAAGTCAAGTTTTTCGTAGAGTGGAAAACAATAAAGATCCCATTTATTCAATAAACGTAACAACTAGTCTCTCTGCGGGTTTAGCTCATAGAACCACACCGAGTTCACCCCATCCTCAATGATGCGCTGCGGCTTTAGCTGTGGCAGTGGAAAGCGGCAGGCTATCACCTTGGCATTCACCGGACACTCGGCGATTAGTTTGTGCTCCAGATCTTGCATCATTTGCTCCACACCGAATATGACCACATACTGATAATCCTTGATATTGAATTTCCAGAGATCACGGCGAAAGAAGCTGGTCTGTCTGCCCACGCCTTGGCTAAGAGCCGACAATCGGGAGTAGTAGACCAGCCATGGATTTAGCTCCACACCATCGACCTTCAGTTCTTTGGCATGCTGGGCCGCCGCTATTGAAAGGATTACATAAGTGAAAGTACGAAATTCCAGTACAATCTAACACCCTTACCCAACACAATGCGTCCATCGCCTGAACCAATGTCCAAGAGTTTGACATTACTGGCGCTTTTGGGTAGAAAACTTAAAACATGTTTGATTTGCTCAGGCGTTGCCGGCACATAGGGCAGGCAAATTTTACGAAAAGCCGGCGCCACAAAACTGGCGCAGACTATGGAGAGACCGAGGGCAACGCCTCCGGTGGCTGCTATTAAAAGTTTTCCACCTGTGGATACCTGGCTGGGTTTCTTAATGGAATTTTGTGGCGCAGCAGTTTCCGTCAAAATTTCCATGTTAGTGATGTGACTTTTTAAAGGCACGAGCTCGAAACTTGCAGCACGACATATGATGATTTAACAGGGTAAGGCAGGGCTGAAAAATTGCTTAAGATGAGTGAACATGATGCTAAGACAGGCAAGGTCGAAAAATTTTAGCTAGAATCAACTGTCAAAATGTTTTTGGCTACCAAAAGTAAGTTGTTGTAACTATAAAAGATGCAAGCGTGAGTAAATTTTCTTACACGTTACGCAATTTTAAACCGATAAACCGAAACCGAGCAGCGTTTTCAGGCCGTTTGCATACGACTTGAGTTTTTAAGGAAGAACACACAGCTCCTTTATAGTAGCTATGCCTAATTGAAGTGAGACTATCTTGAATCTTGGCAGTAATGACATCAACTTGCAAAATTGGGTTATAACCGAATCTATTCAAATAAATATCATGACTCTCAAAAATATTTACAAAAATAAAGCGAGCTATTCCATAAAAAACCATGTATTTTTTTGGGATTCTTATCTAATGCCCGATAAGCTTGAATCTTGATAGAAATATGGCATCTTCAAAAAAAAATGTGTGTTGTTTGATAAAAGTTTGGCACCTTACATTAATTTTTTTGGATTGAAATTGTATAATCGAATAAATTTTCATTTTCAAATCGCCAATGTTTTCCTGTCACATGTCTATCACAATGTTTTCCATGTCTTGAGTCTACACAATGCGGCCCACGGTTGCTTTGTTGCACTCTACGAATGTAAACAAACAAAATTTAATTCATAAATCAATTGAAACTGAAATTTTATCTTACAAGTTTCATTGCCAGACATTTTTGAATCAACTGGAATATGCCTTTCTCTTTTGTCGAAATCGTTTTGCTTCGCAGTGAATGGCAAATTTTTAGTGGTGGACCAAAAACTATCATGAAATACTAAGTGGGACGATATTTAATGGGAAGAAGGAACATCTTTGATTTTGATGTTAGATATTTCTCAGTGTGATTAGCTCTATTGGCCTATAATAAAGCACTCCATATATAAGCTCTGCCGTTGCGATAGTCCATATGTTTGTGTTATTTTACATGTCGATAGCCATTACCGCTATCGATCACTTTCGCCCTTTATCGATACCTATCGACCACTTATCGATAGCTGCCATGTATCTACATTTTTCATGCGTGGGATTACCTGTTTTGCTAGTGTTCGGTCACACTGGCCCCGAGCTCTCGGATGAAAAGAAAAAACTTGAGAAAACATTTGTAAAACGCTGCTAAACGAAGCTTAAGTGCAACAATTACCATATTAAACAATCCCTTACCACTTAAAGTGTGCGCGCTCGCTGGTCGCTGCTCCGTTGTATGTGATACGCGCGCGGTTCGTCGTAATCGTGAAAAATGGCGAACGTAAGGGACAGCGACACATCACTGTGGCTGCATAATAAACTGGGCACATCAAACGACTCGTGGATAAACGGTTCAATATGCTCGCAATTAAACAAGGAGGTTTTGCGCAACATCAAGGAGTGTTTTCCCGATCTGCAGACACAAGTGAAATTGAAATTGTTGCTCAGTTTTCTACACATACCGCGCCGTCTGGTGGAGGAGGTAAAGGGGAAAGAAAAATGAATGAGAAAAAAGTACACCACCACGCACACGCACACACTGACATGTACATACACTTGCTGCACAAAAAAATAATGCCAATTTTATGCTTTCGGTAAATCAGCGTGAAATGCAAATGAATAGAAATAAATCCAATCAGCCACTATTTGATTTCATTTAGCCAGGTTGGCAATCAAGTGTGTCCGTGGTCAGAGGAAACATTTCCCGCCACTTCTACTTGCTGTGTATACCTTATGCTCTCCCTCGCTCTTGAGAGAGTTGCTGTGTGTGTGCGTGTGGCGTAGCATGTGTGTATGTTGTTGTGGGTGTATCTAACTGTTGTTGTTGTTCGCAGTGGAAGGCCGAGCTGGAGGAGGTTATCGAGGTGGCCGGCCTCGATTCAGAACTCTGGGTCTCCATGTTGGCAGAGACGATGAAAACATTTCCGGCCACCAGCTCACTCAACACAGAAATATCGGACTACGAGGACACGCGACCCATCTTCACGGACATGGTCAACGACTTGCGTAAATTGGTCAATAAGCATTCCGATCTGGGCATGCTGCCGCTGGAGTGTCAATACCTGAATAAGAATGCGCTGATCTCAGTGGTAAGCTATGAAATTCCAATTAATGCTTCAAATGGTGCTGAATTCTGGCTCATTCCCCACAGGTTGGGCAGCAACCGGCACCCGTTAAGCACTTCACGCTCAAGCGCAAGCCCAAGAGCGCCCAGCTACGCACCGAGCTGCTACACAAGTCAGCGGATGCCCAATCCTCGTTGAAGAAGACCTCGGCACCGACCATACCTTTGCGTTCCCGCGGCATGCCCCGCAAAATGACGGATACCACTCCGCTCAAGGGTATACCGTCGCGAATGCCCACCACGGGCTTTCGTTCGGCCAACACACCGGGCAATGCCCAGAGACCTAATCTCAGTCGCACTCCAGCCGGGCGCAAGGATGGTGGCATTAAGCTAATCGAATTCACAGAGCAGCCTTTGGGCTATGCCGCGGCCAAGAAACGCAAGCGTGAGCAGCAACTGGAGGAGCAGCAGAAGAAGCAGGAACAGAAGCAACAGGCGGCTGCAGCGGCGGCAGCAGCAGCTGCAGCAGTTACCACGGGTGAGGCTGCTGAAAGTTCACCCACGGAAGAAACCGCTGAAGGAGGCACTCCCGTGACACCCGAAATTGACAACAAAAGCTTTGAAATCAAAGTGGAAACTCAACAGCTTAACCAGAGCTCAGGCAGTTTGGAGGACCCGGATAATGAGGTGGAACTGGCCAGCAAAGCTATGCAATGTGATCCGGAGACGCCGGAATATGCAGCAGCTACCCTCAACTTTACGCAGGCCACCCCAGCCAAGACAACTGAAGGTGGCAAACAGAAAACACCGCGCACACCCAAGTCGGCCGCCAAGCTTAACAACAACAACAATTTCAATCACACACCCAAGCGGATCAAGCAGGAGATCGAAATCAAGAGCGAAGAAATTATTGTGCCCGCCAACATTAAAGTGGAGAAGATTGAGACAACGTCCCCGACCCAACAGCCAACGCAACAGCAACAGCGTGTCATCATACAGCAACAGCCGGTGCAGCGCACTCCGCACCTGCTGGTACGCAGTTCCCCACAGAAACGACAAAATAGCAGCAGCAACGCGACAACCACATCCACTACTACAACCACTGTGGGCAACACCACCATCAAAATGGAGAAACTGGACATTAAACCGGTGCTAAGAGCCACCACATCGGCCTCCTCAGCAAGCGCTTCGACTACCACCATACTCACGCCACAGCAGCTAAGGCAGGCGGCCAGTCCACTGGCCAATTTGCCCAACAACATTTCCGTAAAGATAACCTCGGCCAAGGCCAAGGCAGCGGCAGCTGCTGCAGCTACAGCCAGCGGTAGTCAGGCAGCTCAGGCACAGATGCAGATGCAACAGCAGACGGCACAGCAACAACAACCCATACTGATCAACAGTTCTACTCCCGTCATACTGGCCTCAACGCCCAGCGCCCAACGAGCGGTAGGTGGACTTAGTACTAAGATAAAGTTCTTAAAGTAAAGTCCTGGGTACATACAACAACTGTGATAGTAGCTTTAACTTAAGATTTGTTGGTCATGTGAGGTCTCGGAATATATTCTTTGACTGAACTAAAAACTTCTTACCAAAACTTAAACTAATCAAAATGAAATTCCACTTTGCTTTGCAGAAACCTTTGCCCACGTCGAGCAGCAGCACCACCGCCACCACCATACCCTCCCAGGCCATCAAGAATATGCCGTTAAGCCAACTTAAAACGGCGGCCAACAGTGGTCCGGTCATCATTTCACAAACCATAATTCAACCCGCCAAGCGTGCCCAACAACAGCAGCAGCAGCAACAGCAACAACAGCAGGCAGGAACTTCTACGGCAGCGGCCATGTCTCAGCAGCAGCAATTGCAGCAACAACACTTGACTGCACAACAGCCATCCCAGCAACAGCAGCAGCAGCAACAGACTCAGTACATCCTGGCCGCCCCACAACCCCAGCAGCAACAGCAGCCCGCTTTATTGCCCACATTGACCTCCTTTACAGCCACGCGTTCAATGCCGCAATCCACCACGCTCTACCAGACCACAGCGGGTGGCAGTGGACAAACGCCCACCAAAATACTGCTAAAAACATCAGGCACTTCAGGTGTGGTAATGACGCCGCTGCGTCAGCAGCAGCAGCAACAAACCACCACATTGGTTTCCAGCAATCCGCCACCTTTGGTGGCCACCTCAGCAGCTGTGGCAGCTGGTGCTGCACAGCAGACAAACACACTCAACATACAAAACGTTCAGTTACCCAATCGACCAGTCACCATACAGCCCGCCTCTCAGGCTGCCCAGCAGCAACACTTGCAGGCACAGTTGCAGCAGCAGCATCCTCAGCATACGATTGTGGCCAATACGACGGCCACGCAGCAGCCCAAGTTGTCGCAGGTGCTGATGCAGCCAGGCGGCAGCGTGGGCCCCGGAGGCGTCTCCGCCTTAAATGTGTCACCCACGGCGGGTAAGAACAAAACTATTATCCTAACCCAAAAGGGCGTCATACTGCGCAACATTGGGGGCGATATGTATCAGCAGATACCGATTAGCAATGTGGGTGGTCTGCAAGGGCTGGGTGCTGGCGCCACGCTCATGACCACCACTACGGCGGCAGGACCGCCTGGCTTGGTAAAGACCACTGCGTCAACGGGAATGCAGCTACATCACCAGCAGCAGCAACAACAGCAGCAGGCGCAGCCCCAGAAGCAAATGCTGCCCACTTTGATTCCCACCAGTTCGTTGGGCGGACAGCATGTTATAGTGCAACAGCAACAGCAGCAGCCTAACAATGTAAGTAGAAAACGAGATAATTCAATTAAACCTTACTTATGTCCTTCCCCTCAGTCCACACAGCAGACCATCATACGCCCGGTCATGACCAACGTTGGTGGAGGCTTGACCTCGCTGCCGCAGGGCCTGACGCTGATACAGCGACCCGGCCAGCAGCCGCAGCTGGTGCAGGTGCAGGCGGCGCCGAGCAGCACGCCGCAGCGCACGATTATAACCCAATCGGCAGCAGCGGCGGCTGTCACGGCACCGCAGCAGCAGCCGCGCCAGCAGCAGCAACAAATTCTGGTACAACAGAAGCCGACTCCTGCGCTGCAGCAGCGACTGGTCACCTCCACCAGCAGTGCGGGGCAAGTGCAGGCGAACAATCCAAACGCTGGTATTTCCCGCACCGTCCAGGTACAGGTGCAGGCACAACAGCAGCCCCAGCAACAGCAGCAGACGACGCAACAGCAGCCAGCGCAACAGGCGCCACAACGACGTGGACTTTCGCTATCAGTAAATTTACAAATGTCCACAATATATACAAACTATGCTGTAACTCTCTTGTCATCCCTTACAGAACGAGCATGTGCATAAGGCGCATGAAATGTTCCGCAAAGCAAATCGTGTCTCAAGGCCCGACAAAGCGCTCATTTTGGGCTTTATGGCGGGTCTACGTGAAAATCCGCGTCCCAATACTGAAAACGTTTTGGTCATCAAACTAGGCGAAACAGAGGTAAGATTGATGAGCTTTAGGAACAAGTTGAATAAGTTAAAGAGCGGAGAAATGTCATTACTCAACCATCTATGCCAGTTGCCATCTATGCTGTATTTTGTAGTTTAAAATTTATTTATCAGGGATAAAAACTGCTCGAGAGTTCTTATTGTTTCGGTTTAGGGATTTAGAGACATTTTTAACCCACGATTTGGTTTCTAATTCGCGAATTTCCCAACCTTTTAGATTAAAGATTTTGACTTTTGGCATTTTTATTTGAATTTTAGTCCTAGCAAACAATCAAATTGTCTCGAATATCAATTAAAATGTACTTATTGCAAGCTGAGAAAAGCAAGCAGATTTCAACCCTGCAATAGGACCTCCAAAATGGGTCCCTATCAATATGATTTTAAAAGTAAGCCATCCCCTAAGCGATATATACGTCTACCCAACTTGGTTCAGAAGCAGAATATCTTGGTCTTTCGAGCCAGATATTTTGTAAGCAATGTTATGTAGAAGGGCAGAGAAGTCCAAGGTAGTCATCTTGGACTATTACTTCATTACTACTTATTTGGTTTGTTTATCATGCTCAATGATCTTCCTCAGATTATTAAGTCAGCTGCTCAAGTCCTAATGTAAGTGGATGATGTTAAACTGTTTAAGACGCTATCTTCTGTAAAGCCGTTCTTAAGCGAAACGCTTATTCCAGTCCTGCAAATCCATCATACATTTTGTACATTCTTCTAAGGATTTTAAAGATATTCAAATTGGTTTATAGGATTTCAATTTCCAAATCCAATCAATCCAAATTTAAATATTTCATAATGTGCCTTTATGAACCACTCAACCCAACCGAAACCGCAGTTCAGTTAGCTACAAAAACCATGTAATAAACCGAAACTGAGGTTCAGAAACTGTGTGAACCATTGAACCAAAATAGTACTTATTTCGTGTGGTTTGCATCCCTGGTGTAAATGTCTTTAATTTGACCTTGATACTTTTTTTTATCTCTGTCTCAATTATGACAAATGGAAATTCATGTCGTTTTACCGCACTAAGCCTACTCTGCATATCTACTTTTTTGAGTAAAGAGCTCTAGACCGCATTATTTCAGTTCAGGATCTGGAGGTATTATTTGATCACAAGCTTTGCTTCTATTACTTCCAACAAAGGTGAAAATGCCTTCCTTTTTTTGCAATTATGTCCAAAACAAAAAATTCCCCTAAAATTAGCCTAAGCATCAATTATAGGAGCTAAGAGCTATAAGTAACGCCTGTTGTCAAAATAAAATTCAGATTTATTTGAACTTTTTTTTTTAAATTTAAATGCGTACGATGGTCACGTTCAACACCATGGAAATGCCCATATTCAGTATACATAAAAAATCATTCCGGCCCTATAGTTGGTGACATGACATAAAGCCCACGGACATAAAGCCCATAAGAAAAATTTTGATCACCACTTTGAAATATAATAATAAGAAGTTTTCTGGGCCTTATGTCCGGACATAAAGCCCTTGGGCGATAAGTTCGCATTTAGAATTGAATTTTTTGACAAAAACTTTACCTCGTAGAGAATTTAATAAAAACGGCTACTAAAACGGCTACCTAATAAAAACGGCTACTCATATAAACTTAAAACTTAAACTCCACTTTTTCTTGCTAAATAGGACTCAGCGCTGTTAATATAAGTAGCATATCTTTTGAAGATATCCACAAGACGACGAAAACTTTTACTTCTATAAATTAATGGAAGAGCCGGAAGCCAGGTCATGAAGCCAGGTTATTAATGCGCAATTTCATCTGAAGAGTATTATCGAGAAAGATATGCCATTGCATTGATTAAGATTGGTCTTGGACATCGAGTGGTTGGCCAATGGTCGTTTTTATTTGATGCCAGGGCTCAATCGCACCAACTGTGGGAATTACGACTGAAATGGTTCCATTAAAGCCGATCCCACCAATTGCATTTCCTTGAAGGTCCCGGTCTTCCTAGACATATCTATCAATAATCGACGTCTCTCGTCATCCAGAAAACCCAATTTCCCTTCTTTTAAGGCTGGAAATTCTTATTTATTAGTACATTTAGGTATTGTTATTAAAATTTTTAGCTGTGTTTTGACACTGAATTAAAATTTCCATAAATTTGTGTCGTTATAAATCTGGGCATTATGTCCGAATTCTAAGCGGACTTATCGCCCATTCCAAATTTGAGTGATATTTCGGAGTACACTACGATTAATTTTGATATGGGCTTTATGTCCGTGGGCTTTTATGTCATGGAAATCATCCTTAAGGATCCGTCCTTAAGGCTCAATCCAGTGTGAGACCGTATATGCAAAAAAATGTTTTACTCTTTTTTTGGTATTACCAGATTTTAACTATTGATATAAGTTATCCCAGTCATCTAAAAATTATGCTCGAATGAATAAGAACGCATTAGGTGCTCTACCTCACCGATGCAACTAAAATGTGTCGTTAAAAGGATGCTTTGAGTCTTAAGTAATAACAAAATATCCAGAATCAACAGGGATACAAATTCCTTTTACCATTTTACAAGTGCTAGTGGCTATGGTTATTAGCTTTAAATAATATAGTCATAGTTTTTATAGATATCGAATATTAACCTGGCCAGGTTGTGCTTTAACTTAACTTAACTTGTTTTCTTACCAATCTTTAACACAGGAAAAAGTGCAACAGGAAGACGGCAATACGGCGCTCTGCCTTGTGGAGTCGCACATCCGCCTGGATTACAATACCGGCGAGTGGAAGACATTCCAGAACTACAGACTACTGGATCAGAGTGCTGCCTCATAGTCCACAAGGGTCATACGCATAGTGCGCAGCTCGAAATGAACTCAACCCACAACACAGCCCGGCAAAAGCTGAAGCTGCCCATGCGTATATGGATTTTGGTTATTGTTTGATTCTTCGTTCAGCCATCCCTTGATCCAATCCACTGCAATCCGAAGCCCACCATCCCATCCCCATCCCCATCCGCATCCGCGTAAGAGACAAATGCTGGAAATAATGAAACTATAAATTAATTAACGTAAATTAGCTGTACAGTTGTTTAGTATTTAGTAAAGGCTAGCGCTTATAACATTTAGTAAACCGTGCCCCGTTCACAGAAATAATACACACACATAGATGCAAACCACACATTCGTTCACATTTGGCTTAATGCTTGACTGGACATCAGTTCGAGATGTTGTAGGCCAATGGCGAAAGTTCAGAAATCATCTTATCCATGTATATGCAAATATATAACTAGCATTATGTAATTAGTTGTCAAGCAAAAAGATAAACAATGTATAATTAACTTAGAGAACGGCATAATATTTGGAGCCATTAAAAAAATAGCCCGATAAAATGATAATTTAAGCAAATATATATACACACAAACACACACACACATAAATGTACCGTATATATGTGACAGCAAGAGCCACCACACAAAAAATTAAGCAACTTATGTCGTGAATTGTGTAATAGGCGAGAATAAACCAAGTACATGTATCTATGGCCTTAAGGTTTAAACACATTCAATGGAAAATGCCCAGAAATTATATGTATTCGCATACTGTCTGCTTTACTATATCATTTGTTTGGACACTTTGCTTTTTAGTCATCGCAAGACCTTAGTTCGCTTGTTACCACAAAACGCTTCCAGTTGAGAATTTTGTACAGACTTGAGTCTCCCAAAATGGGTTCCAAACAAAAATGCTGTTATTAAAATAGACCACATTTAAATTGAGCGCCAAACTATAAACGAGTATTTGTGTAAATAGCAAAATGTACTTAAATTTGTCTGAAAAAGGAACAATTGATCCAAATATAAGGTTATGATCATTATCTGCTTCTGTTAGCTAATTTTGTCGAAATTGGAGCGGTTTTTAAACTCCTGCTTCCCATGGAATGGGCGGCAGTTTGCACAGTACGTGTGGCGCCATACTTTAAACAAACGATTTGACGAGCTTAGAGCGATATTCGAAGGCGTGGCACTTAGGTTGCGTCATAAAGAAACAGAGAAACTTCTTGCAGTCATCACGCATTTTCTTCTGTTTAGCCGCCCAAGAAATGCACAGCAAATGATAGGAAAGTAAAAACTTGGAGCTTAACAAGACGGGTAAGGCTTCCCACTGTGCCGAGACGCTATCTCAGGCGATTAAGGGGCCTTACGCAGCATCAATGCCAAATGCCACAGATAGTATGGCATTTTGATAGCGCATTGGATAATGTTGCAGCCCCAATACCACGTCCCAATGGTCGGGAGGAGTCCCTCAAGGATCTGTCTGGAAGCAGATGTATCATAAAAAACAGCGGCTTCAATTCCCGAAAAAACACCCAAAAGACCAAAGCAACAACCCGTATTGCTCAAGCGGTGCTAATATTTTAGGCAACGTAGCGACCATTCCTGAAGTATCAAGGTATAACGATAGATCAAGGACGTAGCTTTAAGCAGCGCCTCTTAGACGGAAGCAAAAGGGCTATGATGAACGCAAAATTGCCAAAGAACTTATGCCCAACACTCGAAACGGGGCTGGCAAATCAACTTTCCTCCCATAACTCTACATTGCTGATTGCTGCCATCATTCTATTGGATCTCTGCGGTCCTGGATGCAGAGGTCCGGAGACGATCGTCAGCCTTCCCCTAAACCGCGCAGAGTAACCACGCATTATTTTGCACAAGCCGTTGTAGCAAGTCGACAAACGGACGCTGGAAATTTAGCCTGATTTCACAAGACTGATGCTTTGAATCCTATTTATTTACATAGATTCAATCATTAGGACAGCACCTGCTGTTTTCGTTGTGTGTGCATAGAGGCCATAGAAGACGCAGAACATGTTTAAATACTCTGTACCAAAGGTAGACAGAAAATATTAAGTTTGTGCAAATGTATGTAACAGCTTGAAGGCTGATTTCATAGCAGCTTTCGGATTTGATTGAAAAAAAAAATTAAATTCAGAAAAATTTTTAAAATATTTTTGTAAGTCGATAGAAGGATCTTTATTGATCGGCCCCAAACCTGATATACTACTGTGAGCAAAAAGTAAGGTGTAAGGGTCAATTTTAACTTCGCGGGCCTAACAATTCGGGCAGGTTTTTTTTTTCTTGAGTTGGCAGGACTGTTGATGACATCTGTGCCAAATTTCATGTGAATGTCATTATCAGAAATATATTTACGCTTGTGTTTTCCAAACGACCAAGAGTGCATTTTTCGAGTTTTACAATGTCTGATTTAATTGAGCAGAGAAGTGCCATCAAATTTTGTTTGCGGAATGAAATTTCGGCTGCGGAAACGTTGAGGATGTTGCGAAGGCCTTTGGTGATTCTACCATGTCACAAAAAAATGTTTATAAGTGGTACAAAGACTTCAAAGAGGGTCGAGAACGTGTGGATGACTTGGAGCGCTCCGGACGACCATCGACGTCAACAGATGACCAACACGTCAATGAAGTGGATGAATTAGTGCGCAAAAATCGTCGGTTGACTGTTAGAGACCTTACTGATATGATCGGAATATCAGAAGGATCTGTGAAAACCATTTTGAAAGACCATTTGGGCCTACGAAAAGTCAAATCTCGTTTTGTACCGAAAGTTCTCAACTTCTTGCAAAAAAGTCATCAAAAATTCGACGCATATCGTTCCGCAACCACCGTATTCGCCTGATTTGGCTCCGTGTGACTTCTGGCTATTCCCAAAACTCAAGAGACCACTTCGGGGAACGCGTTTCGAGTCGATTGAGGAGATAAAAGCAAAATCAAAGAAAGCGCTGATTTCTATACCGGAAAGGGACTATTTGGCATGTTTCGAGGATTGGAAAAAACGTTGGCATAAGTGTATTTTATCGGGAGGGGATTACTTTAAAGGGGATGAAATTGATTTAGAAGAATAAATAAAGATTTTTCATTCTACAAACAAATTACTTACTTTTTGCCCACAGTAGTATACTGTTCACCGAGCTCGTCTCTCAATTGTGCCCTTGCTTCGTGTGCTGTGTGACATGTGGCACCGTCTTGTTGAATCCACATATCAGCCAAGTCCAGCTTTTCCATTTCGGACCAAAAGAAGTTTGTAATCATCGCTCGGTAGCGCTCTCCATTCACAGTAACGTTCCAGCCTTCGAAATCCACACCAAACAGTGAATTTGTTTTCTTTACACCAAATACGGCTATTTTGCTTGTTTGCGTATCCAATCAACCTGAAATGAGTTTCGTCGCTGAACACAATTTACCGATAAAAAAGTGGAGTAGCCGAGCATGAATTGTGATAATAAAATTCAATAATATTCAAGCGTTGTTCGTTTGTAAGTTGATTCATTGTTAAATTATAGATTAAAATGAACCTGTTTGACAGTAATAAGTATGTCACACGAAAACAGCTGAGCTGAGCCAAAATCATATAATCTTGATCAGCATCAGCATTCTAGTCGATATGCTCATTATCTTTCTGTCCTTTCCGCAACGCAGATAAGCAGCGACTTTCTTACTATATTTTTTGGTCTGGTCTGGTTCTGGTCTGGTCTGGTACATCATTGAACGGAATGACCTCAGCATGAGGAAGGGGCTCAAAAAGCTCAATTATTCATACAAGGAGAGAATCCTAGAACAGCCTTGGGCACTCCACCAGGTGAACTAATAGTTAGTCCCACTTCGAGGGTTTTTCAGCTTGAAAACACTATCCAAACCAAACAAAAAGAAGAGAATATACACATTAATTACTCCCAACGAAATTGACGACAATGCTAGACGTCCTATAAAGAAAAATTCCGAATCATCATCAAGCAAAGCAAATGCTAGATGCTTTCAAGGGCTCTGCAATGCTGGGGACGCTCAACCACTTGGAGAAGCGTAAAACTTAGTTCGGGTAAGAGATTCATGAGAATAATCTGCAACCGGCTGAAGAGGGAACTCGAAAAACGTTGAGGCTTGCCTCGTGCTTGATGATTGAGACCACTTACTTTCTGTCGTCTGATTTAGTAACAAAGTATTTTTAAATCGCGTCCAAGTCCTTAAAACTCCTAAGAGATTGCTGAAGATCCAGAAGATTTGGCTTAAGTTTTGGTTCATAACTTATTGAATCATTGTCAAAATCTGGGATTCTCGACGGCAAGTCGAATGCAGAATGCTCGTTTTTTGGTCCAGTTCAAGAGATGCTAAAAACCGAGAACCAAAACGGTTTTAAAGAAGCAAGGCGCTGAGCCGGTCATCATTCTTGGTCGCTTTACATATAAAGGCAAACAGTTTTCGTTCGAAATGTATGAAATTCCCTAGGGCTTTGTGGGACTAGCCCGAATTTGCCGTACTAAACTCCTGCTCCTCCTCTTTCTAGGCTTTCAACGGCTGAACAAACAAGATGACCTGGATTCTACATCAGCTGCATTCTTCTATAAAAAAAGTGGCATCTTGTTCATGAACCAAGATTTCTTGCCTCTGGGAATGCTTTCCTCAGTGCTTAAGATTTTTATTTAAAGAGTTGAAACTGCTTGGCTCTTTCAACTTTTATGAAATATTCGTTATTTAATTACTCACTTTCGAATGTCTTAATGTAGGCAGCTGTCAACCACATATCGACCTTTTCCTTTCCCAGCTAGAATTCAAATGGAATTTCCCCTCAACCGTTTGTCATGGCTGAGGGCCAATTGAGCACAAATCGTTTGGTTAATTATCATCGATTGTTGATTGTTTAATTGCATCAAAGTCGAAAGCTTACAACTAGTCAACATAAACTTATGGAATTGCTTTACACACTCTCTTATATAGAGTACGTATACACATACGATACTAAATATGCCTAGAACTAAATACTATGGTAATATAATACGTCATGGTGCGTGATAAATTCGCTGCAGATCTTCGTTCTGGTTGTATGATTGGTTAATTCAATTGCCAACCTGCTTCCAGTGAACAATGGCTCGCTGATCGTCGGGCGCATCGGCAAAGGGACGGCTGCCATCGGCTGAGACAAACTCGTTGACCTGATAGTTGAGCAGCGTCTTGTAGTGATAGACATCAGCCAGTTGTTGGGTCAGTGGGCTGGTGTTGGTGGTAAAGATGCCGGCGAATTTTTTATCACGCGCTACACGTAACACCTCATGCTCCATAAAATGCATACAGGCGATATTCTCGCGAGGATTTAGTTTCTCGGAGGTGCCCATCATGAAGGAATGAAGGATTTGATTCAGACCCTTGGGTAGATAGTTGTCGCTGTTGGTGGGAAAGCAGAAATTGAATTGAGGGTCTGCATTTAAGAATCAAATTCTAGATTTGGTTTCGAAATTTTGTTTATAAAAAAGGGGAATTGAGAAAAAGATGGAACATATTTAAAAAAGGCCTTGAAAATTTTAATTCGTTTTGGATTTTGAAATGAATTTAGATAACAGCGCTGAGACAGCAAGCCAATTTGGAGAGTAATAAGGCTATCAGAACTTATGTTACTAGAAACTTTAGCAAAATATTCAAATCTGCGGGATCTGCAGCCGTTTTTGAAACACTTACCGTATGGGACCCTCACAGAACTCCAGAAATTCAAAGACCGTAAGCAACTTGGACTTGATGTCCACTTCGGGCTCATTACGTGCATCAAAATTCAGGGCAGTACCAATGATGCGTTCCGTGTTGCGATCATAAATCACAAAGCTTAGATCACGCTCCACCAGCACACTCCAGATGTCCTGTTGGAATACATAATGTTAGGTTTCCACATCCTTAAAAGAGGTTCCACAGAGTAAACTTACATTAAGAATGTCGCTATAGTCGCTACGAAGTACACCTGGTTTGAGCCACTGCTCCAGATCGGCTTTGTTATAGAAACTATCCACAATAATGCTGCAAAAAATAATATGCTATGATTCTTATTCAAGGATTCATTCCTCCAGTTACTTACTTAATGACCGCCTGTCGATGATCCAAGCGTAGGGCCACCGCCTCCATTTTCAGGTGTGGACAGGCATTTAGCGATTCCTCTTCCAGCTGCACTGCATCATGATTGGCAGCCATTTTCTCTATAACCTCACCCAGATTCTTGGCTGCTATAAACTCGGATATGCCAATATTGTAGCCCTTCTCTCTCAATAGGGTCACAGTGAAAATGGAATTCAACGAGTTTCCACCCAACTCATAGAAGTTGCTGTGCGGAGCCAAAGTGGTGCGAGTGGAGCGTCCAATTACTCCACCCACGGTCTCAAAGAGATCCCTAGCCGTTAGTTTCAGCTCCTCCGGCACCTGGGAGTAGTCATAGTCGAGCACAATGCTTGAGTCACCCTCGTTATTGTTGGCCGTCTCGTAGGACTTGAGTAGAGCCTGACGATCCACTTTGCCATTCACCAGCAACGGCACCTGCTCCACTATTATGATCTGTGGAGTCATATAGTCGGCCAGCTTGTCCTTGAGACGAGCCTCCAGCTGCATCTCTGTTACCACTGGACCATCATCGCGCACCTTGACAAAGGCCAAAATGGCCTGATCCACATGACCGGAATGATAGCATAGAACCATGGCCTTCTCTACCAGCGGCAGCTCGGCCACATTCTTTTCCACCTCCGAGAGGTCCACACGATGTCCACGTATCTTTACCTGAGAGTCGGTGCGACCCTCGTACATGATGCTGCCATTCTTGAGTGAACCGTAGTCACCTGTTCTATACAGACGAGCGTATTCTGTGAACAGAAGGAACAGATAAGGGTAGAAAGTTAGCGATTGGAACTGGAATTGAATACTTGGGATAGGGATCAGAAGTGAATTAAGATGTCATATTTAAGTTGGGATCAGGACGCAAGTGGTTGACGATTTTAGTTTGATATTGGAACTGGATTGAGCTAATATTTTGGGATCGGGATCTTAACCATGAATCTTAAACGGAAACCTAATATTAAAACTAGGGAGGGTTTTGAAATAAAAAGAAGAGGACGGGATAGGTAGAGGATTCAGTTGAAAAATTTGGGATCGGAACGGGATTGAACTTAAAATTTGGTGACGGGAAGAGTGCAAGTTTAGATTATTAAAAGAAAAGGACTGGATCGGTACATGACTATGTGAAATGTTTGGGATCGTAACAAAATGGAATGAGATGGATTCCAAAATTTGAGGTTAAGGTTAAGAGATTGAGTTGCAAATTTGAGATTGGAAGGAGGATTAGAAAACCTTATTCAACTTCTTAACTGAATGGATTGGGCTGTATAAATAGTTTTCATGCTTACTCTTCTCCACAGCCAAAGGATTTTCCAGAAACCGCTCCGGATCACGTCCATTTACATAACCAGCTGCCAGATTCAGACCCGAAGCAAATATCTCTCCAATCTCTCCATTCTTAACTGGACGATAGTCAGCATCCAGCAGATAAATAACCGTATTGGACACAGGTATACCTATGGAAACGAAAAAATGTATCTTCAAGTCAGGATTAAAAGTCAATTCCTCTTACCTATTGGCACATTATCATACAGACTCAACTGCTTCTTGCTCTCGCAGGCAAAATAGGTCACATCGCCCATGACCTCTGTGGAGCCGTAGAAATTATATAGACGGTGCACACCCTCATCGAAGTAGTCAAAGAAACTGCTGGCCAGTGAAACGGCCAGTGGCTCGCCGGAGCATACCCAGATTTGCAGATTGTATAGTAGCTTCTGGGCAGCTCCGCCGCCCTCCATTTTCAGATACATCAACAACGAACGCAGCAGAGTGGGCACTAAAACCAAACGTCTGATCTTGTACTTGTCCAGCAGGGTCACCAATCGCTGTGGATCCTTGGTCACCGCCTTGGGAACGACCAGTATGGCCAGACCGCACATCAGCGGGCCCCACAGTTCCGGTATGGAGTCCACAAAGGTAAGTGCGGTCTTGAACACGCTCACCGTCTCATTGGCCGTATAGGGAAAGGTGGCCCATTGCCATTGCAGACGGTTTAGTATGTTCTCATGGGGCAGACGCACTCCCTTGGGTACTCCAGTGCTGCCCGAGGTGTACAGCACAATGGCAATGTGATCATTGCCTCCGCGTAGCATCTCCTCCGACAGCAGATTCGAGCCACTCAGCTGCAGTGACTTGGCATAGAGCTCAGTCAGCGACAAGGTGGGTGAGCCCTGGAAACGTGCGGCATCTATATCATCATCACGCAACACCAGTGTGGGACGTGCCTCCAGCAGAATGTGATGTATGCGATTGGCCGGAAAACTGGGATCAATGGGCAGATAGGCCCCACCCGCCTTCCAAATGGCCAACAAAGTGGTGACCAGTCCCTCTGACGGTTGCATGCACACGGCCACAATGAAGTCACCATCGCTATTGGGCTGCAGGAAGCGTCCATGGGTCTCGGCCACGAGCAAGCGCGCCGCACGATTGGCACGCTCGTTCATCTGGCGATAGCTACTCTGGCTGGGCACGTTACCGCCCTGATAGATGAGGGCCACCTTGTCGGCATGACGTAACTGCTGCTCCTCAAATATTCGATGCAATGCCCGCGGCACGAAATCCTGTTGCGGTCCCTTAACAATCGATAGCTGTGGCAATGAACCCATATCGATGTAGTCGATAACTCTGCAATGGGAATTGGAAAACAAGTTAAGTATTTTGTAAGCAGATTTCCAAAACTATGGATTTTTCAATCTCGAAATACTGGATCTTATACTTATATAGTTTCCGTATACTTAGCTCAAGATATTAAAAAAAAAGTTTCTTCAAGATTCATATAAAAAAAATCACTTTTCATTTCCTTGTGTAATTTTGTAGCCCGGAAAGATAACTCAGAAAGTATCATTCTTGAATCAAGAGTTTCAGTGTCAATAGTTTAATGAGCCAGGAAATGCTTGATTTAAGTACGAAATTCTTTGATCAAATTCGTTTTTGAGCCCCTTAATTCTTGATTTTTTTTTATGCACTATTTAAAACAGATCTTCTAGAGCCTAATAAGCTATCTTAGACCAAGGGCCGATTTCTCATTTTCTACATAGCTTCTATGAGTCAGGTTAACTTTGATTTTCACTGTTGTAAGTTTGTGTGACAGATAGCTCTAAGTAGAAGAGAAATCGGCCTTAAATGAAGCTATGTCATGTGCTTAGTATTAGAACGAATGTGGCTTGATTAAAGAGCTTTAATTCTGAAAAAGATAAACCTACTTAGACCATGAAACTAAAAATTTAATACTTTTTGATTTTAGCTTAAGACCAAAATGTTCTTAAGCCAATTGCTTTTTACATTCAATTAATTTTCGAATCTCTATCGAGTTGTCCTTGAATCTAGAACTTCTGTTCTCTGAGAAAGTACTCTATTGGGGTTTTCATTCTATTTTTTGCAAGCTAATATAATAAGAAAGTAACAATTTTAAGAAATTAAGTTCTATTTTCATATATTTAACGTTTGTTTTTGTACTTAAATCGTTCTTAAATATGAACGATTCATTCTACAAGTGCAAGTTCTCAAGACCGTATCATTATTTCAAAACGTGTTAAATAAAAAATAGTTTTTCTTAAGAGCGAATCATTCTGTTGATTAGGAATGTTGGATCCCTTCCCGGAGCGGTTTTAGAAAAGTTGAAACAAAGTCTTAGGCGTTGTTATCTAAGTAAATTCTGTGAGCTTAATGCTGCCAGACTTTTTGAATCATATTTCATCTACATAACTTAAAGAAACAAAACTTTACTTAAAGTAAATTTATAAAAAATTATTTGATTTACTTTAGAAGAATAACATATTTTTGTTCCCTTTAAGCAGATTCATACTTAATATTCCATTATCTGTGTAATGTAGATCTCATAACTTTTATTACAGACCCATATACAAAATGCGATTCAACCGTAAGTACCAGTTTAAAGGGCAGAATAATGTGCAAACTAATTATCTTACGATAGTAGCTTCTGTGAATGCTTCTGTTAATGCTACTAATTGGCATATTCCAGTGCGTCGACTCTGTGATTAGCATAGCAACCTGCTTCTCGATGCTAATTTTAGTTATTTTAATTATAGTTTGGACTTGGTTTGGCTTGGTCAGCTTGGATACATGTCAAGAACGTAAAAGACATCAAATTGTCTTTAAACTCGTACGTGCTTTGGCAATTAAACTAAAATAGCTACATAGACCATATCTAAAATTGTTGATTGCATTTTAAACGATCATATTGCGCAATGCGCCATAAACTCTAGATTAAAAACAAAATTAGCAATGTAATTTCATAGAATTGCATTTCAAATCATGATTTGTAAGACTGCTTCAGAAAAGTTGCACTCATCTTACGACATCAAAATCACATTGGTTGTATTAACACCTGTGTGTGCAACTTTTGACGAGACCGTATGGGAAGGTCTTATAAATGCATCTCGATGCACCTTTTTATTTTGATCTGTTTTGATTTTGTTAAAATAATTAGAAAATTTATAACCATTTATTCATTTTAGTAGTAGTCGGGTACTACATATATCCAGAACATACCTTATAAGGTCAAATCAATTAACTAACCCAGTAGCTGAGGTAACTAGTCAAATCTATATCGAAAATAATGATTTGTGCTTGATGCTGTCTGAAGCAAACGGCAACAATAAAATCAACGTTACAGACAGCGCGCATACGAATTTTTGTTCCTACAATTTCGTAAGAGGCATTGTAGAGAAAGAGAAGGGAGGCTCATACTAAGTTGTTGCTGCAATTCCATTATGCGTGAGTGACATACGCTCAGCAATCGCTTTGATTGAAACAACAACACATGCGCCTTAAGCGTATGTAGCACGGTCACCCCTGTTAAAGACCTTTTCGGGAGTCACTAATCCATTTTATTATTTCGATACAGTCTTAACTAACGTAAAATATGATTTTAACGTCACGTTGCATATTTTGAGGTGTTGTTGTAAAGCGATTGACGGTGAATGACTAACGAATACTGTGTATCAAATTGATGGTGCGCACTGAAAATACGGGCTGAGAGCCATTTACATGCCACATACAAGTACATAATTTCGAATGTCGAGTAGGGAGTAACGAATACTGAGTATCGATTACTGATTATTGAGTACGGAGTTAAATTTGTGTTTTTTGGAAACTCAGATAGGGAAAACTCATTTCATTTTGTTAAAAAGAAGCTAAACTAAATTTCTTGCAGCTAAAACTATTAAAAAAACGAGAGCGTAATACCCGTTACTCAGCTCAGCTCGGATAAGTATGCAACATTTTTTAACTCGGTTATTTATTATCCGATCCTTTTGAGATTGTAGATATTGGCCACATAGACTACACTGCAAAATCTGAGCTCGATATCTTAAAAATTGTGGGAGTTATTCAATATTTTTTATTGCGGGGACGGGAGGGGGCGTGGCCAAAATTTGAAACAACGCTTACGTATAATTTTGGTTGCTCTAGCTCTTCTAGTCTCTGAGATCTAGGTGTTCATACAGACGGACGGACGGACGGACGGACGGACAGACGGACATGGCTATATCGACTCGGCTGTTGATGCTGATGAAGAATATATTATATATACTTTATGATTTCGGAGATGCTTCCTTCTGCCTGTTACATACATTTGCACGGGTATACCTTTTTACTCTACGAGTAACGGGTAAAAAAGTGGCGCCACAAAGTTTGCCAGTTACAGAGTATACTTTAGTCGGGCTTGTTTTCCTTGTTGGAATTATGTTGAAAGTGAAAACTCAAGCATCTGCTCGAGTTTATATCATTTAACACCAAATAAGAAAACCCGTTTTTACAATGCTTGTTATCATCTTGAGCCCAATATAATCCACACTCTTTTTTTCTAAGTGTAGGCTTATTTCCGAGTAACAAACTATAAATAATTTCCTTCTTCTTTAAGAATTGCTTACTTCAAAAGGCAAAGACTTTTAATGTCTATAGTCTAAGCCCAATCGAACATGAAAACATGTCCTGCAGACAGTTTGAATTAAGTTTTCCTAGGAGCACAATTCAACGACTTGAAGGAATCACACTTCGATAGCTCGATCTCGCTAATGAATCATTTTTAGTTTGAAGTGGTTTCCAGAGCTTGTTTATGCACTATTTTCGCCTTGGTTTTTGAAAAATGTTTTTTTTATTTCCAAAGAAACAGGGGAATGTCTTCGTGATCACATAGAAGCGTTGAAAACCCCCCATCGAAATAAGTCTGCTATGACTAATTGTCTTGAGAAGCAGATAATAAGTGCTGCATACAAAATAGAAAATCAAATGAAAAACATGCTCGAAATTGGCTCATCATCAAGTGTGACGAACTCAAATGACGTGAGGTGAATGTCTTACCGCAAATTTGTCTAAGGTTATCTAGTAACAGCCCAATTCTATCCATATCGAAGGAGTCGACTTGCGATAATATTTGCGTAAATCCAGTTTTTGTTTTTTTTATTATTATTGTGTCGTAAGTCTTAAAGTGTCGATTGGTATGCTGCAATCCAAACTTGTTAATTATATTAAATAACTAAGCTCTGTCCCATTTCACGTGCCTACCTCACCCCGCTAGAGGCCTGGCTGCGAGTTAAGTTGGAGGTCTTAAAGCTGCATTAACTTACTGAGTCGGTAGCCTTTTGCTTGATTTCGTAATAAAAATTGCTCAATTAGAGGTACAATTTCTGGTCTGTCTGGGCTTCAATGTCAACCAATTACTTGGGCAAAGACTGGCCTTAGTTTATGTTAAGTTTGTAAGAAGTTATCCATATTCAGGAAGCAGAGTCCATTGGGCAAGTTGGACAAATGTTGTCGATGAATTATGTATGTATTTCCGCGATTTTTCGCTGCAGCACCAAACAAGTTGGACTTGCGCAATTTTGTTACAATGTTGCTGCCAGCCAAGAACTTGTTCAACTTCTGGTTCTGACTCTGGTTTGACCCACATTTTTTGGACAGTTATGTAAAGCTCAAGTGTTTATGGGGCGTATACGTAATTGGACGTGGAGAATTCAATGCCATTTCCCAAGCGCGTTACGTATACGCCGTGTGAGTCCAATTAGTTGAATCTGCATACAATGCCCAAGCATACATGCATGCATCGCATCTCCATGCTGTCCATTGTCCATTGTCCAATGCATTCTTGAGCTCATTTGTTCTTGGCTTTTCACATCATCGATTTAATGCACCGCATCGCCACAGACTGTTCTGTTCACCTTCGCTGCTTCTGTTGATGAGGTGAAATCTAACGCTATTGAAAAGCATTTAAGACCAACAAACCATGCACATACGCTGCTGCTGCTGCTGGCTTACAGTTTTCCGACCAAGGTTAGATCGTTTTCAGTTTTCAGTTTATTTTTGTGGCTTTCGGAAAATCGTTCCATAATTATCAGCGCGCCATGTAATTTGTAATTTACATAATTACAGGCCCGGGTGTTGGATTGCTGCATATTGACCAGCAATTTGTCTCAAGGAAGGTCGGTCAGTGCGCTCGCGCACTTTTCAGGCCGATTGGGTGAAATGTTTCCGTTTTTTTCCACTTTTTGTTTATGTTTTTTGTAGCCAATTAAGTTGTCGAATCAGTTTGTGGGAGTCGAGTCGCTGATTTGCTTAATTGACTGAAAAAAAGCGTTTAATTTAAACCACCACAGCGCGCACTGCATCTGCCTGGGGTGAGAGCTGCCGCTGCTGCTGTTTATGTGGTACTTTGTCACAGAATTTCAGCCGCCGCTTGCTGTCGGTTTTATGAGTCAATTGAAAAACCACACAAGACTACGAATTCTGCATAATATATCGAGCTGTACGTCAATTGCGAGAATCGTTTCACAAGTTCATTAACTAAATATATAAATGTTAATGCAAATTGTTGGCTGTCTTAATTTATCCAAGTCATAAACGCTTGTAATGCATATGGTAATAGCAGATTATGAGCACACTTAACATAATTAATAGCCCAGCCAAGAATTACGAACGACTCAATTGCAATTAAAAATCCATCAATTGTCAATTGGTCCACACAATAAGTGTTGACCAGAACATTGTGTCCAACTACCATAGAGAATGCATGAATGAAAGTGAGTGTACTAATAGTTTCAAGTTTTTTCATTTGTATACCCTAAGGAACGTTTAAATGCTTTGCAAAACCAGCGGAAGTAAAAGTACACCTTGGAAATATGCATTTTTAAGCAATTACAAGTTTAGAGCTTATGAAGGATCATTGAGTTAAAGCATTGATGTATATATATTGTTAGTAAGACAAAACAGTTTCCAGGATTCAGGTCTGTGAATACGCCAATTTCTAGGGATTTAAGCCACATACAAGTACCACCTTTAGATTTGCAATCAAAAGTCTAAGTAAGTTGATCGATACCATCCTCTCTCGACTATCAAATTTTCACAGCATTCCCTTTTTGAACATTAACGAGTTCCAAGTCTGGGAACCGGTTTGAAAGCTTTTAACAATGGTAGAAAATCTCTTAATTTGCATTCTTCTACTTTTAAAATTCTTACTGTTTTCAATACATTTTTCTGGGTTTTAAGACAAGTTATGGCTTTGATAATCTTGATAAGCTTAACAAGAAAGCTGTTTAAAGATCTCTTTGAAAAAAGAAGAAAAAATTATTGTTAATTTGTAAAATAAGCGAATGCTTTTTGAAGAAAAATCGCAATTGACTTAAGAATTATCCGATCTTATAAATATTAATTAAGTGAGTTATTAAAAAGTCAACTAAAAGCAGAATTACAAAAAAAATTGTATATGTTCTTCGCGTTACATTACTCTTTGGTAAGTAACAGTGTTCTGTATGAAATGCAACTTCGGACGGTAAAGTTTGAAAGTTTTTTTTTAAACACTTCCAATTGAACCCGCCTTAATACTTTTTGCTCAGTGTGCACTTTACCAGCACTGATTAGTAGAGCGCGCGCTCGTACTTAAGACAAATTAAATGCCAATTCTTGGATATGTTAACATTCGTTGTGATGCTGATTGCTTTGCTTGTTTAATAAGTTGAGCGTTTTGTCAAGAGAGTCAAATGCTGCTAAATGGTCTAACTCTGCGGTTGTCGTCTTTGCTTATAAATTGTGTGCTAACAAAAAACAACGACCTTTTGACTGTTTTTTAGTACTTTGTTAATTAACAATTTTCCTTAGGCATTTGTTTTGTTATTGTTTTATGACACACTGCCTCGCCTTGAGTTTTGCCTGTGAATTGCATTTCAAAATGAATTCTTATAAAAAAAAAATAATCTGACCGCTCATTGCAAATTGGATGCCGTCAGTCGGGTTTTCTTTTTTTGTATTAAGCAAGCATTTTAATTGAAATTTTGTCACTTCCGGAAGCGGCCTGAAAAGGTATTTTTAAGGTAGCAATATAAAAATAAAAATAAATATTAAATAAATTAATTCACTTTTTGTTTGTCAAGAGGGATTGGCGTACTCAAGAAAGGTGCTTAAGCAGAAAATCTTGAAATTTTCAATGTAAACGAAATTAAACGTTTGATCAAAGGTTGCTGTTTTGGGATAAGTGACGAATTGAAATATAAAACGTTATGCATAAATGAATATGGGATGACATAACATTTTTCTCATCGTTTTCTTTTTTAACAATTTTCTGAAGCAGAAAATTGCCGATTTGTTTTTATTTTACAATATTTGGTTCCTAAAGCAGGCAATTTATTAGAATGTAAGGCCAAGCAACCGTTTTGATTGCAGTCTACTTCAGTCTTAATACATTAAAGTACGAAGTCAGATTTCAAGAGTCGCAGCCTCTGTGCGAACTCAAGCAACACTTCTCAATTGAAACAATTTATTAATTTTTTTAATTATTAAATTGATTTCACACCAAAAACAGATTACAGGATTAATATTAAACTTGTTATTAGCAATCAAAACTGACCATTCGGCAAAGCTGCTGTTTCACTTCTCTACATTTTATTATGTAGGAATTAAACCATTATATTGTAAGTGACAAGGCTTAAATGAAATGCAAATGTCACTATTTTGGACATGCAACAATAGATTATTATTTTCAGCTGACGTTTTCTTTAGTCATTGTCTTGAATTGGTTAATTGTCCGGCCAGTGTGTGAGTGTGAACTGAAAAAATGATTGAAAGCCAACTTACAATATCGTTCGCGTGTATGTCGCATACTTTTTCGAGTTTGAGAACTAAGTTCATACATGCTAGACTTTGAGTTACCCATATCGTTTGAAGACAGCGCAGGAAACGCCGAAAAGTATGCAATGTTTTTTGTAAACAGACACCAAATATATATGACAAAAGGTGACATCTTATAACACCGCCAATTATTATTGTAATTTAAGAGACTGAGAGATTCACCCTGTCTTCAGTTTTAAGTTTCTTTGAAAGAAATTTACTTCTGCGACTTCTTCTTATGATTTGAGCAAAATCACTTAATTGTGGTAGTTAATTCTTAGTGGTAAGATCAGCAAATATTGGCTTAAAGCCGATCCGTTTGGATATCTACAGCGGATTTCTGTTCTTTTCTAAAGACTTTTTTTCCTTTATCACCTTGAAAAGTAATTTTTTTAAGTAATTGTTGATTTTTAGTCTCTAAAACACATTTTCAGCTACTTTTATATGTATTTTTCAGCTATTTCCTGATAATGGGTTTTTTCAGATCTAGCAGATTTTGGATGCATTTTCTGGCAACACTGCATCTAGCAGAAATATATTAAAACTGGCAAGTCGAATAGTCAAAGAAGAGGCGCCACTTAGAGGTCAGTTTGGGCAACTACACAGAATGAAATGAAAGTCCTATATTTTTTCTATTGGGCAACCTTTCAGTATACTGGCACTACCGATGTGCCATAAGTTTTCAATTAAGTATGTAAAATATAAGTAAGAGTACAACAGTCTTGTTCCTAGCTCTGATTTAAGACCGTAAATATTGCTTTTGCTTGAACATTGTAAAAGAGCGTTCGACCTTCGGAAAATCCACAAGATGGATTCATATAAATGTGTATTCCGCAGATGTCATCAGTTTGCTTTCACTAATAAATTAATATTTATTTACTAATTTTGTACAAATATTTACATTAAAATTTCATTGTTTTTTTCCCAATATTCTCTCAGCCTAATGATTTTTATGTAACTTTCAAATGAGGTAATTTTATTTTGTAATATTACAAGATAATTATATAGCTAATAGCTATTAGGCATGCACTAAAATAATTAATGGTTTGCATTTGCATTTTTGTAATATATTTTATAAATATTACGTATACGTACTTTTCTGTGATTGAAAACTGTGGACACTTGTTTGTTCTTTAAGTGGAATTTTACAATTATTTTCTGCCTATCAGTAAGGCCGTTTAACACTGAGCACGTTGGTTTATATTGTTTAATTTTTTCAAAGAGTCAAAAGTCCTTTTGGATTGGTGGTGTTTTTTTTTTATTGTCGAATTGGTGTTCCTTCACTTGCGTTTCACTTGCCAAAAAATTTGTAACGCACGCTCAAGACTTCACCCTCACGTACTATGTACTTGTAAACGGCGCTCGCAGACTAATCAGAATCCCAGCACACGACTAACTTTTATATCCAAGCGCGACCGCGCAGTCGCAGCGTCGACGAAGAAGAATGGCAGAGCAGAGCCAGAGCAGTGGAATACAGAATGACAGAAAGCAACAAAAACAAAACCAGTTCCTGTTCATACCGCAGCTGCAATTGCCTTTCGCAGCATGTGTGCGTTTGTGTGTGTGTGTGTGTGTGTGCGTTTATTATTATTTGTCTCGCTGTAGTTGGGTTGCCTTATTTAGTTAGTCGGTTGGTTTAACTCGTCGAGTGCGAGTTCAGTGACGTAGGAAATGAAATGAAATTCCTGCAAGTCGCACTCGCTAATTGGCAGGCCAAACACACACACACTCACATGATTAAAGACATGACTAGCTCACGCTTATTAGAAGCTTGGAAATCCCTCGGCACCTAACCACTAAATTGTACGGACATGACGCACAGCCGCATTGTGTTGTTGATCGATCAAAGTAGAAACGGTGTTTTGAGGGTTGAACACAGAAATAATCTAATAATAAAATGCGAAAGTTGGGGGTGAAAAGCCATCGGCTTGGAAATGAAAGCTTTCGTTTTTTTTCCATCAATTTAAAACCTAAGTGACTGATTCATGGATGCCCAACCATTCCTTATATGTAGAATATAACTTTCAAGCAAAAACAACAACCACTTAAAAAGGAAAGCCATAGAACGGCTTCTGCCGTTTGTTGTTTGTGTGTGTGTCGATCCTGGGAATTCCTGGTCGCACTCTAAGTTTGGCCATCTGGATAAACTCTTATATAATAATTTTAATACTCTGTACCGTAGGTACATAGAGTATTATAAGTTTGTGCAAAAGTATGTAACATCCAAAAGGAAGCATCTCCGACCCTATAAAGTAAATATATTCTTGATCAGCATCAACAGCCGAGTCATGTCCGTCTGTCTGTCCGTATGAACGCACAGATCTCAGGGATGGTAAAAGATAGAGGTTTGACATGTATGGGACATATGCTTCTTATGTCTGCAGGCAGATCAAGTTTATTTTCAATAATGGCCACGCCCCCTCCCGCCCCCGCAATATGGAAAAAACGTCATATCTCCCACAGTTTTGAAGATAGATGGCTTGTTCCTTCTGGACATATTTAGTTATTAGGATAACTTATCGCTAAAGGAATGAAGAAGATCGGATGAACGGTTTTCGAGTTATGATCAAAAGACAAATTTTCTTGGTACAGAGTATGTTATACTCGGGCTTGACCGACATTTTTTCTTGTTTTTTAAAATATTGGGACAATTTCGTAATCTCAAGGGAAAATGATGTGATATTTGAAAATTTATAATTTGATTTAAATATTTTCTCCATTTATATTGAATTGCCGAAAAGTATTCGTCATTATATTTTCGGCATTTTGCAAAAAAAGTGCGAGGAGCATGAATATAGTAAGTGTTAATAAAATTTCTAATCCAAAGATATGTATCTCTCAGGGAAAAATGCTTTGAATTTAGGTATTTACACAATGATTTGAATAATTTCACAATTGATTTTGAATTGCCGAAAAGTATTCGGCAATATATTTCCGTCATTTTGCAAAAAAACGACCGCTTGTAATACTCAAGTTGGAAATATAAAAGGGTATCTGAAATTCGTCGGATTATAAAGTTTTATGTCAATTCAAAGTGTTTTCTAATTATTTATTATACAAAAGAGGCAGAGTAAAGTCCAATATGATTGTTTAAGGCTTAACTATGCGATTTTTCCCAGATTGTTTTTTAATCTTTGGGCAAAAATAATCTCCTGAGAGGATCATTCTTTTTTGTAGAACCGACAAATAAAGCAAAAATTTATACCACGATTTAATTTACTGTCTCTTCCCAATAATAAGATCAATAATGGTCCTCAAAATAGGCATCTACTTTCTCTTCCCAATAATAAGATTGATAATTGGTCATCAAATAGCCATTGAATTCACACATAACTTCTTGACTTGACTGAAATTTCTTTTCGCGGAGCTACTCGATTTGGTTTTATTGATCTGAAACATCTTTATTTTCGGTACGGAGTAAAATTTGGATATCAGCGTCAAGGGTCCCGTTGTCTTGGCATATCTTGTTGTATTGTATTAAAGCGTTGAAGCTGATCGTGGGGGAGATGCAACTACTGAGTATCGATTACTGAGTATCTAGTTCTGAATATCGACTATTGAGTGTCGAGTACCGAGTATACACACACACAAATAAGCAATATTCGGAGCTCATCCTGTACAGCAAAATTTACATCACATCATTTTTTATATAAGCCCGGTCGATTAAAAATTCTTTATAGCTTTGTGTGCTGACACACCTTCCTGTCCTTCATTGGTAAGGTTCGAATCTTATCAATAATTGCGAGCCCCTGACAAATGCATTCTAATTCCGATCTTAAATGAGAAATCTAATGAACTCACGAACTTGCTAAAGTTTTTCACTTAGGTCAATGACTTATCAGCTGTCACACGAACATCAAAGAGCTGCAATGAGCACCTCATTTTGGAACACTTCCGGACATATATTCGGGCTTGTATGTGTATTGGTTGGCACATATGCTTAGGTCGATCGTATTGTTCGCTGCTTTGCAACGAGCTTCAATCGAAATCTCTGCTTTAACTTTGCCACGAAATAGTTATTGTCTTCAATTTGCTGCTCAGCAGTGCCGTTGCTGCTCATTGTTTATTTATACGGATCTGCTTATAAATAGACTACCGTCCATCTGGTCATTCACAAGCTTTGATAATCGATGAATAACGCGAACCACTATATATGACTAGAAGGCCCGTGCATTGACATGGATCAATCACATCGGCTGTTGTGGCTTACCTTATACTTTATAGGGTAGGAGATTCTTCCT
The DNA here is from genome assembly GCA_035044985.1 of Lordiphosa fenestrarum. Lineage (NCBI taxonomy): Eukaryota > Metazoa > Arthropoda > Insecta > Diptera > Drosophilidae > Lordiphosa > Lordiphosa fenestrarum. The sequence continues at coordinate 151,533 of JAWNNO010003679.1, forward strand.
TTTAACTGTTACCTACAGTTAAACAAACCTCTGATACATCGTGGTTCGCACTTTCCAATATGGGAAGGCTTAAAAATCATGTCCCAAATAAACGAGTGGATAAAACTCAGCTCTTCGTTAAAAATGAGACGAAGAATTTGTGGACAAAATTTCGAATACTTGTCGTATACGTAATAGTTGTGGACATTTTGAAGCCGTTTGGTTTTGCCGTTTGTTAGATTTTTTAATTTATTATGTACATCTTAAAGCAATCATTTATAATGAGTGCTGTTAAGTTTTCTGAAGGGACCTTATCGACGTCTGCCCTAATGTCCTTGTAAACAACGAGCTAGAAAATGAATGAAAACACACAAAGTAAAGGGTTTAGGGGATTTTGGAATCGGGGCGATTAATTGCAGCAGCGCCCTGATATGTTTGCTCTGGTTGAAAAGATTTAGAATTGGTTTTCAAAAAGCACTTACAGCCACTCGTTGTCGAAACTACAACTTAGAAGGTGGCTGCTTGAAATCACTTCATGTAGATCAGCACGAATTACAGGATACTTCTTGAGGGGGCATCGGCCAAAGAGAAAAAAGGCAGGAACAGTTGTTTCTTACCTTTATATACAGTCTATTGATTATATTTCGACACAACTCGAATTTGATAATTGTATCATACATATATAGGTAGTTGCTAAAGTGGAACCTATGTTAAACTTCTAATGAAATACGAGTACTTTGAGGTGCTAATGAGTTGCGTGACGCAACAAAAGTAACAATTTGAGCTCACAGTACTTAAACAAAACAGAATGCAAAATATTAAGAGAATCATATACTAAACCTTCAAATCGTCAGTAAATGTTGAAATCAAAAATCAATAGATTAAATTCCCGTACGCATATGACAATATCCGAAACGCAAGCGCATTCAAATTTAATATTTAACATTGTTCCATCACTTAAGCTCAGTAATATTTGACATTTTATTACAAACTATTTCACACTTCAATTTGATTAATTTATTCGACTGTGTTTTCTTTTATGGGAACGTTTTTTTCTCAAAGTCGTAAAGCTTGATACAATGTTACAAAACACTTGCTCCAATTAGCATGCGCGGTACTTTGCGTTTGCACTGAAAAAAAAACCACTTAAGTCCAACTATCAACACTTGGATTTAACTATGTTTACGAATATTTATTAATCTGTTCTACAGTGGGCTTTATTATATATAAAGTGTGTGCAGTTAAATATCCTAATTAATATGCCCATAATTGATTGACAGTGTGTTGCTGTTTTATTTAATGGGTTAGCAAATAAAAAGTAATGTGTAAGCTATTAACTTCAACTATGATTTATATAAAATAAAAATAGAAAAATATCAAATATGGTGTGAGGAGGGGATTGAATGGATTAAGGGAAGAAGGAGTAAAGTAGAGAATGGAAGAAGCGAGGGGGAGAGGGAGGGCAAAGTCTTCCTTTCTTATAACGAAAATCTGTAATTTTTTATTTACTTTGTGCCGGGAGCAGAATCAATCTACCTAAATTATTAATTCTAAGCTCATTTTCAAATTTAACGTAAGTGACCTTTGTCTGGGATTTTAGCTTATGACTTTAGCGAAGCACAAAAATCAGCATCTCAGCTCATACGACTATCACTCACTCGCGTGGTTTTGCCGGAAATATCAGTAAAGATCACAGATAATTTTTAAACACTATTTTGTATTAATTGTGATTGTCAATGTGATATAAATTATTAACCATTTATAATTCACTACAAAAGACATGAAGTAAATGGTCAAAAAATTAAAAAAGAATTAGATCCAATCCAACATTGATGGGTGATTATTAGACCGCAGATTATGCATATCTTCAAACTGACTTTTAAGAAATTATAAAAAAGTTTTAGAATAGTAAGCTGGAGAGTATGTGGTTTTGGTTGCATTTTGTGATTTGCTGACGTTTAAATGAACTTAATATAAAGTAATTTAAGTCAACTTGGAATTGAATGCGATTTTGTTTAGTATTTTATGGCATTTTATTAACGTAAAGAGTCAGCACAACATTTGTATTGTGCACATTTATTTGTTTGAAAATATGCAAAAATTTTTGACAATGTCATTGGGACCATTCTTAATATTTAGGTCCAATTCTTAAGTTCTGTTAGAGAAATAAGCTAACTGCAAAAGAAATTAAGGTTCGTAACCCCCACTGTGCCAACCTTTATGAGTATTTGACATATCAATAAAATTTTGATTTTGACACGCGATGCATTGCACTACCTTAAGTTCTTATACTATACTTCAACTTCTTTTGGGTTGTAAAATCGCCATGAACACTGTCTGACTAGATACCTCTATTAGGATAGGAAGCCACGCCGCCAGACTCGGTATCAAACAAATTCGTGGTACCATCTAAATGGTCTAACGGGGATGATCCACTTCATAAAATGGTTTATATGGTAACACAATGGGCCTTTACTAGCCCAAGTGGTGAAATGAGAATTTTTCCTTTTCAACCATTGCAACTAAACGTAACCGCATCTTAAACTGAAAGGGTATTTTAAGTTTGTGCAATTATTAATAATTAGTCTGTCTGTTTGGCTACCTATGTAAATTTCAGAAACTACAGAAGCTGGAGTGTCTAAATTTGGTATGTAAGTGGAGCAAGTTGGTTTCAAAATCATCTCATTTTAATTCATTTTCTCGTACAGGTTATTAATTTATTCTCCCAATAAATAACGGATAGGCATGCCAATTTGATTGATCGCATAATTTAGCATAAGCGAAGTCAAGGTGATCATTTCATCGTTATCTCACAATATTGACATCTAAACTTTAAGACACTCAGAAATAATATGTGCATACTAGAAATTGCTTGTAGGAAAGGTGTGCGTTTTGTTGTTGTGGTTCGGGAAGGTCCCCAGTCGACCTTTGCCTTCTATGTAAATTTCATAATTAAGTTTTGGTTACTGGATGTAAGCCCTAAAAAATTACTTATATAAAGTAAAGTTGAACGAATGATTCGCAGATTCTATATTTTACAGTTATTATGACTGTTATAATTTTGAGTTAAATTTGAATTACAATTACCGAAGGGTGACCACCAAAACTCTGTGACACAACCGAAATAGAACTCTCCAAAGAGTTAATCGTTACCACCGTTACAAAATCTTTATGAGGAATGTACGGATAGGCAAAAAGCATTTGAACATCTGTCTTATTCATTCACTAAAATGTAAGGTTTGTTATCTAAGAACAGGCCGATATCAGCAAAGTAGTCTCGAGTTTGAATAGGAAATAGAAACGGAGCCATTTGATTCCGAAATAAATCTTAGGTATGCTGTATTTGCAGTCACGTTTGTGGGAGTTTTCAGAGATTGAGAAACATTAAAAGTAGGAATGAATTACCAACTGTGTTAGTTTTATTACCAAACTACAGCGGCTGTGCTGCACATGCTATGAATGATGCAACTATAGTATAAGAGGTGTACAATCAAATGACTTTGGGAAAGCTGGCATTAGTGAACGACTGAAACGGAGATGCAAAGCTTTGGCCTTGATCGCCCAGAAGAAAAACGAAGTCAGAAGTTATGTAAGAATACAAATTCTTCATCCAAGAGCGAATTTCTTAGTCCACTTATAAATGTATTATCCCGAATCTCAGGATCTAACAGTTTCATAGCTTAATCCAAGTACGAAAAATTCTTAAATTAAGAAGAATGTTTTTTTTTTCGGACCAAAGAAGAAGAGTTGTAGATTGGAGAATTTTACCTAGGAAAAGTCGAACCGATAAGAGCTAGTAAATCAGACCAAAACAAGGGATTTCGATGCCATATGTAGTTTTTACTACTTCTTCAATGACCAAATCAATTATCAATATTGTTCATACAGACGGACATGGCCATATCAACACTGCTGTGATTGTGACTAAGAAAATATTTTTACTTTAAATGGTTGCAGCTGCTTCCTTCTGGTTATTACACACATTTGCTCAAACTTAATAAACTCTGTGTAGCTTTCTTTAAGAGAGTGAAAAAACCCAAGAATATTTCTAGATAAACTAAACCATTTAAATACTTAGGTACTCCCCACGGCAGCGAATGAAAAAGGGAATGTTGGGTGTTAGTAATCAACAATTGAAGCAATGATTTTGATTAATGGCATTTGCCGATTAATTATTTGACTCGAACGTGCGAAAGTGAAATCGTCTTGGAAATTTGATTTACGCTGCATGCAATTTGTAGAACGTCGTTGTTAGCTGTCAATTTTTACTCGCACTTAGCGAGGAGCGAGTGAATGTTTTTTTTATTTTGCTTTAATAATGCTAACATATGCCAATTAAATGCAGTTGGCATTATGATTTTTCCCTCTCCGTCTCTCATAATGGAGGCGGTGTGAAATTAAGATGAGTTGAGGCAGGCGCCTTTGAGAATCAATCATTAATAAATAAAATATGCATACTACGAGAAACTAACTATTATATTTATGCATTTGTATCTGCCGTTTGCTGTAATTATTCTTGTATTGTCTGTTGCTATAAAAAATATGGCACTTAATTAGCTTACGATTAATTAATAATGCATGGGTGTTGCGCGCAAGAATCTAAATGAAAATGACAGCTAAATAGTTTATGAATTATACCAAATATTAGAATGTTTAAGCATTTTGTTGTGTTTCATTAATCAAGAGCAACATTCGATTCAGTTCCCACTCAAACAAACATCAAACAAAATTGATTAATCGCCATAGTCAAGCCAAATGAATGCACTAATATTGCATTATTGTTTGGATTGTCAATGCAATTGCCTGGCAATTAAGTTACAAACTTCACGCCGAGTCGCACTTTTGTTGCATTTTTTTGCTGATTGCCCATAAAAACGCATTTAAACAAACGATAAAATGCACTTCCTTTAATTGTTCCGCGCATTTTGTATTAATTAACTTGGCAGATATTCTCATTTCGAAGGGGATTTTTCACGGGATGAAAACAAAGACAGTTGTCAATACAATTGTCTCAGAATTTGGGTCATCAGTTATGAATACTTCTATCGCTTTTTATGATGAATCATTACAAAAATTAGTTGATACTTGTTAAATTCTTCAAAAGAATGGCTAATTACCAAGTTATGAAACCGAAATAATGATTTCATCAGACTCCAAGAGGTGCGGTTCAATTATACACTTGCAAATTGGATGTAAATTTTGATGTCAGAGCGCATCTGTATATTAATTTTCGACCGCATAAAGACATGATGTGTGTTTGAACACAAATAAGCATTTCTTTTGAAGCTGCCAAATGTTTTTATGGTCTGGAAATGTAAGACTTTGACCGATGTAAGATAATATAGATTGCAAACGAGTTAGTCTCTATATATAGTCTCCACTGAAAAGAAGAAATGATGCCACAAGAGTGTATAATATCTTGTTTGTCATAATGGAACCCAAAAGCATACGCAACTAATAATGATAACAAAATCGTTAAAAGTTTCAGCCTGTTGAACTCAATTCTGAGCTGTTCGTAGGAGGCAGCCGTGGTTCTCAAGAAGGCCAAGGTTCCCTGTCATTCAGTTGGATATGGCTGTTACACATCTTGTTGAGTTCTAGGTCTTTGGTGGTATATTTCAATATTTCTTTCGATATTCAAAAACTATCATTCATCAAAACTTAAGTCATATCTTTAGAACTAACAGGTCTATTTAACTCATATTCAAAAATATATTCTTTTCCAACAATATGCCATGAACCATTGTAGCACAATGTTCTCACTTCAAGAACTATTTTTTTACGAACCCAAAAACATGATTTCAATTGAAATGCTTCGTTTCTAAGAACATTTTTAGTTAAACGGGGAAAACAAACTTTACTTAGTTTGGTTCAGGCTTTAAAAGGATCACATCTTAGGGGATCTCAATTGATCGGATGGGGTGTCAATGGCCACAGTATCATGATAGACAATTTGACGTATAATGATAGACGAGCAAGTAATACTGCTACGTACAGCTGAAATTGTATTTCGATAGGTTTTATTTCGATACCGATACGCGTATCCTGGTTCGTTTAGTGCACTTATATTAAGAAATATTTTTAATGGGCGATAATTTACCCAAACACAAAACAAACTAGACTAAAACTAAAATCTAAACTAAAAAAAATAGAGGAAAGTTAACTTCGGCTCAGCCGACGTTTGTATACCCTTGCAGCACGTTTTTCTAACTAATTTGAAGGACATATCCACTGAAAACAAACAAGTTTTTCTCAATAAGACTACTTTTCTGACTCTACTTTTGCATGACAGCTATACTAAATAGACCAAGTTTGACAGAATTATGGAGAAGCATACGGAATTTGGAGACGATTGCATAAAAAACAATAAAGTTTTTCTCACTAGAACTAGTTTTTCGACCGATCGTTCCTAAGGCAGCTATATGTTATAGTCATCCGGCCGGTTCCGACAAATGTGCAGCGTAACAGCGTGGACCAGAAGACTTCGTGCAAAGTTTGCTGGCGATTGCTTTAAAACTGACGGAGGAGATATCATAGAAACAGACGGACAGACGGACATGGCTATATCGACTCAGCTCGTCATGCTGATCAAAAATATATATACTTTATGTGGTCGGAAATGCTTCCTTCTATGCGTTACAAGCATCTGGACCATTTCAATAAACCCTCTGCAAGGGAATAAATATGTGAAAATTTAAGTTCGCCCACACAGACAAAAAGAAGAATTTTAAAAATAGCCTTTGGATGATTTCGGTATCCATTTGGGAGGATATGTATAAAATATCCTTTTAATCATCCAACGGAGCTAAAAATCATCCAAAGGATATGAAAAATGATGATCATTTGGATGATTTTGCAGCTCTTCTGGATGATTAAAAGGTTTTTTTCAGACATATCCTTTCCAAATGTATTTTTTTTGTATCCTTTTTGAATGTTTACTGTTATGTTATTCCCGTTCGCTTTTAAAAAGTTTAGCGACAACCCACCCACCTTTGCTTCGGAAAAATATTCGATAATCATTTATAGTTAAATAATTATAAAAATATCGAAAGATTTTCCAGCATCCCTAGGGTAGAAGATAAAGATGACACTCTCTCTAGTTGTTTAATGAAGGAATGCGTTAATCTTTGACTGTATTTGTAACCTACATGTATCTGTAAACTACAAAACATAGTTTTTGAAACCATTTTAAATTGTAGTAAACATGATGCACCGTATTTGTCGCATATAGTACGTTTAGTCGAGCTTGGGCCTAGTTCTTTCCTTTTACGTAAATAAAATAGCAAACAATTCAAAATATTCTAACGTTTACTTTTCCAAGATAGTGGCTTAGAATTCAAGTTTTCCAACGAAGTCTAGACGCTTGGCCCAATTATAATTCCGTCTTACGCCATCTGTTGAAAAAACAAACAACCCATTCATAAATCGTGTTTTTGTAAACAAGGCAAGTATAAAATCACACCGCATGCCAAAGTCACGTTTCCAGATCAACGGCTGGAAGAGCCATCTTTTAAAACCGGCTAGTCATCGTGCGATGCCGCAGACCAGGTTAATGCCATTGTCGTCATCAACAATGTGATGGACTTCCCCAAAAAGAAAGTGTGACACATTCATTTCAGTGAAAAAAATCTGCAAAACTACATTTGTTCGTGCTAACCCGCGCCCGCGTGACGTCTCACGGCTGACTGTGTCTGGCTCGGGGGGCAGGCCCGAACTTGTTTTCGCCTGACAAGTATTTCCCTAAACAAGTCAACGCGAGACAATTTACTGTTAACAGCTGCTGGCATCAAAACAATATTTCGACGGCTTTAATTGTTTACCAATTTCAGCTGATCGACGTTTCTGTCGTTGTCATTCGGCAGCACGAGATTAATCCGCACCAAATCTGCCTTTGTTAATTAGTTTCAATTATTGCGCATACGTCATGTCGAACATGACAATAACCCATAACTGATGCCATGACCATCATAATTTAACTTTGGCATTTTTTTGGGACGCTGGCGGAAGTAATGTTGGTAACTCGGTAATAGAATTCTGTGTTGGCAATTAAATTATCGTTAGCAATGCAGCCAGAGTTATGAGCCGACTTAATGGTTACCAAGACGGCAGCTGTGTCCGTTGGATAACTTTTAATGCATATATTGGGCGTTCGATGCAAAAATCTGTCATAATATGTTAATGAAGTAATTAGAAAATTTATCAAGTCTGCTATAGCCAGTTATCGCACTTAGTTTATCTCAACCTAAACTGCACCTGGAAGAACCTACAACAACTTTCTAGTCCAGCCCCAATATCGAACGCGATTGCGAATGGTTAGACAACTTGTCACTTCTATACGAACTTGACTAACAGCCAGATAAACATAATTGCTTATACAGAGATTAAAGTTGAATTCTCTAGCCCCTAAAATCATTTGGTTTTCTGGTTGAACAATAGTTTTTTAGGTTCATGTAAGCACAAGCAAATTGAGATTGTAGAAACATGATAACAAATCAATTGTTCAACTTAGAATTGAGTGAAACAATATGAAAAAAAAAATCGGACAAATATTATTGTGACACCAGTGAAGGCCAACACAAAAGTTGTTGAAATTTGAATGGTTTTGCTGTTTCTATAATTAAAATATATACAGGTTCTTATTAATATTCTGACCAATTGATGGCACTTAATCTGTGAGCTATACGATATAGTGGTCCAATTTTTATTAAACTCTACCAAAGGAAGAACTTTACCTTTTAAGGAAAAAATTTATTTTCAATAAAGTCAGCCAATTTTAAGAAAGCTTTGTAGAACAATGTGAAAGCATTAATGACACATTTAGGGACAACAAGGATTTTCCCACTAAGATCATTGTTCAGACTGTTCGGTTCTATGGGAGTTGTGTACTTGTACCTTATGATGATTCCCTCTATTCCTAAATAAACTTAAAACTTACACATTATGCGTTACAAACATCAGACAAATTTTATAACACCCTCTGCAAGGGTATATCGAATTCACATTGCTTTAAAGCAATGAAATATCAATATAATATACATATAACTAGCTTAACACTTGGCTAATCTCGGAACTGGTTTGGAAATACCAATTCCATAAATATTCTTTAGCCATGAAAATTTTAAATTCATATTTTAACCAACTTACCAAATATAAATTTCATAGCCTTAATAACTTCTGAGTTATGGCGGTTCAAACTGGTTTGAAATTTGTTATGAAGCAAGTTACACATCATATTTTAGGAAAATGTAATCAACACATATAAATCGGCTTAAACTGTAAAAACATTTTAGTCCATGCCAACTTTGCAAAGTTTAAGTAAGCTCTAAAGCTTAATAAGAAGTTAACTTGAAAGATTTGACTTCGATGTTAATTGAGACTTTTAACACTGAATTTTTTTGCAGAACAAACGAAGAGGGCAGCTAACTTTGTCTGTGAAGACTGTGAGCAACTGGTCATTTTGAAATATTGATTATTTTTTCCTACCGATAGGATTTACACTCCAAAAAAAGCCAACCAAGCAAGCTCATAAAAGTGTTCAACGAAAAATAATAAACTCAATAGATACCCGGTCTATACTCAAAAAGAATTTCATGATACATGCCCCTGAAAGTATGCCATTTTCATTTCCTTAAATAATTCTCAATTTAAATAAGTAATTGAGAGTCAATTATGCCTGTGTCATACACAATCCACACTTAGCATGCACTAAGATTGACAGACTAATTTAAGGTATTCAAAATGAGTTAGTTGTCAGCCAACCATAAGAGAATTGTTTTCCTGAATTAATAATATTATTAAGAATAGCATACTTTAAAGAGCATTTATTATGATAATTTTGTTGTGTATAAACAGGGTAAGAATCTGTTTCTAAACTTTCCCAACTGGTTTTACCACATGTCTTGTGGAGTGATGTTCCATTTCTGACCTTTGCATAGTAATAAAATCTTGGTCTTTGGTTACCTAAAGCCTTCTTAGGGTCATTTCAAGAATACATTTGGAAAAGGCTTAGAATTTTAATTTTTATAAAAGTTGGGACTACTATTATCAAATCGAATTTGAAAATGTTGCAACTAACTTCTATTTGAAGCCTCATCATTATGTTTTATTTATCAGTATGTGTCGTTTTGCTTAAGTATAAACAACATGGAAACATAAGATGCGGAAAATGGGCAGAATGGGTTCGTTAAGATAATAACCCTAAGTGCAGGAAATCAAACGGGCGTCCATCTGCCGAGATCGAAACCAAAGTCGTATATTAGATGGGACCAATTGGGCGTTGTGTACTTTAAGCTTCGGTTGTCGATATTTTATCGATATATCGATATATCGATATATCAATATTTTCGTTAGACGATAAGGCTTATACCGATTTAATTGTTCTTGTGCCGATATATCAATTTGTCGATATTTTTAAAAAAGATACATCGAAAAAAAACTACCATGGTCACATTAAAATCGGCCGTTTGGTACATTTATGTTAGACATGGCCTATATTTTTCTTAGCATCTCAAGACCGTAGCAATGCCCATTGCCTTTTAGGCAGAGTAAGGGGCCAAGCCACTCGGGACAATCGGGCCGTCCATTGCCAGTCTCTGATGTATACGCGATCCAATACAAAGTTTATATTGTACAATAAAGAAAAGTGCAATGTGAAATCAGTTGTTGCGCTAGAAACCGACAGCGACCATAAAACTGATTTTGACCAACCAACTATAGTGGAGTACTTTAGATCAAGAGCAACTGGTTTTGTAAAAATCGTTTTCAAATCATTACTTTTAAAAAGTTAGCACCAATCAAACTGTTTATACCCAATTTTGTGAAGTGTTGTGTCAGATGTACGAGACCTGATGAAAAGAGTTATTGAAAAAACAATTCACTACTAAGTTACTTTGAAAACAAAACCTAACATAAGAAAAAATAATTCTATTGGAAAGATCAGATAGAACGACCACTTGCACTGTTCATTACAGGTCTTTAAGACGTAGACGTTCTTTAATATCGTTTCCGGGTTTGTGTAAGCTTTAGGAAACACCGATAATATATTGATATATTGATGTTTTTTGGTCGCGATATATCAAACATCGATATTGAAAATTTAGATTTTTGATATTTTGGATATTGATTTTTTGAGATATATCGACAACCCTACTGTAAGCTGCTAATCAGAAAAAAACGAGAAAGAAAGTCGGTCAAGCCCGACTATAACATACTCTGTACCAAGAAAATTTGTCTTTTGATCATAACTCGAAAACCGTTCATCCGATCTTCTTCATTCCTTTGGCGATCGATAAGTTATCCTAATAACTAAATATGTCCAGAAGGAACAAGCCATCTATCTTCAAAACTGTGGGAGATATGACTTTTTTCTAAATTGCGGGGGCGGGAGGGGGCGTGTCCAAAATTGAAAATAAACTTGATCTGCCTGCAGACATAAGAAGCATATGTCCCATACATGTCAAACCTCTATCTCTTACCATCTCTGAGATCTGTGCGTTCATACGGACAGACAGACAGACGGACAGACGGACGGACGGACAGACGGACAGACGGACAGACGGACAGACGGACAGACGGACATGGCTATATCGACTCGGCTGTTGATGCTGATCAAGAATATATATACTTTATCGGGTCGGAGATGCTTCCTTCTGCTTGTTACATACTTTTGCACAAACTTATAATACTCTGTGTACCTACGGTACAGAGTATAATAAGATGCATATCAATTTGAAATGGGACGGATAATTTGATATTTTGACAAGCATTGTGGCCTTGTTCACCAGCACAAATCGATGATTCGATTATTGTAATGAACCATTGCAATATGCACTCTGATGGCTGATTTTTGTGATTAGGATGGATGAAAAATGCAAAAAAAAACTCCAACTGTCACTGTTTAAAATCAACAAGATGACTTTCCCCCTCAAATTATTTTTCACTAATAATTCCTAGTGGATGATTTTTGATGTTTGATGTATGCTATTATTTTCATATCAGTTGAAAAATATACCATCTCTTTTTGACCATAAAGAAAGAGGGACATATATAAAATTGGCAGATGGACTGATTTTCTTAAAATTTTTATGATACCAAAAAAGGAGAGTGAAGTACAGGTTGTATAGGACGATTAACCTGCAACTTTCAATATATCTTTTATTGTGGCAAAATGACACTAAACAATATAAATTTTATCTTAAAATATTGATCAGTTTGATATTTTCTAAAAGTCATTTTCAAGTGTTAAATGTTTTTCCAATATGAAAAGTCTCGGTAATTCCATACCCACCCTTGCATTCGGATTGTTTCGTTTCTTGTCACCCTGTATTGGTAGTGGAAATTAGCTTTTACGCGCATTTCATTCAATTTGCTAGCCAATCACACTCCACTGTCCGTCACCAACAAACTTGTCCATGCCTCTCAATTACCATAGCTTTGTTATTGTTTTCTGCTCCATTCACAAAAGCTCCCCCACAAATGTAGCGTAAAAGCATAGACTGAAAGCTCGGAAGCTTTATAAAATGAGCTTTTGCTTCTGAATCGAACGCACTGGCCAGCTGTGTGTGTTGTGTGTTGGCTATGCCGGCAAACGCGGCGTATGAAAATTGTTGGCTAGGAAACCGTGTTGTTAGTCTTTTGGAAAACTTGCCGTCGTGCGGTTGACTGGATCATTTGCGGGGGTTGCGGCTCCAAAGAAACAAAAATTTAAAAAAGAAAGCCCGCGCGGCAAACGTTAGAGTGGCAGATGCATCAAACCGAACTCATTCCCAATTCTGATCGTGTACGCATTGTCAAGGCATTTTTGGCGCTTTTGTGGGCTGCACTTTGTGGCCATTAATGTCAACGCCGTTGTCAGCTGTTGTGGTCGTCGTCGTGTTAATGCGTTTAATTACATGCAAAACATAAAAAAAAATAACATTGCGTTAAGTGTTGCCGTGAAGTTTGACATCAAAAATTAATGCAATAACTGAGGGCAGACAGAACAGTTCGCTCCATCTCTTTCACTCGCCTTGATCATGATCTTGGGCGGCTCTAAGTAGGTGAGTGTTGTGCATTTTCCGAAGTGTAAATTGATAAATTCAAGTGAAAGTTGTAAAATCATTTTGAATGAAACATAATTGGAGTATTCCTGAAGTACACCTCTCTTCTGTTTTTTTTCTGCCGGCATTTGCATACGCGTTTTTTAATGATTCCCTCCAGCGCAGTCTCTCACGCCATGAAACTGGTTACACTCAAAAGTGTTTAAGCATCATTATTAATAATATTTATTCGGTTGATAATATTGATTTCAAAACATAAACATTGACAAATTAATGCCACTGCTAAGCGCATGCGAATGCCTAGTCATTATCATCATCATCATTATCATCCTCTCGACTTGAAACTTGAAGCTCTTGCTCCACTCAGAAACGGCGGAGGTCTGATTCCTCCCCCCGTGTTTCTTCTCAGACCTTGTGACGCACTTGAGGCTACGAGGGCAGTTTTAGAATAAATGATTATCAAAATAACAACACTTGTTTCATTGTAAGATTCTAATTATGTGACTCCAAAAAGTCAACATGAAAACTCATTTTGGAATAGGAAACAACCTGCATATTGGCGAATACATTGGGGAGAAACTTGAAAGAACCTTACATTGAGAGCTTCGAAATTTACAACCCTTATTGATAATGTTTTAGTATCAACTTATTCTGCATCTTGTTTACGCAGCATATACAGCCAAATAGACAATTTTTTTTGCAACTTTGAAAGCGTTAACGAAAAAATTACTTTATTGGTTATAACCCAAAAATATTTTAAGATTTGATTTCTCCTCTTCTAAATAGCTGATTTGTGTTATATGAACTTTGAATTTACTCTGTATTTTTCTAAGTTTGTGTGACATTAATCTCTATGTTGAAAAGAGGCCCTAGGCAAATATTTAATTGTCAAAGACGACTTGTCTAGAAAAGTACGGTTGGACAGTGTGGGCTGTCAAGTTTTAATGTATGCAGGCAGGGACAGTGCAAATAATAATTGAACAAGCATTCCAATTCTGCACACAATAGTGTCTGGAAATAAATCAGGAAAAATCATAAGTAATGATCATGTTTGATGATAAAGTTCGGAAGGACAACTCACATTAGGCTAAAATGGAAAGATGCAATGAACTCAACAGAAGAAACTACTTATAAGCGGTGTTAGAACAGAAATGCTCACACTTGTCCACAATCTGCATGTTAATGTCAATCCCTGTACACACTCTGTTATATGAACACAAAAGAGGACTCTGCTCACTGGGCTTGAGCATATTTTTAGTAACTTGTCTTGAGCTGAGACAAACTGAGAAAACTGGCTTCATTCTTCAAAAATTTGAAAGGAAAAGTATTTAACATATTCAGCGAGTACTGTGTGTGCCTGCTGTGCAGGAGGTTGTGAGTTCGATCCCGACTGGGGACTTCTAATGAAAAATAGTCATCTTCAACACCTGTTGGCGCTAGCTGTGAAGTAATTAGCCATGAAAAGCTTCACAAACTTTGACGTTAAGAACTCTTTTTTTTTGTTAATTCAAGATTGAATGATTTCAGTTTTGAGGTGAAATGGATCTATCATCAGACCTCGACCATACTATTTTTGTAAGTGTCCCTCGAAATAAGAGCCAGTTGGCTACATTTTCAGTATTTTAGGATGAATTGATGATTTAACCAAAAACAGTTTTAGTTTTGTTTTTTATAATGTGAAAAAAATTAATACGGTTATTATATAAATATGTTAAGAAACAATAAAATCCTTTTTTCGAACTGGCAACTCATTTAATATTTGCTACCTTCTAACGCCTGTTTACTCAAGGAAAAATCTCACAACCCATGAGAAAATCGATGTCGTCTCTATAGAGAGTTTTCCACCTCTAGGCTACAGTTGAAACAATATGAAAAATCACAATAACATTTTTTTACATCCACGCAATAGAAATGAATTTCTCGGAATCTCGGGAAACACTAAATAATGCGAGGGAGCGCAGGGAAGAAGTGCAATAAATAATAGCATATTTATTTTTCTGATCTTTATGATGCCAATTTATTTGAGTTTGATTAAACAAAATTCTCAACCAAATGTTTCTTGGCCATGAAAATTATATTTTTCATGTTCCCACTAAAAGAAAACAAAATCAGTCTGATTCCCAATGAATCCTTCTGCTTAGAGTTTCAATTAAATAAAGTTAAACGAAAAGTTATTAATATGTTTACGGTAACTTTAATGCAAGGTTGCAAGCGGCTTTCGTACTTTTCTGAATGACTTTCGTATGAAACTGCCCTCGTATAAACGCGTTGTCACACATTTTATTTGTCCACATTCCGTATGGAAAAAAAGCCTTGGCACCGGCTAGGTTAAGCACCAGCTCCAAAAATACTTGCATGTTTTTTTTATAAATAAAAGGTTTTGTGTACCTAAGAACACATCTCCAACACCCAATCCCCAATCAGCACCCATCGACGGCTCATTAAATAAATGCAACATCTGTTGGCGCCTTTTTTCGAAACGTTTTGTTTACAATTTGTGATCCCGCGCAAATTTCATACCAAACAACTTTATGTGTTTATAAATTTAGACAGTCAACCCCTCGGCTACGTCATATCCACTCAGCAAAGATAAATGCGAATATGAAATATGGAAATTTATTGCGTATACGCCACAACCGCGTGGCGTGCAGTTGATTGGGCTTTGCTATTTTGGTCAGATGGACAACAAACAGTCCCAGTTTCAAATCAAATAAGTCTCTATTTATATGATTTGGTGATTTATGTGCCCCTGTCTTTCATGTCTGCTCTGGCAGTGGCTCGGTTGTTTTTGCTAATTACGCACAGCTGGAAAAAGAAATGGCGAAGATGTGGTGTTGTCCATTTGATTTGCCAGACTCGCGTGTCTGTGGCGCCTTTCGATTTTTGGTTTCGTTTTCGTTGTTTTTATTTTCACATTTTCTGGGGCAATCGCGATCGCTTGGACGCCGCCTGAATAAGAAATGTCGCCTTTCTGAGTCACACAAATGACAACAAGCCCATAGAGCAGCAGCATAACAACATTTCCATTATGCATTTATTGTCAAAAATTAAACTCAACTGTTGGCTGCTTCGCAAACAAAAGGTGGGTCGTCTAATTTTTATGACTAAATGGGAGTAGGGTGGAGCACCGTGACTCAATATCGGTTCGATTTAGTAGGTCAAATTCTGTAATATTTCATAATATTTATACTCTTGCCCAGCGTCAAATTATACGGGTCTGGTGTGTGTTACTCAAAGATGGAAGCATTTCCATAAAGCTTCAGAAGAATGTTGTCTACTCTTCAAGTTTTGGTCACTCTGATTCTTGTATGTATTAAAAAACTGAACGAGCAAAGAATTTCCTACACAGAAAAATCAAAATCTGTAATCAATCCGAAACGGGATTGAAAACGGGGTAATCCCGGAGCAGGCTTACAGTGATCCTGTTTTGTTGGGATTAAAAAAAAAAGTGGGAGTGTAATCAATCTTTTCCTGGATCGGATCAAAAATATATGTGGGATTACCATGTTTTCAATCCCGTTTCGGATTTATTTCTTTTTTCAATTTAACTAAACTACGCTACGCTGCTACTCTATTTATTTTCCGATTTTTATGAAAATTACAGAGATTATAAATATTGCAAACATAGAGCTGAGTATAAAGCAGGGCTGCAACCCGGTTTTGAACCAAACCGGCTCGAACCCGGAACTCCGACTTTCAGATTACTGTAAACCGAATCTTGAACCGAACCTCATAAGATATTAAAACTGAACACGAACCAGTTCCGAACCTAAAATATCGGTTCGGTTCAAAAAAATGATAGACATCCGAAATTTGACTTTCTGCCCAGCGGCTTCATCTGTTATATGGTTGGTTTAGTGCGACTGACTCCTAAAATGGGCAGAAAAGTGAAATAACAAATCTAGAAAACGCTTAGAATTACTTATAAAATCCCAAACCATAATAGCCTCTGTTTTTTAAGCTCCTTGAAAATCAAGCTATTTAATTAGTTGTCCAAAGGAAGAGTCTAACATTACATTGGAAATGGAATATTACTTAACAGTAAATTATATATTAAATATTCCCATGTTCCCATTAAAAATGTATACCGTAGAATGCACCAAAGTTCGAACCAAAACCTTTTCCCAAAAACCTCTAACCTTAAATTCCCGAACATTGCTTAATTTGGTTCGAACCAGTGAGCCGCAGATCCGAATAAATTTTTTGGTTTGCAGCCCTGATTTGAGCAACAAAATAAAAGTAGGCGTGGCATGAGATTATTATCAGTTCGAAACGTGCTGTTATTCTTAAAACTCCAAAGGAAATTTAAACAACAGAATAAGAGTAGGCCTGAAGTTTTCATCGAATTCTTCATAGATTCCGAGTCTGGTGGACGCTTTTTTCGAAACAAATAATCTAACCCAAATTCACATATCGAAGTCGATACCCGAATCACTGAACAGTGTGTACAAGTGACAGTTCCACATTTTCCTATCAATATGGTGTCTCTATATTTTTGATCAATAAACCTAAATGCCTTGTAATGCCATAAAATACATTTTTGCAGACATTTGCGTAGCCCCAAAACTATTGACGATCGTGCGATATAGATTCCTACATACACACATATATATTAAATGCGCCCAATATTTATTTGTCTTACATTTTACTTTTTTGTTATTTTGTGCTAAATAGTTTTTATGACCTAAAATTTTCGATAGAACTTTGGCGAGTGCGTTTCTTTATAGTTGGGAAAATAAACACGAGCAATGCGAAAAACGAGAATGATAAAATTTAATGATTATGAACTGGCAAAAGGGCGGCTGGGAGGTGGTGCGTGCTGGTAAGAACTGTGCTTGGAGAGGGGCTCGGGGGATGGTGACTAATGCGTTTGACTAATTTACTGGTAGCACAATTATTGAGCCCTAAGGCTGATGATAAGTGAGCCTGCGAGGCAGTCAAGGCGTCTGTCTCCCTTGAAACAATAACAAATTATTGTATAATCATTTCCACCCACTTCCACTTCAGGCTAGGTGTGGGGTGGGTGGGGTGGTTCCGTTTGGTCTATCACTTTTGCTTTTTCTAAGACTGAGTCTGAGCAATTCATTAGGCGTATATTGTGCCGGGACATTTGCATAATTATGCAATCAGTTCTGGCATACTTACACATTAGACGCAGACGGGCAGATAAACAGCCAAAAAGAAGCAGCCGACCGACCCCAACACCAATCCTGGGTCCAAGACCAACACCAAGCAACACGCAGCGAGCACCATATAGACAATGGCACAGACAGGGACTAGACCCAATTTGATTAGCACGCGCATACCAAATGAAGGCCAAGTTGGAGGCGTACCCACCCCAAGCACCCACTCATGGGTGGCCCCTGAACGTGTGTGAGCAAACTTTTGTTGTTGGGCGTTTAATTAGAAGTCAAATGTTTGCCACTTCGTCGTTTTTTACTACGCACCTTAGGCATAAGGCTGTGCACTTAGGAAAAAATAATAAGTACAAACTGAATTGAATTAATATCATTTGTACTTGAAATTGTTATTATCAGCCTAGCTCCCAATTCCACTTCCACAAAAGTTTGATGACTTATGAGATATTAGTCAAAATTACAACACAAAATTTCTTAGCTGCCTTTGCAATGTTTAATCCAGAATTTTTATACTCTGTACCGTAGGTACATAGAGTATTATAAGTTTGTGCAAAAGTATGTAACATCCAGAAGGAAGCATCTCCGACCCCATAAAGTATATATATTCTTGAGCAGCATCAACAGCCGAGTCGATATAGCCATGTCCGTCTGTCCGTCTGTCCGTCCGTCCGTCTGTCCGTCTGTCCGTCTGTCCGTCCGTCTGTCTGTCCGTATGAACGCACAGATCTCAGAGATGGTAAGAGATAGAGGTTTGACATGTATGGGACATATGCTTCTTATGTCTGCAGGCAGATCAAGTTTATCTTCAATTTTGGCCACACCCCCTCCCGCCCCCGCAATTTAGAAAAAACGTCATATCTCAAGATAGATGGCTTGTTTCTTCTGGACATATTTAGTTATTAGAATAACTTTTCGATCCGCCAAAGGAATGAAGAAGATCGGATAAACGGTTTTCGAGTTATGTTCAAAAGACAAAATTTCTTGGTACAGAGTATGTTATAGTCGGGCTTGACCGACTTTCTTTCTTGTTAGTACTAAAAAGGCGAAAACTGATTGAAAAAAGTTGTGTCATTCAGGTACTATATTTCATTATCATCAATTTTAATGCCTTGCCAGAAAAGTAAGTTTTATGAAATATCTGTCCTTGAAGTTTTCAACTGGTTTCCAACTGGTTTTGACATATTGCTTAAAAGCGATGAATGTCTTTTTCGATTTTTCAATCTCAATTCTCTTGATCATTTTAAAACTGTCGCATGATATATTTTCTTAAATTAAAAATGAGCCGAACTGTGAATTTTGGTTTGAAACAGGTTTATCTTTAGCTACTTTTCAAATGTGACTTCGTTTAGGAGTCGGTTCTCAGTAAATAAAATGCCCGGGATTTCTGAACTAGGCCAATTCACTAGGCCACAGCTTGTAGCTGTGGAGGAACATTTTCTGATTATTTTAGAATGTTTATAATTATGTAAAATATGTGGTACTGGTTTAAGTATGTCAGTACTTGCTTAAAGACCTATTCGTGTCTGCTTTAAAATATTTTGAAATAGTCGGAAATGTATGAAATTTGCACGGACTAAAATATATCTCACCAGATTAAGATTAAGACATTTTTACTTGCATCAAGAATTTTATGAAATGGCAAAACTTCTCTTTCACATTTTTCGGAGTGTTTTTTGTGTGTGTGTCGGTGTATGTTGCTGGTGTTTATGATAGGACTTAATGGCCATTTGTATGCCCAGGGAGTCCTTAAGGTAGCAGAAGTTAACAAATTACTTATTAAGTTGTTACCGGAAATTGAATCTAAGCTGACAAATGGCAGCAGGAAATGTTGAAGTGTTGATAAGTGACATTTGTTCCCCTTTAAAAATATGAGCGCAATTTATTAGGGTGGTGGGAAATTTCAAAAATGACTTTTCCTTGATAAAAAGAAGAGTCCCTTATTTATTATGCAAAGTAAGGCCACATGGCATTTATTAATTTCTATTTATATGCAGCCATGAGGGCTAGCTAAACTTTCCCCCTTTTAAAACTCACTTTTTTTGATGGCAAGAGTTCACAATCAATTGGCCAATTAAACGCTATTGTTTTGCTTATAAGCAGAGGTACTTAGTACCTGGCCACATGCGAGTTTAAGTGGCCACTTTGATATGCATACACGCATTTATGGCTCATTTATTAGTGTTTATTGATTCGGGCTTGCCTCGGGCTAACCAAATCAATTGTATCCCCGCAATTATGCTCTCTCCGCAGCCCATAAACATTTGTGTAGGGAAAATAACCAGAAAATCGAAAATAGCTTTAAATAAACGACTTGGCACTTTTCCCCACGCCACACTTGCTGTGCATATCAATTTATGCCTGCCATTTGGATTATAACCCGCTGCCTGCGCCTGCTTCAACAAGGATCCCTGACAAATGAGCCACACGCTAAGTAACAACTTTCTTCGTCATTACGTTCAAATTGTTTCTGGCCCGGATCAAAAATTGAAAAACTGTGAGCACCCACGCTTGTGCCGCATGGCCCCCAAGGCCACTTGTTCCGCACTTTGGTGCCATTTCCGGATTGAGCGCCTGCCCGCCGGCCTGCTGTCCCATGCTTCCTCCCAGCTTATTTATCGTAGTTATTTTTGACACTCGCTCTGGTTTTTTTTTTGCTCGTCATTTTCGCATTTGCAATTCTAATTGCAAGCAGACGCCCGTTTAATTTCAGCAAAAGAACGAAAATGTTCTCGCATGTTTTTTTTATTGTTTGTTGCTTAAACGGCAGCTCGAAATATTTTTGCAAATGACATTTCCCTTTTTGGTGCATGGTTATAAGTCGGTAAATGTATTTGTGTAAATATTGACGCGTTATTCTGGTTTATTTGTTGATAAAAACAAAGCAGGAAGAAAATATTAAATTGAATTGGTTAACTTTTATCAAGTCGAATGGACTGATGCACTCTCGGTGCTGCTATCTGGCAGTTTTTCATCACGATGTCTTTAGTTAGAATTGCTAAGGAGTTTCATCTCGAAGCTAGAAAGCAAGAATACGCCCTAAAATGGAGTTTTGTTAGAATCCATACCAAAAGTGGAAAAAGTTAGCGGAAAAGTTGGCTTTTGAAACATTTTCTCAATAATATTTGCTGACCAATTGGATAAAGTATAGTTTTCAGAAATTTGGCTCATTAAGTCGACTTTAACACTATTTTTTTGCAAGCGACTTTTTAGGTGCATTTGTGAATCGGACAAACCGAGATTTTCCGTACATTTTCTCATTCCTCTTTAAAATCGAAGAATACATTCCAAATTATTACACATACTGAGCTTCTAAACTGATTTTTAAGTCAATCGGATGAAAAAGAGATTTTTTATTATAAAATTTCAGGAAATATTTCCACACTGAGGTGGATTTCTCAAAATCGGATCTTCATTAATAGTCGAGTTTCAAATCAAGGGGACAAAAAATAGTGTTTTGCAATCATAATTCTCAGAACTTAAGGGGCTCTGGGAGCAGACTTCAACATTGCAAACTTACATCTCGAACTATTTCGCAACTATTATCTATATCGCGTACTTTTCTGACAGACCCTGTTTGAAGTATATCGGCTGAAAAAAAGAATTGGAAAGAATTTTTCTAATGTTCTGTCTAAACGATCTTAAGATCTCTACGAAAACCGGTCTGGTCTGTCGGTTGATAAAGTTTAGAAGGAATAACTAATAAACCTGGAAAGATCCTAAGAACATAACTTATATATATGGTATATATGGGTCTACAATCATTATGTTCCAACGGTTCGGTTTATTTCATGGTTATATATAATATTATTACCCTAGATCCTTTATCCGAATTTTTTAACATTTTTGGATGAATCTTTGAAATTTTCCCATTTATATTGGAGACTAAATTCATTTGAAACAGTTTAAACAGCTTTGAATTATAATTTAAATGATGAAATTTCATAAATGAATTCCAAAAGGTCCTTTGAGCCGGATATTCTGAAGACAGCGTCTTGTTAAAGGTAAAGAATTTCAATTGTACCATCTTTGGTTCCGCTAGCGCATTTCAAAGCTCTAGAGATTGGAGTTCCACAGGTTTACTTTAATTTTATCTATCAAGTTAGCCTTGTCTCTCAGCTCAGAGAAAAGCCAAAATGAGCCGGAGCATGCGAGCGGAATTGGAATTGAACTTCAACCGATTTTTCGATTCATTTCTAATAATTCTACACAATCGGAATGAGTTTAAACACTACTCTGTTCATAGAAATCTCTGTTTAACACCGACCTAGCTGGTTTCAGGCTCCATTTCTTCGATCTCTACCCTTACAGATATTTGAACCAAAATAACTTGACGTGCACTGCCCCAGTTGGCTGATTAAATTTAGCAGCCCGCAGGCATTTTAGTGGATTTTGCGAGCCCGTTTAAGTTTTACGATGCCATCTGCAGTGGACGATGAGCCAGCGCAGCCTTTGTTGCCATCTTTGGCTGATGAAAATTTGACAAATTTTTCATATTGCTGCGCGGGCTGCCCAGATCCATGTCAGTCAGTCTGGTGATTAATTTACTGATAAACATTTTTTTATTCCACAATAAATACAATTTTCATTACGCACTTGGCAACGCGTGGCCGCCAAAGCCATAAAAACGTGGCCAAAACCGAAAGCGCGTTTGCTTCCATTTCCATTTGTGTCCTGCGGTCATTATATTGTTGTGTTTGCATATTAAGCCACCAGTGGGTGGTGGTGCACGGGGTGGTTCACTGAACTCGTAAAATGATTGGCATGGCCAAAAGTGAAAGTCAGCAGTGCCCTCTCATGGTTAACTATGCAGGCAGATCATAAAAATTGCAGCCAATAAAAAGGCGACAATTACCCAACACATTTTGGCTCTCTTTGTCCATGTGATTATCTCTCATCAGCCGGCAGACAGTGGCCCAGCTTAATGCAGTTTTAAATCTCTGGAATGGCACTCAAATTTGCACTCTGTCATCGGGGCGTCAGCTAAGCCATAAGAGCCACTTTTGGAGGGTCACCCCTGACACTAGCTACGCTATTAGTCTGTTTTTTTTTTTAGGTGGATTGTATCAAGCTGACGTCAGCAGCGCATACTGGGCCACGCCCACCCTCAGGAAGTGGCGGTGGGCGTAAACTTGTCACCCTTCTAGAGTAGAATAATGACAAATTAAATGAAACAGTGAGGCAAGTGCAGCTCAACTTAAATAGAAGAAACGGCAATGTCAAATACGCACAAAGGAACGCCCAAGTTGGTTTAACGGGGAAACAATCGCGTGCGAAACGTCAAGTTAATGAAGGTCGGAAGTAAACGAGGGAAGGAACCAAAAGCTGCTTGCAACTGACTGAGAACAGAGCAAATATTTCTATGTGTCGGTTCGAACTTTGAAGCATTCGCTTATTGCATTTCCCACATGACTAGGAATCGCGCAGAGGTCGTTCGGCTCTTCTTTGCTTTTCTGGTCATGTGTGAAATGCGATAACTTTGAAGGTTAGTGAAATGTTAAATAAACATTTGTGGGCCATATTCAAATGCCATATGATATGCCAAACACACACACAATCACACATATTTACACACTTATTGATGTACGTGTGTGGCAAAGCAATTAAAGTGTCTTTAGCATGGGGCCAAGTCCATCAGAAGCGGTTGTTGACTTTTTTCGCTGATTTTAGAGGGTAGCAAAAGGGGCATGTTTGTTTCTGTTCTCAAAGTTTATTAAATTTTTTCCAAGACAAGAATCTAAAAGAGTCATCGGCAATAATTTGTATAATTTAAATGACCCTTCTTTGTTACTTTCGGAAGATTTCGATGTACAAAGTTTCAAGAAATAAATGGAATATCGATATAATTTGAGCCTTCGAACCTTCTAAATCATCATGACTAAAGTCAAAGTTGCACAATCTATCCCAAATATGAAGAAATTCCGAATAATTTGCCGAGTTCAGAGATAAAAATAAGGTAACATTAATGCAAAACCAAGTTTCGAACAAAACCAAGGCGACCAAAAGAATCCACACTTAAATATTTTTAAATTACCATTGATCAAATTTTATTTGAGCCTGCTAGCCGGAGTTTCGGAAAAGTGATCTGCCAAAAGTCTCGCATCCACTTTGATCGATATCGTCGTTTTTTTTGACATTTTTTCGACTTTCAAATGTCGAGAATGCTCACACTTCTCTCAATGTCTTGGCTTGTTAGCTTTTATTTTTCGCAAATAAATTAACGTTTATCCAACTACTAACGTTTTTTTTAAGGAAGGACGCGCAGGGAGGGAGTTAGTCGGGCTGGGAGGGCAAAGTATTCCTTATGAAAAACGTAAAACTATAAATTATAAGCTTGACTGGGATATGCATACAGGACCGCAGAAACTTATACACAAAAGTGACTTAAAGTTTAATTTCAATATGCTTACCTTCAATGTGATTACTTCAAGTAGGAGGGAAATTAAAACTATATATAAAAACTTTATTTTTAAGTTGAAAAAAATATTTAATATATTTTCACTTACGATTTTACTAATTTTCATATTAACAAGATAATGCTATGATGTTTAAGTTAACATTAAGGAGCGTTTTCTAATCTACTAAGTACAGCTATCTTTCATATAAACCTACAAGTAACAGAGCAAAATCTAAGTATATCTGACACATAGCGCCTATTAAGAAGAGAGAGATGAGATGAGATATCGTCAGTAAGTCATTTATACTCAAATCAGTATGACAACTTGAATTTAAAAAATTTATACTTAGAGAAGCTTTTACATGGTGAGTAATTTCACAGTTGGCGGCAATAGCTGGTGAAGATGGTCGGTTGTGTAAAAGTTTTAAACGAAAATCTTGTTATTTGATGCCCCTTTAATAGCGTCATTCCTTTATTATTCTGTTTATTACACTCATTATCGAACCATATAATAATCAAGCACCTCTCGAGCAGCCACGGCTGTTTTATGGGCTATCTCGTGGTACCATTGAAGATGGCTAGAATACCCTCTTCCTCTGGTAGCTAGGCTGAGACTCAGTGCCGTCGAAGGCGAGGTTGTTACCCTGAATAACTGCCGCCAACTGACAGACTCGACCAGATACATTGAGTATCAGTTTTCACCATTTTTTTCACATTTTGATATAATCGAACTTCCGGGGTAAACATCTATAATTACTAGCATAATTTCCCACCTCTAATGATTTTTCCAGGGTATACCAGCTACCCCAACGGTCTAAGCTAACTTAGCCCTCTGGTTTTCGATCTGCTTTCAATTTCCACGCCATCGTAAAACAATAGCGAATGCTATCTGTGTGATACTTATGGTCCTCTGTCGTCTGCCTCTGTTTTGTGTGTGTGTGTGATTTGTATGAATTCCCACAGCGAGCAAATAAACCAACAAATAAGCGACAGCAGCTGCAGAGTTTCCCGACCAGGCCCGCGGCTTTGGCAATGGCGTTGGCCAGCCAGATCTTTCAGCACGAGAGGGCCAATGGCTTATCAATGCCAAGCCACTGCTTAATACGCGCAGCAACAAGCGCCAAGAAATCAAATCTGATACAGAGTAAAGAGTTGGCCGCTTGGCACAACTGAAGTGTCTTTAAAACCAGAGAGTGCAGATAAAGAAAGCGACCGACTATGTACAATGGTACCAAGTATGTACATATCAATTGTATAAACGTTTAACGGGCAAACCGTTGCCGTTGCGGTTGCCTTTTCTTTTGCGGGCAAACCAACAAAGCAACAAACAGTTGGCAGTTGGAATAGCAGCCGGACAGACAGAACCAAGTCACATAAATAAGTGAAAATGGCAGACTGAGAAGTCCGGGCTGGTAGCAGGGCGGCAAATATCCTTGACTTGCACTGCATGAGTGGAAGGATGCGGCCAAGAGAGTTATTAGTGCCCAGCGCACTGGCCACATGGACTTTTAAGGAATGTAACTTTAATAGAAAATGGCACAGAGAATGAAATTTCCACGACGAACATCGCACTTTAATTGCTATTTATTGGTCAATTAAGTGAACATGATCGACATGTCAATTTGGCTGGGATTTCTACTTATTAAAGTTAATTCTCGACCCCACTTTTGGGGGTTGCAATTGAAAAACAAGCTTTTGGTTTTATGGTGCTTTGTTCGTTGGTTCCACACGAGCGCTGCTCCGGCATGCGAACTAGTTAGATTAATTTAGCCAGAGAGTCACAAATACAATTACGAAGTCATTTCAATTTATTTAGCGTGCGACACCGACACCCTCCACCCGAAATGCCACAGCCAGGCCACAAGGCAAGGATGAGGGAAAAACTGTGTGTAAGCGATTAAAGAAAACCAGAAAAAAAAGGAAAGGAAGAGCCATGGAAGTTTTTTGGCCAACTCACTGTGCCATATTTAAAATCAATTTCTTGTCTGGGCTTTAATTTTATTTCTGCTCTTCTCTTTCCCCCCAATCGCAATTTTAGCTAGCTTAGCGATTTGTCAAAGTGGCTGCCAAGTAGCATCCCTTTCCATATTAAAAAAATTGACTATTATTGAACGATAAATTGATTAGATACGCCTGTGTGAGTGTGTGTGTGTGTGTGTAAGTTTGTGTGAGTGTGACAACTTTGCTGCCGCTGATGCTTATTGCTGCCTCAAATTGCCATTTCAATGTTAATTTTATTAGGGTGTCAGCAATAAATTCCGTTCAATCTTAAATACCATAAAAGTTACACTTGCCACACATTTCCATACACTTGTACATATGCAGGCCAAAGCATTCAATTTCCATTATCATCAACAGCTTTGAACCTTATTCAAATCTCAGCAAAAATTATACCATATACTTGAGGACTCACACACTCAAGTAAGTATTTTTATATTTATGCACACACACACACACAGCAGCTCAAACGCGCCCACAAGTTATCCATCAAATTGCCGCTCGACGCTCAACGCTCTCGACATGTAAGCAGTTGGGATTTCGGCCGTAACCATAAACCGTTTTCGATTTACATGCAGCCGTCGCATGTTTGTGGTCGCAGTTGTTGTGGGTGGCAAGTGACTGTTGTGGTCCACTGAAGCTGAGTCCCAACTGCCGTGGACAGGGAGGTCATATTGATAGCGGCCTTCCGTGAACTTTAATTTGTCTTTCTCCCAAAGTTTTATCACAACGAAGAATAAATTAATTTTCTCTATCCATGACAAAAATTCCAAAACTCTCAGCTTAAATATAGCCGCCCGCCTGAAAGTATGCCCCAATAAATTGTGTTTGTATTTTCTATAAGCCTGTTGAGGTTACATTTGATAGCTATCATTCCCAAATGATTCATAAACCGCTTGTCTACAAATCCTTCATTGGCATGAGAGCAACAACATATGGGGACTTGGGAATTTCGGAGTTCTTCAAGAACGATTCAGACGATATTGACCAAGAAGCAGGCTAATTTTTTTCTATAAATTTCGAAATGCCTGCTCAACCAGGTATGCCAACGCGTGCACTGGCTGTTACACGGCCAAAATACTACTTATATGGAGTTGCCTAAATGTATTCATCAATAAACTACTGGCATTTTGCAAAAATACGACCACTTGTAACTCTCAAGTGGGAATTCCTTGCATTTTGAATATAATATAAAACTAAAATTCGCCACTTAATTATGTTTTTGGTCAATTTAATGCGAAGAGGCTATACTCAACTATAGATGTGCTTTTCTTTCTTCGTGGCACAAACACACACGACTTAGCACGACGTGTTCGTATTACAAAAACGGATTTCGTGATTGCACGTGCGTGTCAGCTTTTATGCAATAGCTAACTCCACAAAGTGATAGGAAGATTTGTGCTTCGAAAAACACCAACATCTATAAGTATGTATAATAAACTAAAATAAAACTTGCAGTTAAACCAAACGAAGCCCTTCCAATAGTTTTAAGCATTTTAGCAAATTAAACAACTTAATGAATGACAATTACTACAAGATTACGCACTTTACTCAAAAAATCGTGCCGTGTTGTGTTTACAAATGTGTTGCAAATATTCCATAAGCGCCCATCTCTATACTCAACCCACATTTCGGCAGTGACCATTTTCCAAATATATTTAAATTGCTGAGTATTGCAATGGTACTGAAAAAAGCTTATTAAATCTAGTTAGCGAAGCACCATATAATCCAAATGGGTTTCTATCCATCCTTCTAAGTATGCGATGATCAATCCCCTTAAATGTATTGCTTGCTCAACGTGAAATCCGAAATTCAGGGGACGAAGTAGTTGAAAAAAAACTGAGCAAGAAATCTAGAAGCTGAACCTAATTTTGTTTAAAGAAATAATCCAATCAAGAAAATAGTAATAAATAATATGACAACGCCCAAAAAAAATGTTTAGTTTAGATTTCAACCTTCTCCATTGGCGTCACTGCTTGTTTACTTTGCTTGATAGTTACCTTGGACTACCTCTTGGAGCTCCACTTACACGTGGATTATTACTTCCTCTGCAAAATTCCACTAGACTGAGAAAAAAAACAAATCTATAACCAAAATTTGAAATCTCCTTTTTGAGCAGATTCTAATCTTAAAAAAAAAAAGATTGCAAAAACTTTAATTTATTTTTTTATATTAAAAAAATCAAAAAAATCAAGATATTTCATCGTTCAACTTAGTTATCAATCCTTCTACAGTTCTGCGTGAAGCTTCGGCTAAAATCTGTTGGCCCAGCAATTAAAGTTGCCATGCACGTTCATGTTTAGTCCCCATAACGAGCCGAGTTCAAATTGAGATTATAATCTTGAGATTTTCCCTGCTTTGTGCTTTTTCTACCCTGTTCCCATTGAAAATGGGAAAAGGGGGATCATGAAGTTGTGCGAATGTATGTAACAGGGAGAAGGAAACATTTCCGACCCCATAAAGTATATATATTCTTGATCAGCATGAACAGCCGAGTCGATATAGCCATGTCCGTCTGTCCGTCCGTCCGTCCGTCCGTCCGTCCGTCTGAAAAATTCCCCCCCGTCCCCCTTTTATCACCAAAAAACCTAGACCTCCTCAAGAAATTCTAGACCTAAACAGCCGTCAGATCCATAATTTTCAAGTTAGAGCCTCGTGGTTTAGTGTACATCAAGCTAGGCCCAATATCTATCTATTCTGAAAAAAACAATCAGATCGGACAAAAAACACCGGAGCTATAAGCGAATCAGTTAAGCTGATAAGAGCACCCCCCCAGTTGTTGGTCAGGACTAGAAAAAAGTGTTGCCTACATTTAGGATGACAGGAATAGCTGTTGCATTCATCTTCAAAAATTCAAAAACAAATAAATCAAAACGAATGAACAGGGCATTTTGTAGTCGGGAAACTCGACTGCAGAGCCCTTACTTGCTTGTTATCTTTTCGTCTCGGTTTCGAGACTTTAATCTTGGTTTTAAATTTGATTTTTTCTGTGTTGTAGTCTGTAGTCTGTGCGATTTTGTGCTTTGATTTTCAGAAAATCACGTTTGGAATGTTACAATCTAAACGTCGATGTTCCAGAAATATCGGAGTTTGCATTTTTCGGAATTAGATTCAGAGATGTGTAAAGTGAATGTCAATTTTCTGTACCAACCAAAGAGTATGCCCACATGTTCATTTGCTCATAACGCGATTCCCTTTCATTCGATGCTTACCAATTCTTTGGCGGATCGAGTTTTTGATTATTACATTTTTCCAGAGGATGTCTATCTACAATATCTGTGGAAGACATAACAATAAACTTAAAAATAAAAGCATATGTCCTATATAAGTCAAACCTCCATCTTTTACCACCTACGAGATCTGAAGAGGGCCATATCGATTCGGCTGTTGATGCTTATCAAGCAAATATATACTTCATAGATTAAGAAAGGATTCCTTCTGGCTGTTATATAATTTTGCACATGCATAACATGCTCCACAACCAAGGAACTGAGCATACAATTTTAGGGAATATCTTTTAACTTTCTTACTAGACTTAAGTACAAATTGAGGAGTTTTTGACTCAACCTGAGATTTCCAGGTAAGAATAGAATGAGTCTGAGGCAACATATGGTTGTCTCGCTATAAGCTGTAACATAAGGCTCCGTTTCACTAACAAAATTTAAAACCAACAATTTAACACCAAAATTGTTTCACGTGATTCCTTTCCTTTCCCTTCAGTTTGCAATTTTTAAGCCTTGTTGTGTCATTTAGGGACAGTGAACCCGAGCCCAAAAATAACAAACACCAACTTGAACTGCAAACACTAGTGCACAGCTTGTCAGGACAAAAAGGACAACACCAGAGCCCGGCCAATATGGTGTGCACATAATGAATTTATCAAATTAATCAAAATGGCGCTGCAAAGACTGTCCTCACACCGGAAGCTTGTGTTTATGTGCCATATGCAGGATGAGTAAGTCCTTGTCAGAGTCACAAAGCTCATGTAAATGTGTTTGTCTGGGTGTGTGTGTGTGTGCATAATACAATTAAGCGAGCTGCGCGTCGCAAAAATGGGGATTTAATAAAGCCATTTGGCTGACGGGCAACAGCAATTGAGCTGATGAGGATGAGCAGCAGACGCTAGTCAAGCTGCTGCTGGTGATAATCGTCATTTAGGCGACAGTGACACTCAAGCATGATGTGACCCGGATTATCAAGATATTGAATGCTGTGTGATCTGTTGTAAGACAACATGGATTAGGGGAAGGGATGGAATTTTGTTACTTTCTGTTGGTCCTACAAGGCATCTAAGTTTATAGGTACCAAAATTAATTGTCCTATCGACATCGACTGCCCTGCTGGCCATTAAAACCGCAGGCCACTGTCCAGCTGCAGGCAAACTGATTATGGGGGGGAAACTGGGGGATGATGTGCTTGTTTATGGCTTGTGGTGTCTTTGGATTTGGCTCCCAACTGGGCTGGTGGCCGGATGTCCTAATGTTATGTAAATGACAGCGCCTAATGAACTTTTCATTCATTATCGTTAGTTAGTTAGTTGGCCTGGCCGATGGCCAGCTACAAGATACTTAAATGCTAATCCCCTGCCACTTTTTCCACTTTAGGCGAGGACCTCAAAGCCGCACTGATTGATTTGTTTAATGCCGCAGGATAAGGATAACAGAAACTTAATTTCATTAGCGCCTCTTTAAGTACGCCGAAGGCAATTATAACTCCTGCCGCACCCGCACCCTGTGGTGGTGGCTTCCGTTCGCACTTAACGCACTCCTGGCGAAAATGTGGCGACTGTGGCCAATGTGATTCCCATTGCGTAGACGCCGCCCTTGACACAGGACAACGACATCGACATTGTTGAGCTGCAGCCACGGCATCGCTGTGGCCTGGCCCGGGCAGCTTTCACGGCTGACCATCATTGGCATAGGCCTGAGCCTGCTGCTGTTGTTACCACAGGCACTAGCTCAAGATGCACCCGCATCCACCTCCACCTACACAGCAACGACAGCAACAACAACAACATCCACTTCGACGGAGCACACTGAGCTATCCCGTGGCGCGGCTCGTGGCGGCCATGGCGCGTACAACACAACTAATAGTATTCCAACAAGCCTCGGCAATAACGTTAACTCCAGCACCGAGACTGGAGCAGCCGCTGCCCACAATGCCAGCGATGCCTCCTACATGGACACTGAGCAGATGTTGCCACAGATTCCGCCGTATATACGCACAACCGCCATGTTCTTCTGCATAGTCATCATGCTGCTGGGAGTTGTGGGCAATGTGATGGTAAGTATAGTTTTTAGCTAAGAGGGTTTGCGTTTTATGTGTCAGGAAAAGTTGGGCATTGACAAGCCGGCTCTAAGCCGAACCAGTTTAATTCGGGTCCCTCACCTGTTAACCTTTTTTTAATAACTTACACACCCGGTCACCTTCACTAGCCATTGGTTTCAGCTTTGAAATATTTAGCCTTGAGGTAACCTCGACTTACCAAAGGATTGGGAAATTCCGCATGAACGAAAGCCAAGCTATGAACAAATGAAAGTTCGCTGTGAATTCGAATTGCTGAATGCTCCCGAAACTTGCAACCCTCTTTATCTCTGAGTCTCCATCTACAACATCTAATTGCAGGTGCCCATTGTAATTGTGAAGACCAAGGATATGCGCAACTCCACCAACATTTTCCTAACCAATCTCAGCATTGCCGACTTGCTGGTGCTGCTTGTCTGCACGCCCACTGTCCTGGTTGAGGTTAACACGCGCCCAGAGACCTGGGTGCTGGGCCATGAGATGTGTAAGTAGCAGCAGCCTCTGTTTATTTTCGTCCGGCTTAATTAACTGCTCGAACCGCCGCCCCCTGTTTCCTAGGCAAGGCAGTGCCCTTTGTGGAACTGACGGTGGCCCACGCCAGCGTATTGACCATCTTGGCTATCTCATTCGAACGCTATTACGCAATCTGCGAGCCATTAAAAGCCGGCTATGTTTGCACCAAAGGACGGGCCATACTCATCTGTGTCCTGGCCTGGGGCATTGCTGCGCTTTTCACGAGGTAAGCGGCCTGTCAGTGCAATGAACTGTTGGCCGTCTGTTTTTTTGGGCTTCTTCAAGTAAATTTAATTAATTATGTAATTGCATGCCCTGGTCTGTATGTAGATCTAGTTGATGGTTTATGGTTTATCACAATTTAATCATTTTGCTCAGTCGAGCGTTTGGTTCGCTCTGCTCATTAATTACAAGTGTCAATCGTTGTCATTTTTAATGATTTGTGTTTTTGGTTTTTGTTTTTATTGTATTGTGATGTGTTCGG
Organism: Lordiphosa fenestrarum; assembly: GCA_035044985.1. Classification (NCBI taxonomy): domain Eukaryota; kingdom Metazoa; phylum Arthropoda; class Insecta; order Diptera; family Drosophilidae; genus Lordiphosa; species Lordiphosa fenestrarum. Next base: position 184,380 of record JAWNNO010003679.1, read on the forward strand.
GTTTCCGTGGCATTTTTGGGATAGGCGTTCTGGCCTTTTGTTTGGCAACAGCGTGTCCATTTACATGCTAAACATCGACGTTTACCTACACCCCCAACCCCCACAACTGTCTGTATATCTCTCTCACTCTCTCTCTTCTCCTTGTGTCATCAGCATCATCTTTCGCTTTCCTCATTGCTTTTCGTTTTTTTGTTGCTTTTTCTTGGACTCGGGAGGCCGGTCTTTGTCCAAGTTTTCTGCTCCCGTTATCAGCTAACTGTCATCTTTAATAAGCACCAATGCACAATGGGATCGAATTTGGTTTACATTTGCCTATTTTCTGATTATTGAGATATGTTTATAAAAAATTGGAAAATATTCCTTTTATTGATGGAACCACTATGGCAATTAATTGACACTGGAACAATGGGCCGTATATGAAATCCTTTTTGGTTTTTAAGATAACGTAATAGAAATAACATCAAAATGAAGACTTATAGTGCCCAAAACATTATTTCAAAAATTTATTCAAAATGCAGTTCGATATTAAGTCTATCTAAGAAAATTTGATTCATCCGAAAAAGAATCTGAGATGTTCGGAATAAAACAATCCCAAACGATATCAGAAGACCATCAATTACGGACTTCTTCAATCTAAGTAGGAGCATGAATTTTCGATCCAGGAATTCTTGTGTTGATCGCGACTTTAGCTCGACTTAAACATACAGGGTTGCCCATATTCGACGGACCCATGTTTTTTTTTAAAAAATCAAAGAAAAAAATAAAAATTTGGCGGTTGGCAATCTTAATCATTTAATTTGTTCCAAGTAGATTCCAAAATATCCAAGATTCCAAGATATCTCTCAAATGGCCGCCTCTGGCGTTGATGGCGTATTGTGCCCTTTTTGCAGCATTTTCCATCGTTTTCGCCAACATTTCGGCCGGAATAGCGGCTATTTCTTCACGAATGTTGTCCTTGAGCTCTTCTACGGTCCTTGGCTTGTTAACGTAAGCCTTTGACTTCAAATATCCCCACAAGAAGAAGTCAAGCGGCGTCAAATCGGGCGAACGCGGTGGCCAGTCCAAATCACCACTTTTCGACATCAAACGGCCCGGAAACAATTTCTTCAGAAAATCGATTGTTATGCGACTTGTGTGCGGTGTAGCGCCGTCTTGTTGAAACCAGAACTGCCTCATACGCTTTCGACGAATAATTGGCATCACAAAATTGGTCATCATGTCGCGATAACGCTCCTGGTTGATGGTAACAGCATGGCCATTTTCATTTTGGAAGAAAAACGGCCCAATGACCGTTTTCGCACTAACGCCGAACCAAACTGTGACTTTTTCGTCATGAAGAGGCACTTCTTGAATCTCCTGAGGATTTTCAGTGGCGTAAATACGGCAATTTTGCTTATTTACGGTCCCATTCAATGTGAAATTTAAATTTTTTAAAAGCACGTTGAGTTTTCACAATTGACTTGTTCTGTTGAATGTAAATTTCAACTATTTCAGAGCGCTCGCGTGGCGTGTATTGTTCCATGGTAAATATCTGCTTGGACTGACGCTTCAAACGCGGTATGTCATTAAGCGATCTGACATCTCTGTCAAAAGTTATGGCGTTGCCAGATGGGTCCGTCGAATATGGACAACCCTGTAAGTCAATCATACTCTGGATTGAATTTAGCTTGGTATCCGAAATCGACTTGATCTCTTGGAAGGATAAAATCAAGAAGGCCCGATATTGATTTGATTGATTGTTGGCCCTAGGTTAAATTGAAATCGATATTTGAGCTGCACTCAATCCAGAAAAGTAGTATGTCAAAAATGCCCGAGAATGACTTGTCCTCGATATTCAAATTATATGTTTGGGTTTTCTAAGTAGAAAGGCTCTCCGTCTCTCTGTGAAACTCACTGATGCAATTCTTCGGTAGAGCCTCATGCTGCTCATTTAACAACCTCTTTGATTTTCAAACCAAGAAGCTCTTGCCAGCTCGAGGTCATTAGTTGTTTGCATACCCCCGGTTCCATCTTTAATAGACTTTAGCTTCCTGCTCATGCCAGCATTGCTATGACTGTTTAGGAATTATAAGGCATCATATTAACAAAATTCGACACATAAAATGAAACACATTGCGCATGTGTGTGTGCCCATTTCGCCTAATAGTATTGGTAAGAGAGATTTTCTTCCTCTCAGTTTCTATTGCTCTTTCGTCTTGACATGGTGCATCCATACTCACTTCAATCTCGAGTCAGGATTATTTGCCTTTCAAGTACCGATTCGAAATAGACTGTAGCCTTTTCGGATTGATACACGCTTTTCAGGATTGTTTCAATCCTTTCGAGCTTGTATCAAGCTCAATTTGGTACTACTCGAGCTTGAGATTTCAATCCGAAGGGGTAGATCCAATCAATCTTTTTGAACTTGATTTCAGGGTTCGAAATGACTTAACTATTGACTAAGCCAAAATGATTTTTTGACTACGACTACGGAATCAAATCATAAAAACTAAAAGTGAAATAGTGTTCATAAAATATTATTTGATCAACTAGGCTTAGAGAAATGAACAAAAACTAAACTAAATGTTAGTCATTAGTCGTTTTGTTACATTTGACTATTGACTATTTAGTTGTTTCAGTTGACTTGACTTGACTTGACTATCAACTGAGTAGTCGTTTAGTTTCATTTGAAAATTTCAAATTAAAATAATATTGGTTGTCAATCATTGTTGTGATTTTTTTGATGTGTTAATATCCGATTTGGTTTATACAGTCAATTCAAATCTGAAACAAACTTGATCTGCGTACAGCATAAATCTACCTTCGTGCAAAAATTTGTGGCTCTATCTCTTATAGTCTCTGAGATCGACGCGTTCATACAGACAGACAGAGGAACAGACGGACGGATGGAACAGGGTATAAAAACCACAAGAAACAGTTGAATGCAGCAGTGTGACCGAACGATGGAAGCAAAATATCGCCGAAAAAAATCGCCATAAAATATTCGATATGCGATATATCGCCTCATAAAAATATTCGATAATGATATATCGTTTTTTTGGACAAAAATATCGATATTTCGATATTATTTCCGGCATCCCTAGTAAAAAAGGGTATACTAAAAAGTCGTTCAAATATATGTAGCAGGCAGAAGGAAGCATTTTCGATATCATAAAGTATATATAAGGTTGTCAAAAAAGTCTTGCGGTATTTCCGCAAGCTTGTCTTTGCAAGCGCGTAGTTCTAGTTGTATTCGTCGCATCGGTTCACGCTAGAGCTTTTTGGAAAGCTCTTTTCACGCGCTAACACGTGTTTGATTTATTGTTGTTTGTTTTTAGTCGTTCGTGAGTTATAGCGTCGCAAACATGGAGCAAAATAAAGAGAAAATACGGCATATTTTACAGTACTACTACGATAAAGGCAAAAATGCATCTCATGCTGCCAATAAAATTTGTGCAGTTTATGGACCCGATACAGTTTCCATTTCCACCGCACAACGATGGTTTCAACGTTTTCGTTCTGGTGCAGAGGTGATCGAAGACGCGCCACGGTCCGGAAGGCCTGTCGTCGAAAATTGCGATAAAATCGCTGAATTGATCGAAAGAGACCGGCATAGTAGCAGCCGTAGCATCGGCCAAGAGCTGGGCATGAGTCATCAAACCGTTATAAACCATTTGAAGAAGCTTGGATTCAAAAAGAAGCTCGATGTATGGGTGCCACACGACTTGACGCAAAAAAACATTTTGGCCCGTATGGATGCATGCGAATCGCTTCTGAATCGCAACAAAATCGAACCGTTTTTGAAAAGTGGGTCACTTACGACAACGTGAAGCGCAAACGGTCGTGGTCGAAAAGCGGTGAAGCTGCCCAGACGGTGGCCAAGTCTGGATTGACGGCCAGGAAGGTTCTTCTGTGTGTTTGGTGGGATTGGCAGGGAATCATCCACTACGAGCTGCTCCCCTACGGCCAAACGCTCAATTCGGACCTGTACTGCCAACAACTGGACCGCTTGAATGCAGCACTCATGCAGAAGAGGCCATCTTTGATCAACAGAGGCCGAATTGTCTTCCATCAGGACAACGCTAGGCCACACACATCTTTGGTGACGCGCCAGAAGCTCCGGGAGCTCGGATGGGAGGTTCTTTTGCATCCACCGTATAGTCCGGGTCTCGCACCAAGTGATTACCACCTATTTCTGTCCATGGCGAACGAGCTTGGTAGTCGGAAGTTGGCCACAAGAGAGTCCTGTGAAAATTGGCTCTCCAAGTTTTTTGACAATAGGGAAGCGAGCTTCTATAAGAGGGGCATTATGAAGTTGGCATCTCGTTGGGAACTCGTCATCGAACAAAACGGCGCATATTTGACTTAAATCGCATTATTATAACCAATTTTATGAACAATTGAAAATTCAATAAAAAATACCGCAAGACTTTTTTAACAACCTTATATAATTCTTCATCAGCAACAACAGCCGAGTCGATATAGCCATGTCGTCCGTCTTGTCCGTCCGTTTGTATGAACACCTAGATCTCACACTCAGGGAAAAATACACTGATATTTTAATATTTACACTTTGACTTGAATATTTTCACTATTGATTTAGCGTTAAATATGAAATTCGTATATATAAAGACGGCACCACTTCAAATTTAATATTGGCAATAGCTAAAATTTAACATGAAAATAGTTAAAAACTTTTTTTTTAATTAAAATTTTTGCCAGCCCACCTTAACTCAAATTTCTTTGTAATTGGAGGAGGGAAGAAGAGGAGATAGTGTCCAGGAGTAGAATTCTTTTAGATTTGGCTCTGAAAACCTGCGAATTATAATAATTTTATAAAAGTTTCAACTTACTCTGTGTGGGACTCGAACTCGGGACCTCTGGACTTGATCTCGATTGAAATGCCGTCTCAACTAGTTGTGCCATCGCGTGTGCTGGCTGATCGACGGCTAAAATACTACATATATTGAATAGCCTATAGTTATTTATAAATATCTTTGTGGCATTTTGCAAAAATACTACTGCTTATAATTCTCAAGTTTGAATTCCCTGCATAGGGAATATAAAAGGGGAAACTGAAATTCACCGAATTAATATTTTTTTAGTCAATTCAATGTGGTTTTTAGTTCATTTGGGGCATAGTAAGATCAAATATGATTGTGTTAGGTTTTACCATGCTATTTTTCCCTGAGTGCAGAGACAAGAAGAGCTAGAGCAACCAAATTTTAGATGTAAGCTAGTATTGTCTGTAGGCAGATCAAGTTTGTTTCATATTTTGGCCATGCCCCCCTCCCGCCCCCGCAATAAAAAATGTTGAATAACTCCCACAAAGATATCGAGCTCAGATTTTGCAGTGTAGTCTATGTGGCCAATATCTACAATCGCACAAATTTTCAAAAGAATCGGATAATAAAAGGCCGAGTTAAAAAAATGTTGCATACTTATCCGAGCCGCATGAGGTTATTAAACACTAATTGAACTGAGTAACGGGTATTTCGAAGTCGGTCAGGGCCGACTGTAACTTACGCTCTCGATTTACGTTTATTTTATTAAATGCCTTTAACTCCCAACTCTGGTCCTCGCATTTAACTCGAAAGCGACATCTCAACGCAGACGCCTATTGACCACGTTGGTGACAGTTCGAGTAAAGTTAGCACTCATCAAGCAATAAATTTTGAAATAACGCTTATTTAAGGTTTATTTTAAAGTGTATTTACTTGTACCTATCGAAGGGGTTTATAGAGTAATTGTGCTTGAAAAGTTAAACTATTCACCTACTTTGCGTTTGCATACTGTATTCCCGCTCTATTTGATAATACTTAGAGTTATATGAAAGTCACATAGATGTTTTTACAACTTAGATTTTTTAAATAATAGTGCAGAGCTAAACATTTCTAGTTGAAATATTGAATGCTCAAATACTAAGAGAACCGAAAACGCGGTTTGGTTTCATTTAAAACCATACTATAAATCGAATTGCATTTCCAGATTTGGAAATTCCGTTAAATTTTGTATTCAAAGTAGAATTTTTACCCATGGTACAACATTTGCTATCATAGCATTTCATTTCATCTCATTGACACTTTATGTATGTATTTATGTATATATGTAAGGATGGCCAGCGACCCTTTTTAATTTTGCAAATCTCGACGCGTTCATAACAATGATATAAACACCACATTTCTTCACACTGACCCCACCACACCGGGTGGTCGATGGGTGTGGGTCGGGTCAGGGATGGCGCTTTGCCTATTAATTACGCCGCACCAGAAGGCAGGCAGCGCTTTTTAAAGAACGAAAAAATTAAGCACATTCCAACTGAGGCGCCACACGACGCCCACGGCTAGACTCGAGATGTGAACTGGCGTGGCGTTAGCTGACGCACACATCCAGTGCCAGCCCACCTCATTTGAAGCCATCTGTTGCGTATTTGACTGCCATATTTTCTTATCTTTATTCAGTTTGTTGAGCTAAAAAGTGAAACTTGCTTAATCTGCAAAATGTTCAAGGTTCCTACCGCACGTGTGCCGATAAACCAGATCAATGCAGGAAAAGATAATGCATCGACTGGCAAGACAAACTAGTTCATTAGTTGACTTGAGCTCAGCCACCACATTTCAAACTGGTGTCAGATTCTTTTAGAAACACACATACTGTGGGTTTTGAACTGCTGCCCAGTTCTTTGAGTGCATAAGAAGTCGATCAAATTAACAAATTGGCTTTAATCAATTTTCAATCTTCAAACATTTGTATTCTTAACTACAACAACAAATCTTAAGGCAGTTAACAAGCATTTAAATATCACACAATTTTTTCCGTAAATGATTCTTTTCATCTTTTTACTGGTCTTAAATAGTTACAAATTTCTCTGAGAATTACCTTTGAAATTACTTGTTTGTGTTAAGGAAATTAAATTCCAGTTTTGAATTCAATTTAAGGCAATATCTCAAAAGTTTCAGAGCTTTCGAAAATGAATTTCCAAAACTTTTTACTTAAAGATTCTAGCGTGTCTTGAGACACGTCTGCACTTTGTCTAACTTATAATAGAATCAAAATCTCATATAATCTTCTTTGAATTCGTTAGTCATGATTTACTTGAAAAAAAAGGATTAGAGTAACCTTCTTTCTTTAGTTAAATAGATAAATTTTCCTTTTACATCACATCTTCTTTGCCTACTCTGCGTCTTTTCCAACTTCCACTTCTATTTCAATCCTCATCCATTCCATTTCCATCTTCCCCGTGACCCTTCAACCTGATTACGTGTCTTGTTTGCTCTCTTCTTTCTTCCCACTTCCCCCCATTTAGCCCCATACTGTGGGTAGCTGAATATAAACTGGCCGAGTATATCGATGGATCATCGGTGGCCGTTTGCCTGACCCAGGCCATCTCTGAATGGACCGTGGCCTTCTTTCTGATGACCATCTCCATGTTCTTTATACTGCCGTTCCTCACACTGGTGGTGCTGTATGGCATCATAGCCAAGAACCTCATCTCCAATCAGGGATCCATGCTGCGCGCCCGTCCCACCAAACCGGAACTGAGCCTAAAGGCGCGCAAGCAAGTTGTCTACATGCTGGGTGCCGTCGTTCTGTCCTTTTTCATTTGCCTGCTGCCGTTCCGCGTGCTCACGCTCTGGATCATACTGAGCACGGACCAAACGCTGCACGACATCGGCCTGACCCGTTACTATAGTCTGCTGTACTTCTGTCGCGTCATGCTGTACCTCAACTCGGCCATGAACCCCATCCTGTATAATCTGATGTCTACGAAATTTCGGAAGGGATTTAGCCGTCTGTGTCACGATGTTGGGCACTTGCTGCTGCGATTGTTCACGCTGGGACGTAGCAGCGGGAGTGGCGGCGACTCCCGTGGCCGCAGTGGCACCATCTCGACGGGCATGGGCACCAATACCAACACGAACTCGTCCAATGCAACGGCGGCCACCAACTCTAGCATTCTGTCGCGCAGCTCAAATCGTAGATGCAGCGAGGACATTAGCCGGACACGGCTGAAAATTGAATTGCAATTGCCTTGCGGCAATGATCTGGAGGCCATGGCCATGCTGCACAACTCGGCGATGCCCATGCCGATGGCGATGCTGGGCAGAAAGCGACGCGAGAGTGATGGTGGGCTGTTGGGTAACAAAACGCGTCGCCACAAGCCGCAAATCAGTTTCGATGAACAGACACTGGCCAGAGGCACCGGGAACAAGGAGGAGGAGCATGAATAATCGCCTGTAACCCGTTTACACTTTCGCTTCACTTGACTGGGGAATGTGTCGAAGGCGGCCGAACACAAATTGCGTTTTGAGCGCCTTTTTGCACAAGCATAATCGATTTCATTCAACCGTTGACAGCTAGTCCTGCTGCTGATCTCGACGTCCCTGCTCCTTGGACATTTCCGCACAAAAAACAATCAATTTTTCGGGCTATTAAACTCGAATGAATGTGCCAAAGATAAATAACAGCAACGACAGCCAAACAGCAACACTATAACCAAGCAACTCCAACTACAACTAGTGGACACGGCGGGGGGCCGGGGGCCAGGAGCAAGGGGCAACCATTAAATGTTTGGCTCAGGCACAAATGGAAATGGCTTAATATGCGTTTGGGTACCCCATCAAGGCGGCGGATAAACATGATTTAGGTGTATTGAAATAGTTTGCTTTCCTCCCAGTCTCACATCCCACTCCAACTCCACTGTGGACGCCACCATTCCAAAATGGCTGCCATTACACGAGAGGCCATAGCCGAAAAAAACTGTTGCCTATTTTGCGGCGGTTCAAATAAAATCCCATATTTAGTTCAATATGCACACCATGTTCACACATGCAAACACACACACATAATACAGTTGTACATACAAACACAGCGACAAGTTTTGCAAGTAAATAAATTTTTGTATGACAACTCAATTGGTCAACAGAGTTGTTTATTTTTACAATAAATTCGAGGCAATTTCTGCAAACCTCATGAGTTCAATGGCTAAATTATTTACACAGGCCAACAAACATTTCTGTTTGACCTTGGAACTAACCTTGATGCACTGAGTCTAGTACTCTGTTCAGTTTAGGTAGCACGTGTTCGGACCGAAAAAATTGATGAAAGATGACCGATTTTTTTAGAAAGGAATCGACAGTTGCAGGGGATTCACAAAATCAGAAAGGGTAGAAAGAATTCCACATAACTGCAACCGAGCACCTTGCTGTCCTTTTAAATCGGAAAAGGAAATTCGTAAGAAAAGAACGGCAAAAACGATGCAAAGTTTTTGGAATGTTTGGTTTGATTTCCTACATTTTCCAAATTTCATTGTCTTCAGATAGACGCCTTCCGTCAGCAAGTTGGTCGATGAAGTGAATTGAATCGTTTTGTTCTCTGTACCTTGGTTCAGAATTACGGTTTCAAACAGTCCGTGGTTCACATCACTAGTTTTTGTTTTGTATAGAGAAGAAGTGGTACTGATTCTGATAAACTAAAACTATACAGATGGATGATTGTTTTGGAGATGAACCATTTCCCCAGACAAACTAAAACCGGCAAAATATTCGTCAAAGTGTATTAAATTGTCCTCTGCTCAAATAATTTAAACGGGATTCGTATTCGGCTATCGGCTACAAAAGAGCCAATACTGTCCTACATCTAGTTGGAATGCAACTAGAAATTAACTGATGGCGAAATATATCTATTGGCAGCCACTGAAGCTGACGTTGATTATGTGCTGTCGAAATTAGACGTAAAAGTTAATACAAAGTGTAAAGAAACATGAGGATTAAGTCAAAGTTAGTGCAATGGCATTGTAAATTAGAAAAGGTGTGAAGCAATGGCAATAGTGCCTATTTCATTGTGGTTGTGTAAAGATTCGTGAAAACATGAATAACTTTAAAGAACAGTACACACAGGCTATGTAAGTTGCATTTTGGGTGAGTTAAAGTCAGTCAAGAATACAACGGAACTTAAATACACAAAGGCCAACTGGTGTTTAATTGGTTGCAAAAGGCTGCTACTGTGGACTAGAAATGGCTGCTGCGGGAGACAATTGTCTCATGCCTATGACATGCAAAATGGACAACTTCAATACATTGATTTGAATACGAAACAAGACACATTCTCTGCCGGGTAGTTACAACTGATAATGGTGAAACTTAAGTCAGTTTCTTTTTTAATTTTTACTAAGTCAGGTTCCTACTTGAGAGCTTCGTGATTTAATAATTCGTCATTCACGGAAAAACGAAATCAAATATTCTGTATGCGAATTTCTGTATTCTTCCACATGGGTCATCCTTGGAATACCGATCAACAGTTATAACAGCCAAATATAAAGTTATTTTAATTTTTGTCTGGAAAATTTAAATAAGAAAAAAATTAGAATATTATTGTTTTACAAAGGCGTTGGAAAACAACTAAAATTTAATTTTTAGAAAATTTATATTTATAATATTTTATTTATGGGGATGTCACATATTTCTCTAATGTTTATGATGTCCATCTAAGCACTCTGGGTTCATCTTTCTGACGGATTTAACTTTCATCTGCTTTTCATGGGAGAACATTTTGAACTAAAATAGCTTGTCACTATAAATAACCTGGATTGTTTTATTAATATTATTTCAGTATTTCGTCAATTATATTTTTTGTTACTTGAGGAACGAAATTGTATATTAGTTTGATTGAATTTACATTTGTAATGGAGGAAACGAACTAAGAATAAACACTTCCAATTAAATGTTCCGTTTATATTTCTTAAGAAATAACAAAACAACAATTTGCACATATATCAACTTTACTATTTTTGTGCGCTCATTTGAGGTATTGAAAAGCAGTTTTTTGAGTACCCCAGGTAAGAGTTAAGTTTTTGCATTGTACATACTAGTTCACTTATTTGCCTGTAAAGATTGTGATAAATGCCCATTATAAGCCCCACACTAAAAATATGAATTTAAATGGAGAATTACTTACCAAGAGATTTGAAACATTATTTTGATCATGCGTTCATGGTGTAAGAGAGATGAGCTGGCCCAGAGCACATCAACAAAATCAAGAAGCAACTTTCACTAGTCCTTTTCCAACATGTCAACGTCTCGATCGCATACACATTGATGGCACATATCCCAATCTGGCACCTTAAGATCTTCATTTGTATCGATGTCGACAAAAGTCGTTGAATGGCTTAAACATTCGAATCGGCTTCAGCGCACAAAAAACATTTTGCTCGACATCGATTTTATCACTTTTAAAATCAGCACCAAAAAGTGTTTGTCTAGTTAGCTGAACTTCAGCTATTCCTAACTAAATCTGAATCACGTTTTTAAAGTATCACAAAGTGGGACAATTGGTTGGCCTGTGTAATGTGTAAATATCTCTTAATGTATATGCTAAATTTAACATTTCTTTTTTGTAGATTTGTTGCCACATCCCCACAAAAGTATTGTAGCTATAGTATTTCTTTACCCCTCCCCTTCCAACCCACCCCAACTAATCAGACGTTTCCGTTTCCGTTCTGTGATTAAGTTGAGTGCTGCTTCCCTTGAAAGTTTTTGTGTAGTTTTTAAATATTTGTTTGTGTGTCAAAACTTTGCAGACAACAACTCCTCCAACCAAAAGCAATTTGAAATAAGAACAAAACCAAAACAATATTACTCATCCATGTACCATTCTTGCAGTCCCATCATTGCCATATCCAGCTACAGCGTGGAGCCCTATGGCGATGGCACAGATGCAACCGTTTGCACCACGGCGGCCGATGGCTTTTGGCCCATCTTCTACTTTGTGGGCAGCATCACGGTGTTCTTCTTTCTGCCCTTTGGCATACTGGTGCTACTCTATGCAGCCATAGCCTATAAGCTGCTGCGTCCCAACACCGCCTTCCATAGGCCCACCTCGCCGCAGCCCCAGCCAGCGGCTGCTCCCGGTGCAGGCGCAGGCGCCACAACAGTGAAAGGTAACAGCCATCAGCAGAGCAATGGCATGAGAAAGCATCGCAAGCAGGTCATCTTCATGCTGGTGGCGGTGGTGTCCAGCTTCTTTATCTGCCTGCTACCCTTTCGGGCCTTCACCTTGTGGGTGATCATGGCCAGCGCCGAGGATGTGGAGCAACTGGGGTATAGCGGGCTACTACAATCTCCTGTACTTCTCGCGTTTCATGTTGTACCTCAACTCGGCCATGAATCCCATTCTCTACAATCTCATGTCATCCAAGTTTCGTAGTGGTTTCTGGCGTCTGCTGCTCACCTGCCTGGGACAGCGGCCGCATCATCATCATCATCATCGTTCCCATTATCATCAATACCACCAGCAACGGCAGCAACCGACCCTGGATGGCAGTAGGCGGCAGACCTCCTCCTCATCCAAGCGGCAAGAAGACCAAGACTTAGAGGGCACCACAGTGGCCAATGCTCAGCAGGCACGTCGTACTTTGCGCAGAGAGGCCACCTTTCTGATCAACTCCATATCCACCTCCTCGGGCACCGAGCGCAACACCTCCTCCTCCAATTGGCGCAGTAACAGCCTGTCCATTTCTGGCCTAAGCGAGCGAGAGCGTGGGATTCTGGGTGCCGCCATCATTGGGACAACGGCAGCCACCATTACCGCCGCCTGTCCGCTGGAGCGAAGTGCCAGCAAAATCTGAACACCACATCACAGTTAAAACGGTATTTAGTTGAATTCCAACAGGCAATAGTCATAGTTTATAGAACAAATTTTGTTGTAAAGACTGAAGTACCTCACCAGAAGTCAATAAACGCTAGAAATGAATGTTTTTCAAAACCAAAAACCAGTGAAGAGTCATGGGAACTAAGTGGGAAGTGGTAAGTAGTAGGTAAATTGAATACTGGTTCGGTGCAATGGTTTTCAGAGCACTTACTTATTGGATTGGGGTTGGGTTTATCAACATGGACTTGGGCCTCGTTTGAATAGAAGGCCGAAATATAGAATATTTCGAATTTATTTTTAGAACCTTAGTTTCTAGACTGTTAGGTTAGCCAAGATACTCATGAAATAAAAGATCGTGCGAAGCCGTGAAAGATCGAATTCGTCGAAATCCACCGCACAAGCAGAAAAACATGTCTCGTGAGATAAATATCAGCATGTCGCGCATAATAAAACGTGAATTGGGACTCAATGCACACCCGCCACATTAAAACAAAATCGCATAACAAAATTGAAAGCATTGCGACCCCAGTGCACGAACTATGCCCAAAGACTAAATCTATTAAGTGTATGCTGTGTCATCAAAACAAGCAACCGATCTCATTCCGAGGGTTCACCATGCTGCTTACTTGACTGTTCGGTGCGGAGTTGCCTATGATGGGATTGCCAACCTAAATTGAACCGATCCGGTTCGAACCCGGAATTCTGAATTTTATATTACTGTGAACCGAATCTCTTTAAAATTAAAAGCTGAACCCAAGCCTGTTCCGAACCTATAATATCGGATCGGTTCAACAAAAATGGTGGACATCAGAAAATGTTACCTTCTGTTTACCGATTCCATCTGTTATCTGGTCGGTTTTAATACTCATTTTTAAAATGGGCAGCAAAGTGATTTCAAAAACAACTAGAAAAGCATTCAGAACTACTTACAATATTCCGATCTCTATTAGCCTGTGTTTTTTAAGATCCTTGACTTCAAAGCTTTTCAATGATTCACATCGGAAACATTTTTCTACAAAAACTACAATATGGTATTATACTTAAAAGATAATTATATTTTGAATATTCAATAAATGAATATGTTCCACGAATCGTTATGACCCAAAAACAACCCTATTTCTATACCATTTGAGTGGCTTTTAGTTCGAAAGCGATTACACTGTTATACTGTACTATAAACTGTTATCCCGAGCATCTTTAACTAATTCCTGTAGACAAACACATTTTGATCACGAGATGACACGTCACAGTCATATCTTAGTTTCCGTTTCCAAGATATTGGCGAAAAACCATTTTACCGACTTTTGGCCGTTTTAGAAATTTTGTAGGCCACTCTACGCATTTATTGCTGATTTTTTTAAGCCTCCAGGGTAGTAGACATATCAATGCATCTGAGAAAAATGTTACACGCGGTATTAGTAATGCCAATGGTGTCGAAATTGGCCTTCAAAGTAAAATTTTACTTGATTTATAGTAATTTTGTCAAACTAAACCATCGGCTACGACCCATTGCTTTTGTCGAATATTTACTGAAACTATCCAATCATATAGTCTTACATATGCACTAACTATGCAAATTTTGTTGCATTTTTGACACGATCATTAGCAAAGTTACAGCGAAAATCAAGATTTAAATTTATGGGAGGACAACTAGATTTCCACCCCAAATTTTTATAGGAGTCTTAAAAGGCTACTTGATATTACATTGGCGTAACTAAATATTTATTGAAATGTACAATAACAACATTCATGGAGTGCTATGTTAACCTGAAATATTTGAACCCTCGCCGTTGGTAAATTTTGGTTGGAACTAGCGTTCCGGAGATCCAAATCAATGTATGGGTTTGAAAGTTTTGTTAAGCTACTAGCTTGAAATTTGGTCCAATATGAACCGGTTCAACAGTGATTCAGAGCCATATCTTAGAACAGTACAGGCTTAGAAAATATTTATGCAATAAACTGTATATTCGGTGTGTGTTTGTTGGAAGTATGTAATTTGATACTCTTCTATTTAAAACTGTTTCCGAACCAGTTTGTACGAGCTGAAACGCTTGATTCGATATGCAGCCAGTTCTAGAAACGCATAATCTCACGATGAGAGGGACCCGTGCGACGCCGGGTACTCAGCTGGTAATGAATGAAGCAGAGACTTTCCCACAAAATTGCTGGAATTTATAACAGGTCTGCAAGCCGGTCCAAAACCGAGCCACAAAGAAGTTGATTTGATCGCGTTTTTTTGGACCATGTACCTAACATTTGAAATACCCCACGAACATCTTCTGAACAGATGACAAGTGTCATTGCTACCGATACAAAGCCCATCAAATCTAAAATTCATCGAATATCGCTTCAAAAATGTTCTAATCCAATTGCAGGGTTTTGAGCAACAGCCTTGATTTCCACATCAATTACGGAACAGCCCTTGTAGAATTATGTCTCAAGCCATACAAAATGCAGATCAAGCATGAAGGTTATCGCCGAGATAGAAACGTATTTTAAATCGCTGGCAAAGTCCATTGCCCCCCTCAAAAAAAGAAACCTTACGAAAACAAGAAGAAATGTATTACCAATGACTTTTCAGACTGTTAATTGGGTAGGTACAGAAATGGGCCTCAATTTCCCTTTTAGAATAGTTGACACTGTCTCAGTGGAAAACATTCATTCAAGTATATTAGCCACATCCTTGTTCCCATATTTGTTGTTTTGTCGATGCGCTGTTTATGCTTATGCAATTTTTATTAAATTTCTTCGATTTATCATCATCTTCATCATCACCATTATCTTCATCATCATCTTCTTCATTATTACACTAATTATGTGCCTAAACAAATCCAACGTCACTCGCTCGAGCAAAATACAAACACACAATTTGTTGCACTTGTTGTTGTTGTTTTTGTTGTTGTTAATTCTAAAAATGGGGTTTCTTTTGATTTACATAAAATTTTGTTGTTTTCCATATGACAGAGACAAGTGTGTGGATGCGAGCACTTTCGCTAGAGATAAATATGCTTGATTTTGTTTTTAGAAAATCGTACTTGTAATTTTAAACACATTCATTTTAATCTGTATACATATATATATATATGCTTGTAGTTTGTAGTTATAGGTAGTGGTAGAGATTAGGTAAAACTTTTGTTTTTCTTTGCTTTGCACTACTTACAAAAACAGAGAACTGTGGAAATCAGAGAGACGGTTAGTAACTGCATGATGTGGGTTAAGATGGTGTGGAACGCTACTAATATGGATCATACAAACGCACTACTCATACTCAATTATTGTTATTACATAATTCGATATTATCCATATGATTTGCCTGTTTTATTTTATAATTATTATTATCATTATTGTTGTTGTTGTGGTTGTTTGTGTTTTCCGTTTTTTAATTTATTATATTTAAATTTTGTTTAAGTTTATAATAAAATATTGTTTCACAATCGGAGTTTTTCAGCAGCAACCGGATTTGGTGTTTTCCACTGGACGTCCTTGATCGATTTTCACTTTGCTAGCATTATCGGTGGCGCTGGATGGCGGCCCCACACGATTCTTAATCTCCGCCGCCATCGTCATGAAGGCCTGCTCCACATTGGTGGCACTCTTGGCCGAAGTTTCAAGGAATGGAATGCCTAACTGAGTTGCATACTCCTGAAATGGCCAACAAAAAAAAAGGCGTTCAATGCATAACCAAAACCAAATTCTTGTGTGTGTTGACGTACCGCAGCTGTGGAATGATCAACAACTTTCTTGGTGGTCAAATCGCTTTTATTGCCCACCAGCAACTTGTTGACATTCTCGCAAGCATATCGCTCGATTTCCTCCAACCACTGCTTGACGTTGTTAAACGACTCCTGATCCGTGCAATCGTAGACCACAATAATGCCATGTGCACCACGATAATAAGACGACGTAATGGTACGGAAGCGTTCCTGGCCAGCAGTATCCCACTGTAAGATAAGATAGAAATAAGATAGAGCCAAATGGCTAAACACAAAAGGCTTACGATTTGCAGTTTAATGGTCTTGCCGTCCAATTCAATGGTTCTTATTTTCTGAAAGATAAAAATTAGCAATGTTCTTTCAATGGAGTCATGTTGGATTTTATCGCACAACTTACAAAGTCTACACCGATTGTGCTGATATAACTCTCTGTATATGTGTCATCGGCAAAACGCAGCAGCAGACAAGACTTTCCCACACCAGAGTCACCAATCAACAGCAGTTTGAAGAGGTAATCGCTGAAAGAGAAAAGGGGGTGGAATATCGTTAGTCAAAGTACAGGTAAAACACTTTACTGCAGCTCGGGCCCTAGCAAACTTCTATCTCTTCTGTCCCAGTCCAGACCTTAATGTTTGGTTTCAATGTGGTTATTTCTCAAACCTGGCGTTTCATCTTAAAATGAAATTCGTCCCATATTTCAAAATTATCCATTTGGTGCCGATTGCGATCTTAAATTTAAGTTTCAACACCTTTCCAGCCCGATCACTACGTAACATTTTAAACTCTATCCCTTCCGGTCCCGATTCTGGGCTCAGCTTACATTTTAATCCAATTTTGTTCTCATCCTGGCGTTCAATTTTATATTTGGTCCCTTGCAATCCCGATTTCGGCCGTTAATTTTTAAATTAAAAAGATATCGACATAATCGCGGTGTAAAATTTTAAGTCCGATTTTTTTAGGATTTGTCCAAAAGTTTCTTTAATGAATTCTAATGAAGATCCGCTTTTATAATCCAGTCTTAGCTCGGAACATTGCGACTATGAAAAGGGAAATAAAGCAATAGTTGCATTAAATATAAAGTTCAATCCCCTTTCAAACTCTGCCAACCCCGACGTTTTAAATTTACAGCCGTTCCGTTCCGACCTAAAATGAAAAGTTCAGTTTCGTTCAATTCCAATCTATGTCCAATCAGCCACCTCAAAAATGTTGTTCGTTGCTCTTGATGTAAAAAAAATATAAGATGATGCAATTCGTAGCTCTGTTATCTGTACTCGGCCACTACAACTTCCTAAAGATAATATTAAAATCTTCTCATTTTTATAATTTGTTCGATTAAATACAATAAATCTGAACAAAAATATTAATCTATATTTTCTTGGAAAAGTGCTTTTTGTCTAAATGTAAGGAAATTTCTTGAGTTCATTTATAATCACGGGCCCCAAAGGAACCAGCAGTCACTTTCATACACTTAGCATACAATTTGGAGGATTTCACGGGCGGTCCGTTCAATTCCAACGCCAGAAATATTGTACTTCCGTACAAATTTAAGACAAAGTCGAGAAAAAATCTAAAAATTGAGGTAACCACGAGGTTTATACATGGGAATATTACTCATTTCATTATTTGAGAGCAACATTTCTGGGTACCTTGTACACGTCCCGCCCGTTCCGGCAGATTTCTTTTCGGGAATCCCTTTCCGCGCTTATCTCTAATTCAAACCCAACAAGTACACGTCTATGGTTGTTGTTTTATCTTATCTTCAATCAAATTGAAGGCGGATAAAGGCCAAACTGCGTGATATGTAAATCATTTGGTAAAATCAAAGGGAAGCTTAGAGAGAAACACTAGCTCAAGGCAATCAAAAACAACAACTGAAAGAGACTTTGATTACGTAGCTCTTAAACAATAACAACAACAACACTGCGAGTGTAGTCAAACAACAACAAAGTGTGAGCAAAGTGTTGAGTGGGGGGGTTGGCAGACGCATGGGCAGGTGACTCATCCGCCCCTTGAATTCGAATTCAATAGAGAGCCGTCAGTAACTGAATGTTGGGGCAGTTGAGGGGAAATGGAAGTGCAGGCTTAATTAATATTACCGTTTTTCTCGCCAATTGTACAAAGTCTGACCAGAGAGAGTATCGACACAGATTTTCTTGATTTCATATTTAAATCATGCGATTTTCAACAACAATGCACACACATAAAAAGGGAGTGGGCCATCCAGCCAACAGCCTTTTAGTCGTTGTTGCCTCGACGTTGACGTCGACGTCATGGACGTGTAGCAAAAATGACGTCGCAGAAAAAAAAGAAAAATTATCGAACGTTCAAAGGAGAGGCCATTCACTGGCGATTTTTGTGTTGAATTTATGCGCAATTTGTTTATGTGACGACTTACTATTCTGGATTCATAGATGACATTTTGAATTTGAATTATATTTTTTGCCACGAACAAATATTCGATTTCTGTTCGCTGCTGCGCTGCTTCTGCTGCTGCTCTGCTGGGTTGATTTTGACGTTTCCTACTTAAGCAAACACACGTACTGCTTATGCACTTTAACTTTAATGTTTTTGTAACTCGCTATTTATGTTTATAGCAACGAATTTAAAGGAAAACGCGATAATTTCCACAAATTCGACGGCCGAGAACAAGAACAATGGCGACTGAAAAAATGACGAAGTGGCATTAGTGTGGGAGAGTGCCGTTTGCTTTATGTGTGTGAGTGTCGCACAGTGTTGACAAACGCTGTCGGGCAGTTTAGCTACAGGCAGGGCTGCACAATCAAATACAACCATTACGGTTTCCAAGGGCCTTGCCAAGGGGGATCAAAGAGTGGAAAAATTGCTCCCCCCAAAAAATGAAGCTAAATAATTATCACAAAAGCTTTAATTTTAAGTTTATACAAATTTTAGCGACAGATTAAGTTTTAGTAAAAATATACTTGATATTTAAATTTACTAGTCAGGAATTGGATTTTTAGCTTTAAATTTAAACTTTTTTTAATTCTTACTGACCGATTACCTAGTGCTACAAGATAAACTTTTAAAGCAGGTAATTACACCAAAATGATACAGTTTTGACTTATTTCTTTCTATATATAGCAAACTCCATCGATATTCATTTTAACAGTTACTTTCGACACCCCCTTGATTTAAAGCCCACGCCCATGTGCTTCAATTTTTACCAGGGCTGCGCTCGGCTCGAGCTTATCGCTTTCGTTGTGTGGGCGGGTTCCTACTGTCAGCAAATGAAAGACTTTCCTCTGTTCATTTTTTAATACTTGCAATATAATCTCTTATTATACATTATTTGATTCTAAACACGTCATTTAACATTTGAGAGCGTTTTGCTTGCTTGCATATAGAACACATCATAGATAATAATAGTACATAATAATAATAGTTTTTATGAAAGAAGATTCGATAAGCGGGGGCAATATGGGAATGCATCGTTCTAGTTGAAGTTGGCCCTCTATTCCAGTGAGTTGCAGTGTCAGCAGCTGCTTGAGCACTTTTGTCTGTGAGGTTTCTCGTATCTCGCCCGCCAAAAACATCTCATCCACCACACTGTACACCTTGTAGAAATTGAAAACGAGATCCAGCTCGCACACGTTGTGGAAGTATTCGTTGAGCACTTCTACAAAATTATGAATGGCCTCCAGATAGCAAAGGTTATTGTCGTTGACATCCACACAAATGCAGAAATAGAGACCCGCATAGCGTCTGTATACAATCTTGAAATTACGAAACTGCAGTAAGGGGGGAGGAAGAGAGTGGTGGTTAGTTAATGCGCAACGCCCCCTGAATTGCATCCTAGTACCTCTACGAAATTGGTGTGCTTGGCATCGCGCACAGTGACCACAGCGTGCACCTCCTCAATAAGTTTTTGTTTTTCATCGTCATCGAAGTTCATGTACCACTTGGCCAGGCGAGTTTTGCCAGCGCGATTCTGTATGAGTATAAAGCGAATCTGGCGGAAGGGGGAATGTATAATTTAAGATGAAATTAATGTGTGCAGTTTGCTTACCATTTTGCAGGGTCTGCTGCGGTAATTACGTTAGTAATTACTCAACGGTTTAGAATTTTCAGCAGCTTTGGAAGCGAAAAACTGATTATGAGCAAATTGTGTATCAGTTTTGCCAGGGCTGGGTCTGCTGCCACAGAACAGCTGTTGCTTTGGAAAAGTGTTGCAAAACGAAGCGATCGCTTCTTAAGCACAAGTGGACACGGCACAAGTAGCGATGCGAATTTAGCCTTTTCTTATGTCAGAGGTTAAAAGCTCAAAACGTATATTTAATGCTTATTGTTGAAAAAATTATTTGGTGGGATTACAAGAAATCATACAGTTTTTCTCATTCCCTAATAGAAATTTTCAATATCTGGTCTTTAAATTTCTCTGAAATATTCAGCTTACCAACTTAGGGCCGATTTCTCTGCAAACAGTGCAAAATCTATGTTCATCTGACACATAGTAGCTGTTTAGAAGATGAGTAATCGGCCCTTAATGTTTTGGTTGTGAGGCAGTCAATAGTCAATTAGCCAGGTTAAACCCTTTTATACATATAGATAATGAAGTCGGACTTAGTTTCGGCTGCCTTTTATATTAATACACCGTTTTGATGTTGTTTTCCTGCTTAATTATTTAGAACCCGCTAAATCCTAAAAAGGCTATATTCGTAGCTGCTATGTCATCTCTAACATGCACAAAGTGGCAGCGCCGCCATTCGCGCTGGCCTCTGTTACGAAGTTTTCACTTTTTATATTTGTTTAGGCCCAACTCGAAGCTAGTCAGTAACGTCTCAAATACCAAAAAATGTTGACATCGCCCTTGCGTTGGAATCTGCTGGGTAAGAGCCTTCCCTGGCTGTGCCGTCACTCGACCACACAAGTCGGACAACAGAAGGAGGCGCCCGAGCAGGTGCATGATCCTTTGCAGGCCATTGCCTTGAAGGAGCAATGCATACTGGTGGACGAGCAGGACAAGGCCATAGGGGCTGCCTCAAAGGCCGACTGTCATCGAGTAAATACGGAAACGGGAGAAGTGAAGCTGCATCGCGCCTTCAGCGTGTTTCTATTCAATACCAAAGGCGAGATGCTGGTACAAAGGCGCTCCGTGCACAAGGTGAGTGGTGTTTTGATTGATTATCAATATTTTAAATGTGGTTGCTTTTAGATAACCTTTCCCGACACCTACACCAATGCCTGTTGCAGTCATCCGCTGCACGACATAGCCGAGGAGCGACAGGAGTCCGAAGCCTTGGGCATCAGACTGGCGGCCCAGCGTCGCCTCAACTATGAACTGGGCATACCCACTGAACAGATTCAACCGCAGGACTTTCACTACCTCACCCGCATTCACTATGCCAACAGGGGGAGATGGCGTTTGGGGTGAGCACGAAATTGACTACATACTGTTCCTGCAGAAGGATGTGACGCTGCAGCCGAACAGCAATGAGGTCAGCGAGGTGAGCTATCTGAAGCGCCAAGATATCGATGATGCCGTGTCGAACTTTCGTGCCCCATTGACCCCTTGGTTTGCGCTCATACTCCGACATCGCCTTAAACAATGGTGGGACAATTTGCATAGGCTGGAACAGTTTGAGGACTTGCGCAACATACAACGCTTTTAAGACCAAAAAACGGAAATGCAAATGAAATCTCTAGTTGTTTTGATATTTAAATTCGCTTTATTCAAATGGAAATATATTTTTTTGTGTGCGGACGAAAGGGCACAAAAGCTCCGTTGGTTAATCAGTTGATCAGTTCAGTGCAACGTTGCAAGTAAATGTAAATATAACAAAATATATATATGTATGTATAGGCATCCATCATAGCACTAACTAGCTCGTAAAATGATCACATCACGTTAACATCACCTTCCATCGTTATCATCTTCATCTCAAAGAACAACAAGAATAAATATTTACACAAAAATTGTACTAATCGCTAGTCTAAAACAAAAACCTTAAGCCTAAACACAAGAGACAAACTGCAGCATTTATAACATTTAACGCGCGCGCTTCATAGCGTGAAATAGCGAAACAGTGCAAATTGATTTGCCTTTGGCACCAAACAACCTTGGCACCAAATTTCCAACAGCTTAAAGCTACAATTTTTGCAAATTTCCGATCGAAAATTCGCACCATTAATAATAGAATAGGAGTATACATGTATACGTAGTTCGTAGTTGTATGTGTGTGTTGTGTGTGTGGGGTCAAGATGAGTCAGTTATCATCTCAAATTCGATTAAGGCACATGATGAGTCTATCGTGAATCTCAGGCTTGTTGCTGCTGTCACACCATCACCCTAGGACAGGCCGAAGAGCTTTAATGCATTGAACGCCGTGGCCAGTGCCACCTCATCGGGAGTTTTCTTCATGAATGCGGCAATCATTTCCACTATAGCTGGCAGGCTGCATGGCTCGTTGCGTTGGAAGGTACAATATCTGTGGAAAGAGCAGTTTTCGGATGAAGATATCAAGAAAATATATACATTATGCGGTCGGAGTATAAAAAGAAGCACTTTGAACTGACAGATAGAAAAAGAATACTCGAGAACACCAATTATCAAGTGTTCCGTGGATAGAGTGAGTTCCTCTGTTTGTGCCTGTCGTTTCAGTGAGCAGACATCATAGAATCCATTGGTTGACTAAATTTGGCGAGCTCTGCTATTAACTCCATTTCCAGTTTAATATTTTTTGAGATAAAGCTTCGAACCATTTAAGATGCGGTTAAGTCCGATTTACTGGACCGATTGGCCACTTTCTTTGAAATGTTTGACATTTTTTAGCCCTATCTCACTCGGTACATTTTGTTGTACCGTCACTCCAGCTATAGTTTATACACTCAGATGGTGTATTTTTGTTGTGGGGCAACAAAAATAGATCCTTCGCAATCAAAATAACCCCAATTTACCTGTGTAAGTACAAAAGCGAACGTTCTGTGATGCCCGTTTTAACATGCTGGGGCAACTTGGAAGCTCTGGTATTCGGATACATGAAGGGTGCATCTGTTTCCACCAGCAGTCTATCCAAAGGTAGTGTGCCATTTTCCAGCAGCCTGCGCACTCCGGTGTCCGATTTGTCCTTGCACAAGTAACCAGTTAAACTGATGTAGAAACGTCGTTCTAAATACTTGAGCGCCTCTTCGGCTGTGCCCATAAAGCCTCTAATGACCACAGGCGGTAAGTTCTCGAATCTGACAAAACAATAAGCAGTTAAATAAGGAAAAAAAACAACTAGCTTGGGGACCTACTTGTCGAGTATTTCGAGTAGATCTTGCTGAGCCGATCGCTCGTGGATCAGTAGAGGCTTATTCAGTCGAATTGCCAATTGCAGTTGCTTGGCAAAGATCTGCTTTTGCACCTCTGGCTCGGAGAAGTCACGTTGGTAGTCCAGGCCGCATGGACCCACGGCAACGCACTCCTGAGCCTGGGCAATGTGCTCCAAGTCGAACCAAGTGGATGGCTCCTCCACAATGGACTTCGAGTCGTGCGGATGGATGCCAGCAGTTGAGTAGATGATGTCGGGATAAATGCGCGAGAGGCGCAGCGCTTCCTTGCTCGATTTGACCGAAGTGCCGTGTACCATTAATTTTTGAACACCTGCCAAAGAGAGAAAGTTAGACAGACTGCAGTTGCACTACCCATACGCACACACACACAGTCTCGTATTTGACCTTGTGCGTGTGTCTGGCCAATGACCATTTTGCCTCGCCCAAGACAAAGAGATGTGTGTGTGTGTCTTATCTCATGTGTTCTTCTTCAATTAGACAATTCACACACACGCGACTAACCTGCGTCTCTTGCTCTCTGCACCACGGACTCCAGATCTCGGCTATACTTCTTATTGGTCAAATTCGCGCCCACATCGATGACAATCAGATTCTCGAAACAGTGCTTCATGCTGTCATCAATGTCCAGTTGCTCCTCCAGCTCCGGCTGAGCTGTGGGAGTAGCGGCCACGGCGGGCACCATTTGTTGCTGTTGTTCCATAACAAATACTATCAAATAGTTTGACAGAAATAGCCAATGACGTAGACGCGAGGCCTTTGTGTCTCGTGCGTAATTCAATTAGTTTTTACCGATGGACAGCAAGGAAACGCTACGGCAGTGAGAGCCGTGTACTAAATGGTGGCAATTTCGAAAAGATTTGCCAAATTAGATGATTAAGGGTCTAAATGTTTAACAATTATTAAAAGAAACAACAAAATTAAAAACAATCCCGACAACACCACTACTCAACCTCAACTACAACAACAAGTCTACATAAACGGTTATCGACTACAAGCTTGCATGCCTATCGCCATCGATATACACAGTGCGACCACGCTCAACTACTTTTGGTATTAATGCGACCACCTTTGACTATTTGTGAGATTACTGCTGGCAATGTGACCGCAAGCTAATAACTATTGATATATTAGACAGCCGTTAGATTCAAATATTTAATATTTGAATTGATTTTATTTTAAAAATATTTCTAAATTTTCTTGAGCTCACGTCATGTCTGGAAGAAGTAAATGGAAAGTAAATCCGAAAATAATAAATCATCATTGCATATTAGAGAAAAATTAAAAATAGGGTAAGGTAAAACATAAAAGGCTTAAAAGTACACAATTTTCATACAACTTGTATGCTTAATGAGAATGCGACCCTGAGTTCTCACCTAGAACCAGACCTGAGATTGCAGTTTGCAGCATAAAACACAGCTTCATAACTAAAGTTTGAATGTCAACGGACGATCGATTATCGATATAAACAGGGCCTCGAACACTTGCTTGTCAGGATTTTTGTTTTTCAACAAGAATGGTGTACAAGATAGCTGGTGAAATGTTCTCCAGATGCAAAAGAAACGTGACGATTTAAACCGTCCTTAATCGTCCTTAAACAGAAACAGAATTGCCAGTGTTTTTGCCTCCTCTATTTGTTATTTTTTCGATTTCGGGTGTGATTTTTCTAAATCGGAACATCACTCATTTTTGTTATTGAATTTAAAGAAATTTAAGAAGAAAATGAAAGCTGCAAACCTAACAAATTCTCCACAAAGTTGGCCAAACGGTCTAAGCTTTGGTTCTCAAAAATTTACGATTTCTTAAAACACATTTTTCCTATTCCATATATATTTTCGGTAATAAAAGGATTAGATCGAGACTCAAGATTATTTAATTATTTTTCGAGTTTTATTCGAATAATCCGAATTTTCATTTAATTGCTCACTTTCTCCATAAATGTAGTCTACTGTTATAATTTTAGATTATAGTTTGGAATGTGCATTGATTAACAAAGATTCAGTAGGTATAGAAAGGGATTGGCAAAGCAGGTTTATATTGTTGTAAAACTGACCAAAAATCTCTATTAAAAAAAATGGATGTTAAAACCTTTCGCCAACTGGTTTTATGATTAACTCATGGATCTGTACATGAGGTGGCGTTTGAATGCAATAGGCGATCGCATCGCTCACATCTTCAGCTCGCAGCATAGGCATGGACTTGGACAACACTACAGAGTTTTTGTCAATGATTTCAGTGTCAACGACGCCGGGGCTAATGCTCTGAAAGTAAAATGATATAGTAGAGACTCAAGCATTGCTATCCTGAAGTACTTACAGTAATTTTCATATTAGTTCCCTTGTTGATGAACTCCTGGCGCAGCACTTCGGTCAGGGCGGTGATGGCGTGCTTAGAGGGTGCATACATATTGAACTTGAAACCATCTATCATGGGAACATTATGTCCGGCTATGCTGTTAACGATCACAACATGGCCGTCCATTACCTCACGACGCTGTAGCGAGAGAAATGCTTGGCGTGTACACCAAGATACAGCCAGGACATTTGTGTCCAAGATGGCTCGCAGATGCTCCGAGTTGTCAGCATCGGTGATATTGGTGCGACGGCTGATCCCCGCATTGTTTACCAAAACATCGGCCCCACCCAAAGTCTGATCAATCCAGAGAAAAGTCTCGATCACCTGCTGTTCGTTGCTTACATCACATTGGCGACCGTGAAATCGTAAACTCTGATCGGCGGGCAACGACTCCTTCAACTCCTGCAGACGTTCAGTACGACGAGCTAGGCCCACCACGATCATGCCCTGGGCTACAAGTTGTTTGCAGCAGGCGGCACCAATGCCGGAGCTGGCACCCGTGATAACAGCCACTCGATTTAGCCAGCGATCCATTTCTAATGCTCTTCAATGCTTATCGTCTGGGGAAAGCTCTTTCTTTGTTTTGCTAAAGAAGCTTTTTGCTATATTTTGGTTGAATATATTCTTTATTATATGTTGGTTGATTCCGGCTAACATACATACATACATATATTCACACATAAGTACATATATCAATGCCATTCATTTAACTTGATAACTTTAGTTGCTATATTTGGTATATAACGAACAAAATACATATGCATGTATGAGTCTGCACTACAATTTGTTTTTTGTATTTTTTGTTTTAAAACTTAAAGTTCCATTTGGGGATTTATTCGATAAATTTATTACTTGTAATGCTGTCCACAGGATATCTCTAATTTGTTTAGCTCCGCTGCTCATTTTGCTTGTATTTTTTAATGTGGATTAGAAAGCGGGAGAGGATATTTCTATATGTATGTATATTGCATCATCAAAACGTTTGATTTCTATATATATATATGAGTTATTATTTTGTTAAAATATATAAATATATAAGTATGTACAGTATGTCGGAAAAGTGTTTTGACAGAGTTTAAATTTCACATTTGTCAATTTGCTTCATATTTTATAGGGATTCCATGTGGTTCTTAGAAGCAGCATATTAAAATTTGATTATCAGATTTATTGATTTCTAATTTTTCAAACGATAAAAAGTAAAGTTAGAATAAAAGCACTCTAACTCTTAGGATTTTAGGGAAATGTTTGATAGTGAGTTTCTAAATTTATTTACTGTTTTGCGAATATTTTCAGAGGTTACTCAGTTTACTCAGAGATTTTACTTAATTGCCGATAAGGCAAATCTTCTTAAAAATCGCCACTGTATATTTTCAGGAAGCAACCGACTCTGAGAAATATAATGATGGGGTGAATGGGACTTCTCTTTGCTACTCAATTGCTTTAACCCGTTTAGGTTACGATTTGTATATTTGTTGTCAGTTTCGTTTAAGAAGGGAAGAAACAACATTAATAAAACAATAATTCGAACACCTAAATTCATCTCAAGAAGTGGAAACACCTTTGGAAATTGATTGATAGCTCAGGCAATCGATCACAAAATGCCTAGAGGTATTCAAAAATTGTAGCTTAAAAAAAGTTTAAGCTAAAAGTTTATTTTTGATTCTTGGTGTTATCCTCGGATTTAGTAATAATAATAATAGCTTGATTAACTTGAGTGTGTGTGTTTGGAACCACAATTCTGTGTAAGCAGATTTTAAACAGGGGTGCCTAAAGCGCTTGGCCCGCGTTCGTTGTTATTTTTATTTTTATTTCTTGTGCTTATTGCTAACTCAGAAATATGCACTTCATTTGTATTGGTATCCACGCGGCAGTAAGCTGGCTCTGGACGCCTCTGTTAAGGCCAAAACACACAGTCTGACAACATTATTTGTCGATTGGCAACGAACTTTGTTGAGCACTGGACAGTGTGAGATCAACAATTTTGCGACACAAGCGGCGACTTTTAAGGGGCGATTTGCAGAGGTTTCTGGATAAATTCCAAAAGACTGTTCTCTTTATTTTAACATTTTTTTCCATCCCAACTCACGACCATTTTCTTTCTTACTATAGGTAACATTTATGCCTGTTCTCTCAGTTATTGTCCAAGTTAAAGATGTTATTCACGACAAGAGCATTCGATCGCTATTTCCAAAATTAAGATCGTAAAATTATATTTTATTCTGCTAATTTTTGGTTTAAAAAACAATGGATCTCCCGGGAGTTTTTGATCAACAATTTCTCAGAGCCACAAGGAATTGTTATGAAATATGAAAAAAAAGAAATCATCTAATTGTTCACATGTTAAAACACTATCCAAACGTTCCGTACATCATTGATATTCCTCATTTAGTTGCTTGTAGGTAGATAGCTGTTAACCTTATGCATTATGCGCTGGAGTTTTATACAGGCTTCCTAAACTACATCGTTGTTAAAATTGCTGTTGCATCGTTGAAGCGTGTTAAAACTCTACACAATCAGCGCCTAATACCGTTAGAAGTATACATATAAATATATATATATTTTTATATGGCAATCTAATCTGTTGTTTACTTGATATATATTCGGTATACATATAAATATTTACTCATTTATTACTTGACATTTATAAAATTTTGGCTAACAATAAAATTGCATAGTTTAGCATTATTTGTTTAGTTTCATAGTTTTACCATTGATTATAGTTTTGTTTTTTTGTTAGAGTTTATTGGTGTTGATTAGTGTTTAACGAATTCGATTTCGATTATTGTTTGTTTTGTTAGTTTGTTAGTGATACGTTTAGTGCGAAATCTTTGACTGCTTTGTGCTCACTTTCGATTTTTGGTTTGGTTTTTCTGAGGCTTGGACAAAAAACCCAAACCCAACCCGCCCCATATCTACTCTACCTCTAGCTCTATCCCTAACATGCTATTCCAATCCTGGACATAGCCCATTAAAATTTCGCCTGGTCAAGTGTTGCTGATGTGATTTTGTGCGACTCCAATGCTTTCCCAGAGCAATATCAATTACCATAACTAAGTTGCGAGGGTGGCTGAATAAGTCGGAAGATTTTTCAGAATTTTAAACAACTATGAAAATATATTTCAGAAAGGCTTGCAAGATGGGTAGATAAAGATTACAGAAGGGCCCGACTTACTTGTAAAAGGTGTTGCTTATCATTTAACTTCGATTATGGCAAATTTGAAATAACTACTCATCGATAGACTTTTCCGTGACAAGTTATGCATCCGGTGGCAGGGCTGTGGCTTCGATAACTCTATTTCACTACTATTGACAAGGCAAAATTTCGAACCCTTTTTTCTGTTTAAAATCGAGTTTTTGATTTTTCCAGTATTTCGCATAACTTAACAGGAAATTCAAATGAAAAATAACCAAATATTCCAAAAAACATCTAGAAGTAACCAAGTGTAGGCTTATAAAACTTAAGGTCCCGTTCCCGGAACGATTACGAAAAATATTGGCTAGAAGACAAATTTGGGACTATTTTTATAAAATTTTAGATTTTTGACCGTAAAAGGAAGTTAAAGTCTTTAAGACATAAACCCAGAATTGACATAGGTTTCCGAAAAAGATTACATAAAGTAATACCATTTGCAAAAGTACTAAGAGTACAACTCTAACTCTTTTTGTGGTCATAATACTAAAGAATAACTTGTAAAGTTTTGTAAACTCCACCTACTTTAATTTGAAACTAAAAGAGTAAGCAGTGAGCGCGATGGCAGTAAACAATTCTGTTGTGCGAAGAACAAGACTGGCTTTGCTTCCTTTTATTGCGGTCCGTGATGTAAGAGCAGCTAAGTGAAAATATGTGTTGGTTACTTTCGTCACATTTTTTACCTTAATGACAGTAAATAATACACTAAAACAAATGCTAATACCTTCTGTATTACTCAAAAAATTTCAATCAAAATTTGTGAAGATGTGCCTTTTTAACAATTTATTTTCTGTGTGGAAATTTGACTTTACAACTAGCTTCTAATCTAACTAATCAATTTTAAGCAAAATTAATAGAGCCAAATTCAAAAATCGGATGAAAAAGTGGTGTATGAAAGATAACATGGGCATTTAAGTGCATTTTTGAAATCAGCAGACTTAAACTAAATATATACACAATTTCCAAAAAAAGTTTTCTTCCCAGTCAAAAAAATTAACTTTTAAATGATTTTTTGAAATTAGTCATGTCTTTGGTATGTTATTTTCGAACCCAGCGATCGGTTTTACACAGGGCATCGAAATCGAAAATCGCTTATTTTTGACTTTGAAAAAAAGCTAATCGATAACTCTATCTCGATAACTAGCCGATAGAATTTTTTCAAGACAATTTAAATGTTTCGAAAAATGTAATTTTCTCCATTTTGGGAATAGTACTACGGAGCAGATTTATTTTTTTTTTGATACTAAGATGTTTGTCGTTATCGAAACAAAACAAAAATTTCTGGACTTTAAAATATTTAAAATTTTAAATAAACCAAACATTGCAACATCTACCGACCTTTGGAGCCACCCTCGTAACGGTCTACTGCATACCTAAATTTCGTCCCGATAATGGTATTGTGCCATTTCCGCTGTTGCGATTTGTTCTTGTGTAAAATTCTAATAAAATTGATTATTGTTTGTTGGTTTGTTTTGTTTTTGATAGATATACATGCTGCATGTATAGGCATATTGCTTATTCCAAAATCAATATAAATATATATGTATAAATTGTAAGAATTTCCATACAAAAATTTAGTAGGTACGTTACTTTAGACCTCGGTGTTTTCGCTTTTTGTGTGTTTTTGGTTTCGTTTTTGGTTTTGTCATCTATTTATGATACTGGACATGCCCGTTTCACTCTCGCTGTCGTACAAAAAAAGACTCTCGACTCTTAACTCCCGATACTTTTCGATATAGCAAATTGCGAGTACAAACAATCTTAAAACTGCGTAACGGTACGTAAATACATATTTTATATATAAGTACATATATAGCCATAGTCAAGAGTAGTTTGTGTAGTACCATTGAAACACGTATAAAACAACTATTGACTATGTGTGAGTGAGTGTGGTGTGTGTGTGTGTGTGTGTGAGTGTGTGTGCCTATCTAAGCGATCTCTGCTATTGGTCCAACCCTTACCTCCCCCACAAGCTTTACTTCTACTCAACGACGGATATGTGCGGCACTGCTTGGCCCTGCCGACTTTTATCACTCTCTCGCTCTCTTTTTCTTTCTGTCTCTGTCTTCTTATCAGCGATTATATAGAAATATATATTTATTTAGTTCTGTCAGATCTAGAGTTACTTTACTTGGGGACCTTAAGCTTCCTACTCATACAGCTCCGCATTGCGACGCGGCGATGCAGTTGCTCCATAGCTAAGCTGCGAGTCGAGTCTTCTTGAGTATGGATACATGATGAGTGGGTGCATCACTGGCTCGATTGGCCATCAGCGAGTCCTGCTTGTGTAGCAAGCCGCGACGCTGATCGGCAAATGATATCACCGAATCCTGTTTGACCAGCTGATGGCGTCGTGGCTCGGGACGTTGATCCACAAAGGAAATAACCGAGTCCTGTTTGACAAACTTCTGCCGCTTGTCCATCAGCGATCCCGGTGTGACCTTCGGGTTGTTGCCTTCCCCCGGGGAATCGCCCAGCCCCAAACCCTGTCCGGCTGTACGACGAGCTTCCATGTAGGAGACTATGGAGTCCTGCTTGGAGAGCGAAATCTTAGATCCATTGCTATCCTGCTGACACAGCGGACGACGGACACCTCCCGAGGCATCACTGCAAGAGCTCTCCTGCTTGATGAGGAACTGGCGAGAGCCATGCGAATCCTGCTTGAGCAGCATCTGCTGGGAAAGATTGCTGTCCTGCTTCAGCATAAGGTTGTGACGCCTTAGGGAGTTATGCTCATAGATGTAGGACACATTGTTGCCCTTGCTGCTGCCAGGACTCTTCCGGGAGCTGTTCTGCTGATAATGCGAGGACTTGCGCGTGCTGGTGGTCGAGGAGGCTATGGCTACATTGTCGTAGTATCTGGAAGTACAAATCAAAAAAATTAAGCTTTTTAACACTGCATCAAAACGAATCGTAGGACTATTTTAAAATTTTGTTCAAAACTTTACACTTAATGTTATGATCGGGAATTATGCCAAACCCGGAACCTTTAATTTTCATGGAATTTTTTGTGAGAACCGAAAACATTTTACCGTTTTGGAGCCGATGGGACCGGAACAAAACCGAAAGAAACAAATAAACTGGATTCTAAGATTGTTAGATTCATGGTCTTTCTAAGAATTAGAAAAGAATTATTAAGAAAACTAACCTGAGGCGTCCACAGCAACTGCGCGACTTGATGATGGCCGCAAATCCTCGCCTGTACTTCTTGTTCACCGAGTAGAGTATGGGATTAATGCAGCTATTGGAAGAGCCCAGCCACTGGGCCAACGGCATCACCTTCTTGAGCACTTCGAACTCCTCCTGTGATATGTCTGAGCCGAACTTGATGCGTGCGAAGATCACATAGAGCGGCAGCCAGGAGAGCACAAACAGTATCACCACCGCCACCAGCATTTTGATGACCTTCACCTTGCTCTTCTGCTGCATGCGATCCATTTGAGCATCCTTCGATTCCCCAGGAATGGAACGTGTCGACACCTTGATCCAGATGAGCACATAGCACAGGGTGATCAGTGACATGGGCAGCAGATAGCAGGCCACCAGATTGGCCAACAGGAAATACAAATTGCCATCGGTGCCCGGCGGCCAGACCTCCTGGCACAGATACTGGGGCTGTGTGTAGGTCGAGACGAGGGCATCGGAGAAGACCTCCTCGGCCGGCACCAGATCGAAGAACAGCAGCCAGGGAATGGTGGTAACCAGAGCGATTACCCAGATGCCGATTATCATGATGCGCGCACGTCGCTTTGTCATCTGTTTTAGGGGCCACCAGATGGCAATGAACCTGCAAAAGAAGTGCCAACAAAGACGATGAGGAGATGATGGCATGCAAATATCTCGACTGATTAATTTGCACACGCAGGAGATGCCAGCCAACTGGTGGCATCCATAAGCCTTTTTCCGCTGAGTGTTGGCTTTCCAATCTCGTCTATTGAACTCGCTACCATTTCTTATTGTAATTTGTTTAAGAGAAGGCAAGCAGGCAAGGACTACAGCCTTTTTCATTTAGCTTAGTGCAGTTTGCTGCTGATTATGGCGCCTGCTCAATAATCATAGACAAGACTTGGTCTGGGCCTTGTCAAGCCTCGTAATTATGGTTCACCTTCTTCCCCCCAAGTTTGCAGTCTTCGCCTGCGTTTAATACTCTTGTTGTCTGCATCTGCCCACAGAAAAAACATTTGGCCAGATAACACAGCGGTAATTCCATTAGACTGGGGCTTCCAAATTTGCCACTGTTTTTCTCAATGCCAAAAATAACCCTCCAAGAAAAATGGAAATTAAGCGCGGCAACTGGAGGGGAGGACTGTCAGCGAAAGCCAATATCAAATTGTCATAATGCTTATTTATAGAGACAAAAACCAATTGCA
This sequence comes from Lordiphosa fenestrarum, assembly GCA_035044985.1. NCBI lineage: Eukaryota > Metazoa > Arthropoda > Insecta > Diptera > Drosophilidae > Lordiphosa > Lordiphosa fenestrarum. Next base: position 217,922 of record JAWNNO010003679.1, read on the forward strand.
TTAGCATAATTTGCTTGTACGGGTTTGCCAAGGGACAGCTCCATAACTCATGCAAGCATTTAATTGACTTTTCGGGATGAATAATGCACAAAAAAAAAAGTAAATAAGGGAACAACAACAAGCTGGCTTTAAATAAGATAGTTCTAGATAGTTCTAGATAGATAGATAGTTCAACTAATCGAGAGCTCAATTCGACACACATAGAAGAAGAGGTCCATGCTACATGTATGGAAATCTGCTAGTTAAATTATTTTTTTTTAATTATTCATGATTTTTGCTCTCAAAGTAGACTATGGCTGTAAAATTTTTGAATACATATTTTTGAAATCTACGGCGAAACTTTGTTTTCAAAATGAATAGCAGACTTGGCTGGAACTTAGGAAAAATATCTTTGATTCGAGTTTTTAAATAGCACCGGGCAACAAAAAGCAGGGATACTGGTTTGGTTCAGTGGTTCACACAGTTTCCGAAAGGCCGGTTCGGTTCATTACATGGTTTTTGGAGCAAACTGAACCGCGGTTTCGGTTCGGTTCAGTAGTTCATAAAGGCACATTACGAAATATTATGATTTCTGTCGTAGTGTGACTTTGAATTCGAAATCGAAATTGAATGCCCTTCGAAATCAGAGAATGTCGGCCAGAACACAACCTATTTATCACATTACGCTTTCCTGGGTAAGATTGAGTTAAGGTTAAGAAGTACTAAAGAAAATTGAAAATATTGTCCACTAGAGGATGACAAATCAGTTACCAAGTTTCAAGACAGGTATTTTAAGAGATCGGCGAGCAATTGCAGAAGCCTTACAGGATTACATGTAAAATTTTTCGCCAAGTCACCTTTAAAGGTTAAATCGATCCGGCATCACTAAGAATGTTGAGGGACGATCGAAAATATATAAAAATGATCTGAGAAAATCGAATCAAATTCCCAAATTAATAAGTATCATTGGCTAGAGGAAAGCGTTTCACGTCTTAAAACTCGTCAAAGAACTAAACCGAATTGAACCGTTTTTCATAGTGGTTTTCGGTTCGGTTCAGCAATTCTGAAAGGAAGACGGTTCGGTTCGAAACCGGTTCGGTTTGCATTCCTGATAAAAAGACACGTTTTTTAAAGAATATCAAAGGGTTAGTGGTGATTTCAGATGATGTTCGTGGGCTGAACAAAAATCTGTTTTTAGAAATCCTTCACGTTCATGTCAGAAGTGGCTCTTTGAAACATACTTCAAGGGGTTTAACAATGCAGAATATACAAATAATCTATTGAAATTGGGAAAGTGGATTTAAGCAAAAGAAGTTACAAATACTTCGTAGTTAATTTTCACAGATTTTCGATAGCTTAAACAGATTCTCTGAGAAACTTTATTCAACAACTACACTCAGAATAAAACGACGTTCCAAATCCCAGCCCAAGCGGAATCCTTTTTGAACCATTTCGTTCGTGAATTTTCGTTCACAAGACAAGCGCGACGTTCACGGAAAAACACCTCCGTGATTGTGGCTTGCTGAGTGCTGAGTCCTTTGGCTGCATTCTTTCATTCTCACGTGAGTTCGACGGTGGAGCCGGTTGAGATGCCGTCTTTCGTGTAAAGCATGCGGTCCCTGGTCAAATTCCCCGCCGAGGAACATTCAATTTTTTCTTTTTTCTTTTATATAGCGAGCACAAAACGGTCTTAGAACATGCCCATGCCGTTCGAAAAAATGTTCATAATATGAGAACCACTGTTCAACGGGATTACTCTACTTTTGTCAATGAATGGTCTTGATTTCGGTAGATTTTGAACGGATTTTTTTCTGAGTGTATGAGTCTGGGTTTCGCATACTCTTGGCCTTTTTTTGCAAGTACTTTTTTTCTTGTAGCTTTACGTACACTATTAAGGGGTTGCTCTAAAGTCAAAGTTGATGGCAGGTTAAAATTGTTTTGTGTAAAAAAGTACAACATACATTTTTCTCCAAAATCTGACGAAAGAAAATTGTTTGACGATGTGTGCATAGTAAGTCTAGGCGAAATGCCATGATAGTTCAAAAGTTGATGAAAAAGTGAAAGTCATTTGCATACTCAGATGAATGGCTCCTGCAAGGAGGAGCAAATTTCATAATTGGCCACTCATTCTCAGTCCTCTGAAACACTGTGTGTGTGTGTGCTGTATGGTTTTATGGCTTTGTTCCTGGTGCTGTTTTTGCGGTTGCTTATACGCAGCGTTGACATGTGACCATACAAACAAAGACACAAAACCCGCATAAAGCCACAACTACGAGAATGTTAAACTAAAGACCCTAATTAAATGACATTGGCATAAGTATACACACATAAATAAGCAACTGATACACTAAGTCACTCCACCCCCAGCCGTATCCCCAAACAGTTGGGGAGGAGATGACTTAAGTTACTTGTTACAGATAATAAATCTTAAATTTCGATTCATTTTACGAGTGCTCGTAAAATACAAAGCAAACGGCAGATGGCCAAAAAAAATGAAATAAAATGCGGGACTTGGACTTGGACAAGGATTCGAGGCGACCATTTGTGTGGGTTGACCAAATCATGAACTGTGGTGTCCGCTGGCTGCTGTTGTCCCCGTTGGGTGAAAAATGACACAAACAGAAACGGCAACTGGCAGGCTGTGGCTCCTGGAACTGACTTTGGCTCAGATGTTGTACTGCAAAATGTTGACGATGAAAATTGATATAAATGAATGTTTTGCTCCCACACATAAAGCATCGCGTCGGACACTTGGCGCCGCTTACTGTCCTAGGGGTTATGACTGCCGCAAGTCAAAACGTTTTAGTGGCACTTGATAAATCAACTGCTGTCCCTATACGAGGGCAGGTTGTGAAGTCACTGGGTGTGAAGTCAATCAGTTTGTGTTCGCCAGTCTTCTGAATTTCAACCAATTTGGAATATTGCGATTCCAAATAGTTCGGTTCGGAGGATTGACATGTTGGAACACATAAAGTACCTACCTAAAAATTCAAAGATTATTTCTGTAAGTCTTGTAGTAGGCTGTGTTTCGCTGTCCCCATCAAGCGAAACCGAAACTAGAGGTGGGAGAGGGTTGTGTCGCGCTCTGGGCTCGACGGGCCTATGCGAAAAAAGCCGTTTGTTTAGCCCGCAACTTCAGGTAGTTTCAATGATCCCTTCTATACCAGAGGTGCACTTTTGATTGACTTTTTTGGTCCAAGAGTGGCCGATTTAGGAAAGCATTAATAAGGAGAGACTCGCAAATGACTCGAAAATGAGTCGAAACTGATTAGAGAAACGGGTTAAAATCTACTCTACTAAAGTATTGTTTATTGTCAGACAACTAGTTTAATCAAACCGTGGACTAGAAAATAACTCCGATGTGATCAAAAATTTTCTAAAAAGTTTTCTAGGAGTGTAAGGAGAGTGCTTAACCATGGCTGTAAGAACACTTTTTTCAAATTTTTTGAAGGTAAGTTTTTGGGCCGTTCTTTTGATTCGACGCATTTGAGAGTCTTTTTCGAGTCGTATCACAATTTGAGCATATGAATGAGTCATTTTCGAGTCTTTTTAATAACACCTGATATTAATCTCTTATTATTCACGAAAAGAGCTCCAAAAAAATTTCTCATCAATTTGAAGTTTGTTAAAACGATGTTTCAAATGTTGGATAGGAAAGAAGTGCAGTTCATTCAAGATGAACTGAATTGGTCTACGAAGCTTTCTAAAGAAGTTATATTTATATTCGGTACACAGAGAAAAAAAATGATGATTTCCGGTATCCATTTGGGAAGGATATGTCTGAAATATCCTTTTAATCATCCAACGGAGCTAAAAATCATCCAAAGGATATGAAAAATGATGATCATTGGTATGATTTTGCAGTCCCTCTGGATGATTAAGAGGATATTTAAGACATATCCTTCCCAAATGGAGCTTTTTTGGATCTTTTTTTTCTGTGTGTAGTCAGGGCCAGAAATTAGGAGTCCCCAAAAATGTCGAGAAAATTTTTTAGACCGTATATTGAGTTTGAATAATTTATAATGTATTTGCATACCTTAAGGGACATTATTTGTAACAAAAATGGTTTCTGCTGTATTGAGAAAGTCGTCTCAGTCTTCTTAAGCTGCCCTCTAAAACTATCTTTTATGATCCTATCCAGGATAGTCTTAAGTTTCATTTCTCGCTCCAGGAAGCACAGGCCTGGAATTTTGATTCCTAGCGGTAAATCATCAAAGGAAACCTCAAACCGACTGTCCCACACAAGGCAAACTGTCAGGCAACATTCTAAGGCAATTGCAAATTGAAATGCATGAATTTGAATTGATTAAGCTTGGCGCCTAATACGGACAAGGCGAGCTATGCGTTGAACTTGATCTTGAGACTGCTCCACTGACCAGTTTTTCAGTAATTTCCAGCTTGCATTGAGTGTCGCGCCTGCGTTCACTTTCGGCGGTCAACCTGTCGGTTGGCGTTCCTATAAAAGCCCAGCTTGAAGCGGCATTTGTCAACAGTTGCAATTTGTAAACCAATAACCCCACTCCTTACAAATCCACAGAAAATCCAATTAAAATGTTCAAAGTTGTGAGTTTGCGAGTAAAGTTCAGAGACTTGTTGCCAGGTTAATCCAGTTGAAATCACTTCCCTTACAGCTATTTGTGCTAGCCGCCTTTGCTGCCGCCCAGGTCTTTGCCCATCCCGGTGTTATAGCCGTGGCTCCGGTGGCCCATCATGCCGTTGTGCATCCCGCCGTTGTTCACACACCCATCATTCATCATGGCGCACACTCGGTGCACTCGTAAGTGGTCATTAATTTGGACAAAATGTCGAGAGTTAAACCCTTTTCCTTCATCAGCCATGTGGTCCATCATCCAGCCGCAGTCAAGGTGGTGACTCCCATCGTACACAAGCCTGTGGTGGCTGTTCATTCTGTGCATGCTGTTCATGCTGTCCGGCCTGTCGTACCACTGGTGCCCGTGCATCATGCCCATCCCGCTGTAGTGGTGCATCATTAAGTGCACACACTCCCATCCCAGTGCCCATCCCCCACCTGTCCCGACCCCAATCCCATTTTGATCCCACAATAAAAGTGAATAACCACGTAATTGCATATATTGACTTCGCTTACCTGTCTAGGGATACCGCAATTAAACTGTAAACTGAAGCCGCCACCGAAACACCCTGTATGTAGGGTACAAACTTGCACATCAGCCAGCCCAGCATCCAGGCTATGCGGGGGAGAAAAGAAAGATAGAGAAATACATGGGTAGGGATAAATGTTGCACGCACTCGAAAAAAGGAAAGATTGCCTAGAATGAAATTAATACTGCTCCGGGTTGTTCTTAAACTAATTATGAATGCTTTCTTAATACTAATGAAATTGAAACTTAAAGTCACTACTTAAACTTAACTGGAAAGCAAAACGTTACCCCTTCAATTTTCAAAAAATACTGAAACTCTTTTAAACTTTCCACTGTTGGCGATCCGAAATTAATTGACCACGATTTTGAGTCAATAATGTCTACCCAGTCCTAACAAAATACTTTGAAGTTAGAAGTAAGACGCCACGAAACAGTACTAAAATAGCCGAAACCGAAAAAATAATTCGAGATATCCGGGATATCCGTCAGAAGTCGGTCAATCCCGGATTTTCTCATTCCAAGTACGATTAGGATTGACTTAATTGCTTGAAATTTCAATCCGAAGGTCGAGATAAAATCAATTTGTTTGAGCAGGACTTTATCTCTAGATTTTTTTTTCTGAGCATACATACACATACTCAGAGAAAAAGGAGATTTTATTATTGGTTCACGAATGTTTAATGTCAGAAGTTCGATAAGAATACAAATTCTTGATTTAAGTATAAATTTTTGATATCGTTTGTCTTCAATACTTGGGCCAAGTACGAAATCTCAAATCAAGTACAACAATTCTTAAATCTAGTGCTAAACTGAATTCCACGATTGCTTATTCTTTGTCAAAAAGCAAGAATGTTCTTACTTACTCATCAGGTTCAAGCGTAAGATCATTCACTCTTGAACCAACAACAAACAACAATTTAAAACCAGTTCTGTTTTCTTTTAGTTGTCTATGTATGCGTCTCGAGGAACTCACAACATCACAAAGCAGCATCACTATTTGGCAGACAACTGTCAGTCCAACAGTCGTATCTCCATGCCAGCAATGTCGTAACTACTTGAGAATTCCAAAGCAACATGAGTACGAAATTCGATGGCACTCCCATAAAAAACGAAACGAAACTTTCAAATATGCTTGCTCTATTCTCTCAGTTTCTATACCTTCCTCCCCTCGCTCGATTTTAAGAGCTAAATTCTTAAAAATTCAAGAACGAATAGATTTTTTTTAAGAGAGCTCGTACGTTTATGGGTATACATACACCGCTGTCTAAATAGCGGTTGTCCTTTGGATTTTGCACTTCTGCTGCCTTGAAATCCCTACCAGTTATAGCAATGCTAATATTAGAAGGCAGCATAGCTGCTTTCTGCTGATACTGCATACACTTCGTTGGAACAGGGTATATCACAGTCGGACTTAACCGACTTTCTTAATTACTTTTAGTTGGAGTATGAATATTTTTAAAGCAATCATGTTTGTATTGACGAATATCAAAGTTAGCATATAGGTTTTATATTAAACTGCGGATCGAAAAAATACGACATGACAGAAATATTCGAAGAAAATGTTTAGTAACTAATAACTAATTAGTAAGCAAATACGTTTTGGCCTTTAGTATGTTGGTATTGTTTCAAGTATTTGATGCCTTGGGTTCATTAGTACGAATTGCAGTTTGTATACTATTTCAAAACGGTCTTGAATCATCCAACTTTCCTATGACCGTCTGTACCTGATATCTAATTATTTGGTTTTCCCTCAGTGCCTAAACAATGCAAAAATTATGCTGAGTAACTTGCGGTCATGTCGCGGCTAGTTGTGTCGCTGTGGTCCCCCGGTTAGCGTTCAATGTCGTCGTCCACGTCGCCGACATTGTTTGCTGACTGAGATTTATGTGCTGCATATCATTCATAATTTGGTGACGGGACTCGGATTGCGGCTGCCAGGAGCGCACGCATTGTTTGCCTAAGTTAATTTGTATTCCTTTTATTCCACTTTGACGGGAGACACGAGTCGCCATCGGAGCATAGTGGCGGTGCGTTATGAATTTTATGCTAAAAGGACATAACTCACTCAGACACAAAAGGTTATAAAATACACATGGTCCTGGGGCAAAGTTTGCCTAGGTTGATGACAGACGACATACTGGAGCATGAAATATCGACGAATGGCAATTAAACAACAACAAAAACAACTGCCGTACATCATTAGCACCGGGCACAGTCGCACGGAGTGGAGTTCAATGCCTCCTCTGGATACGTCAGTGTCTCTGGATGCCATTGCTAATTTCCTGTCTCGTTCGCCTGTCTTATCTCGATTTGTTGTGGCTCTTTATTATTATGCATACGCAACGTGCAAGGACCAATAAAGGCCAAAATTTAATATGATTTGGCACATAAAAATATTAATATTATTTGTGCTTTGTGTGTGTGGTGAACTTTTTGCTCTGGTCGGACGGGCAGTGATGAGAGTAGACAACAACTGAAATGGGCGCTTGGTCCTGTTCGGCAGAGGGCAACCTGCAAGTGCAATAGACTGAGATCGTTGCGACGATAAGGGTAAACTTTGCAAAATATGAACGGCAATTGAAAGTTTTGGGTAATGACCAAGTTGCCTCTTACTCATTTGTATAGATCCAAGCCCAGCAAAAGTTTGTCCAACAACTCGCCCCACTTTAGTTGAACACATCCGATTTAAGCAAATTAATTTCGAGTTTGTTAACTGCATTTGCATGCGTAAACTTTGGACTATAATATTATATTAATTTATATGAGGCAGAAGGCATTCCATGCTAGTGATGTCCTTCGCATTGGTGGGCCTTTGCTTTTGCCAAACATTAATCAGTTTCAAGAGATAAACCCATTCCCTATTTAAGCTTATCAGAGCAACCTTCGCTTTTGTATTGCCCCAGGAAAATGTCAAACGACTCTTTATACCTAAATCTTTTTTTCATTTTCTTGGTTGCATTGTAGGCGAAGTCAATTGGATTTTCTTAGCATTGTTCGTGCTGTGTGGAATTGAGGCTTGCCTGTGGCGTAGGCAACAACCATAAAGCTAATGAAATAATCAGGCGGAACAAATCCGCCAGCGGGTGGCAAAAAAGAATGGATGTGAGTTCAATTGGAGTGGGCGTGGACAGGGCATAACACTTGAGACAAATGCGTTATGGTTACGATTATCAGCGCTGCTGCTGCTGCAAATTGAATACAGCCACAAATAGGGACCACCGATTGGAGAGCTAGGAGGCTGGCACGTAGCATCTAAATTAAAATACAATCAGAGGCGAGAGGCAATGCGCTGAGAAATGACTTCATTATTATCAGAAGAGCCGTTACGCATACGCCGCGTTTGCCGCGCACAAATCACTCGGCCATTTAATGAGCAAAGTGCCAACGTGACTTTAAAGGAACGTGACACGGATAGACAATGGGTATAACGATAAGGGTTCCTTTGCACAACCTCTGCACAACAATGAGACAACAAAAAGCTAGGAAGAAAGGCGGTCAAGCTGGACAGGAAAATACCCTGTAAATACTAAGAGGCCTCAAGAGGCCCATGAAAAGACAAAATAAAGACGGCATCAAAGGAGGAGCTAAGCAAACAATTTTTTAAGTGCTTTATGGATTGGCGTAAATCGTTTTGAAAAAACACAACATTTGCGATACTTTTTTTTAGCAAACCTCTTAAGTCAAATAGTTCCCGAACAAACGCTGGACTTGGTTAACTTTGGTGCTTTATGTTACCACCTCCATCCCTGCTACTTTTTTCTTACACTAGCCGAAGTAAATGGATCTGTTTTTTTTAGGAGTGTAACAATGCTAGAATCATTTTGTTTTCCAGTTTCCTTAATCTTGCGACTTTTAGCATTTCACTTTTTTCGTTGCATCTGGAAAATTCCATTAATGGCTTTTTTTTTTCCATTCATTTTATCCAACCACATTTTATGTTTGCTTTCTCACAAAATTGCTCAGCTGGTTGCAAATGTCACAAGTCTCAGCTGTCCTTATGTCCCATACGTGGAGATCCTCTATGGCTTACCATCTCTAAGATCGGTGCATTTATACCGAAATGGCTATATCGACTAAGCTATTAATACTGGTCAAGAAGATGAAAACTTAATTGGTTCGGAGACGCTTCCATACTTTAGCACAAACTTAATATACTCTGTGTACCTTTCGTATAGAGTATACAAATCAAGATTATCTGGCGGATCGCTGGTACTAGCAGTTCAAATCGGACATTTCACAACCGCAAGAACTCACATTCACCGAAAATAAACGTCAATTTCATAAGTGATCTTTGAAAGGCACCAGCTGTTGAAATGTGTATCCCAAGGATATAAAATAATTATCGATAAACTACTAAGTTGGATTATTATCTAACAAACCTAAATGCAGTTTTAGCGAAATTCAAAAAATTGAATGTTGACTGTTTAATAGCTAGCCTGTTTACTTGGCCCTTATGGTTAGCGATTGTGTTCGTCTTGAGTCCAATGTTTGCGGGTTTTTCCCTCTGTGCAGTTACTCAGTGTAGGAAACGTTGAATAGCCTGTTAGTTTAAAGAGCATTAACATTCATGTTAACATTTTAACATAATGTTAGCCGACAACACATAATTAAATAGGGAAAAGCCTAGAAGTATGCAAAGGTTAACTTTAGCTTTAACATATATTTGAAATACATTAGAGTTCAACCTTGATTACTCTAAAGCAAACAAAGTTAGCCTTGAATTCTAAATGCTTGCGCAAAAGAAATTTGGTGTTCGCACATAAGCAAATATTTGGAAGGGGGAAGCAAAAAAATGTTAGGAAATATTTCTCCTCAGCTAACGATATGCGTTAGTGTTCAGAAAGTTAAGGGTTCATTTTATTTTAAGTAAAATTAATAAGCACTTTGATTTAACTAAGAAGAGAAGTCTTTCGGAGCTCATTCCATAATAAATAAACAATTTTCTTTATCTTAAATAATTTAACAAATTTATGGCTTTGTCTGTTATAGTCCCTGAGATCAAGTCGTTAGTACTAACGGACGGAAAGACGAACCAATGGACAGGGCTTTAACGACTTGACGGTTGGCGCAGATCAAGAACACATTTACCTTATAGAGTTGAAAGTGTTTTCTTCTTCACTCAGAAAAAACGGCTGCAGGCGTTCTAAACCAAACGGAATAGAATTTGAGCCGTTTTGTACTTAAAATTACAAAAAAAATTACTTAAATTTAGTACAAAACATTCTAAAGTGAGATGAATGATTCAATAAACACGAGTTATAACTTCAAGCATGTTAGATTGAGTAACAAATAGACTTGCTAACTTCCAAAAGTGCGCAACAAAAAATGGGAATTATTTTTACGCGAGTCCGCTCCTAATATTTTCAACTGAACTAATTCCTCGGTTGTTTCATGGCCTTGGACATTTGCACCTTTTTTTTGGATTATTACAGAGATCTGTTTTAAAACCAATTGGTTATAGCTCTAAACAGAAAAAACAAGTAAAGGCGCTGCAGTCGAGTTTCCCGACCACAAAATACCCTGTTAATTTGTTTTCATTTATTTGTTTTGAATTTTGAAGATGAATGTAACCGGTCTTTGTAACAAAATGGTCATCCTAAATGTAGGCAACACTTTTTTCTAGTCCTGACCAACAACTGTGGGGGGTGCTCTTATCAGCTCAACTGTTTCGCTTATAACTCCGGTGTTTTTGTCCGATCTGATTGTACTTTTCAGAATAGATGGATATTGGGCCTAGCTTGATGTATACTAAACCACGAGGCTCTAACTTGAAAATTGTGAATCTGACGGTTGTTTAGGTCTAGAATTTCTAGAGGAGGTCTAGGTTTTTTGGTGATAAAAGGGGGACGGGTGGGATTTTTCCAAATCTGAAACAAAATTGATCTGCGTACAACATAAATCTACCTTCGTTCAAAAATTTGTGGCTCTATCTCTTATAGTCTCTGAGATCGACGCGTTCATACAGACAGACAGACGGACGGACGGACGGACGGACAGACGGACAGACGGACATGGCTATATCGACTCGGCTGTTCATGCTGATCAAGAATATATATACTTTATGGGGTTGGAAAATTTTCCTTTTCCCTGTTACATACATTCGCACAACTTCATGATCCCCCTTTTCCCATTTTCAATGGGAACAGGGTATAAAAATCAGAAATCAGGATTGACAACAGGGTAGTCCCGAGCAGGCTACAAGTGATCCAGTTTTTTGGATATTTTTTTTTTATAATGTTTTTGGGTTGACATTAGATACTACTGGACTTAACTTAAGTACAATGTTCTTTGTTTTTGGCTATTTTTTACCCATGTACCCAGGGCATTAAATACCTTGTCAAAGAAAGGACCACAACACACTCTGAGAGTAGTGAACGAAGAAAAATACGACTGAACAATGCCCCATAAACCATTCCTCCTGCGTACGCCCCTGATTCAGGGGCCTTAATAACTTCTTGGAGATTGCAGAATTATCTAAACAAAATAATCGCAAAATATTTCATAGTTAAACCCTTCGAACTATGAGCTGGTCCTTAGGTAGGCCATTTATGTTTATCGGCTAAGCCCTTTGGGCTAGTTTCTCAAATACCACAGCTCAGAGGGAACAGTGGACGAACGACTGATGTGAAAATGTCGTCCAGGTCTAACTCCTAAGACAAAGACTTTTCGTTGTCCGTAGACTTAGGGTTCAACAATGCCAGAATATAAAGTACTTGCTCAAACTTATTATCCTTTAGGTAAAACCCATTCGGGACAATCGCGGTTGTTTGCACTAATAGCCTTCGTCTCAAGGTGCCAAGCATCGTTGCTAAGAAATCAATTCATTTCGCATTTTATTGGATTTCGAAATACACATAAATAAGGGCTAGTACCACCACATACCAACCCGTGCCCAGGCCCAGCCCCAGGTACCAACAAACACAACACCCTACTCGTGAGTGTGTGTGTGGATAACCCTGACTATTAGGTTTGCCAAGCGAAATATTTAGGTCAATTCATCCAGCCGCAAAGAGCCTTGAGTGCAAACAACCTTCCACTGCAATTTCTGAGGCTGAAGGTGTGCTTAGATAATGGCGCTGCCAAGAGCCGATGGCCAAGCGTCGACGTTGACGGCGCGAATTTGATTTCATATAATTCTGACCATCCTTGCGACTGCAAAAAAAAAACCAAAAACAAAAATCCACGCAAATATGCCAAACATCTGCCTCCCCCACCCTCATTGAATACAATTTTCACTTTAAATGCCTTTGAGCCCTACGAAAGTGAAACGGAGAATTTTGTTGTTTTTTTTTGTCGTAAGGGGTGACCACCCTTGCACAAGTCAAAATGCCAGCAGGAGGGGCCACTATTTGTTGCCATTGTGACTGCTTAGGCCTCAGCCAGCTGGGCTCAAGTCAAGCCGAGTCAACAGAAGGGTGGGCCACCCCTCACCGACTCACCCACCATGACCCACTAACAGCTGTACGCCCCGAAGCCCCACGAACCCTGCGCCTAGCTTGAATTTGTGAAATTAGGTCAGTTCTGTGTCGATGATCCTTTAGGCCACCCCAATAAAGCAGCAACAATGGGTACATAGAGAGCGAGAAAGCAAGAGAGAAAGTAGGGAGAGTGCGCAGTGATACAAACACAATGCAGTCGCAGGCTCATTCACTTTTTACTCTGCCCGCTTCATTCGTTTTTCGTCCTTCGCTTTCGGCTCATTTCGTTTAGTACGAGGACCCCTTTCCAGCCACCATCATGCTCCACAACTGGGGTATGTTGACTCGACTTTGAGTGCATTGCAAGAGTATTTTATAAGGCAAAATGCCATTTAATTGGCAAAACAGGCCCAACAATTCCTGGGCCTGCAGTTGACCTGACCCAACCTAACCTGACATGCCATGCCTCACAATCCAAAAAAATTTGTTTTTGTCTTTCTGAAGGATTTCGATCACGATTTATGATTTGCATGCGAATCCGCTGCCGACTAACCGGAGCGCTTCATGACAATCAATTTAGTTGACAGCTCACCACGTTGTGTGCCGAAGGATGGATGAGATTGCGATTGACTTGGATTTGGCAGGTCGGGCAAAACTTATTTAAATTAATGCAAACAAATTATGGGGGAAACCTTGCTTGTTAGGTCCTTTTGTGGGTCATCGTTGAGATTTGGAATTGGCCTCTAATTAACCAAATAAATTCGGATGTCATAAATCTGAAATAAGGGGCCAAGTTAAAGGCTAATTGTTTGTTAGGTAAAATATTTAGAGATTAACTTGAACATTTTCCACAAGCTTATCAATGACTTGAAGTTTGGTTAAAGTATTTCAGTTTTGGTTCCGTTTTTAATAGTTCCCGTTACAAATCTACAAACCTCTTACTTTGTAGTTTTAAAGTTTCGGATCTCATCGAAGCAAGTTTTTCCTTCAAAACTTGATTTATTGATAATTATGGTTACATCTAATGCAAAACAAGACGAGTCCAACGCACTTAGCCGTTAAGGACTTCGCCCCTGCCTCGGAGATACATAATTATAAACTGGAATTCTCCCTATATATAAGATTAATGATTATCGGGATTCAATAAAACAGTTTGAGCTTCCCAAGTATTGAACCGGAAAATACACTACTTTTGGCCTTTAAACTACTTTGAATATCCATTAAACATTTTATTCTAGAATTCCGGTCTGTTTAATCTTTCGATCTTAGGGTTTGTTCTTAGATGACATAAATATTATTTTCGTTGAGATATTTCAATTAAATAAGCCAGATGCCCAAAAGCATTAAGCGTTAAAGCTGTGCATAAGGGACTCTATTCAAACGAAGCATTCTGTGGTGCCCTAGTAATTTCTACAGATTTTTGAGTAAACAATTGTATTTCGAATTGCAGCTGTTATGCTTCCTTAAAAGACAAGAAATCGAAAGTTAGGGAAAGCCAACTCTGGGAAATGGACATTGTTTACCTGTCCGTTTCCTAAATAGCTAAAATGGCTTGTGGCTATTAAAAGTGTCTTGACCGAAACCGAATATTGATTCGGTTGGATACATTGATAGTAACCAAATCATTTCTGGTCACTTCAAAGCCCAAGTAGAGCAGGAAAAAATGATCTACCTGCAAGTATAATAAGTTTACGTAAGTTTACTATACATAACGAACCATTATCTCTTACCAGACCGACAGACGGACAGACAAACTCTAAATGTGACCTGTGACTTGTCGCCTGGCCTTATTCTTTACTGTGAGTTGTCGCACTGACTCGTGTGAGATCGATAGCCATCTGCGTTTACATGCCGACTTCGTATGCTCAGCAACCTGGATCCTGAGTTCGACCTCCAAAAAAGTCGTAAAAATAACAAAACTGTAAAAAAATCTATTTTACAAAAGACAAAGAAACAAGAAAGAAAGTCGGTCAAGCCCGACTATAACATACTCTGTACCATGATACAACAATAAAGGTAATGCGGCGTCAGTGTGAGTTCGAAGGTTTTTTCGGTAACAATTTTGAATTTAAAAAAAAAAACATCAAGAAAGGTAAATTTATCAATTGGATAATTAAAAAGCCGATGGCGAAGTATACCGGATAGCATTTGCGGTGCTTGTTTTGTGTAATCAATTGTGATATCTTATGTGTCTTATTTCAAAGCAAAACAATCAATACTGTGCTAAATTTGTTAATGCAATGTAATAAAAAGTGAGATGAAAGCCTTCTGGGCATTAGTATTTCAATCTTTTATGAGCACTTGACCATTGTTTTGGCTTTATCAGCCTTCCAAAAACAATGTTTTAGAGGTACCACTTTCTGAGTTTAAGACCAATAGATAAAGAAACCGCACAACAAATAGTTCTACGAAAGATCGTGCCATAAAATTACATACTCATTGATTGAAGCCAAGTGTAGAAATATAAAACAGTTGCCCCCAAGTCAAGAATAACTTTAAATGTCTCATGTATTTAATTCCCAACTGATGTCCTGGCACTTTTGCAATATTGATGCTGTCATTATCCTTAATGATTTTGCCTCATTGTGTTTGGTTTTATACGTTTTGGGTATATTTTGGACAAATCGCTTACACACTTCGTGCCACCGTTTCGTTCTTGGGGAAGGTTGGGGGGGGGGGGAGGTAACAAAATTGTGTCGTGTCATTTGCCCGGCTCTAATCTAAGCTGCGCGATTAATTGCAACCCATAAATTCCGTTAATATGCAGAGAAAACGCAAGAAAAAATAATGCAGAGTCTTTGGCGTTAATGATGCCCAGACAGCAGCCAATAAATCTCCGAGTCTTACAAGTCTAAGCATGTACTTACGCACAAAGATGTTGCCAATTAGAGTGGCTGGCAGGCAGAACACAATCACCAGGATGTCCGCAATGGCCTGGAATAGAAGAAATTAGAGAAAAACATATTTGCTGGGACGCGTCAGCGGAAATGAGTGCCCTTACCAGGTTCACTATGAAGTAGTTGGTCACCGTGCGCATTCGAGGAGCACGCAGCACCACAGCAATCACAAAGCTGTTGCCTATGAGACCAACCAGGAATACCACAATGTAGGCAATGCAATAGACAACGGACATGGTCAGCGAGTGACGGTAGAGAGGATCGAAACCAAAGTCCACATTCGCATCCAGCTGCTCCCAGCGCAAGGCGCTGTCATTGTACGACCTGGTGGCCACGGCGGCCGAGATGAGGCTGGTGGTGGCCGGTGACATGTTTAGCAAGTTGGCATAATAGGTGGATGAGGTGGCTTCGGCAATGATAAGACCTGGGCTACCCACTATGGCTGAAGGTAAGGAAGCTGCTGCTGCTGCCGTGGCTGTTGTTGCTGCTGCTGTTGTTGCTGTGGCAGTGGAAGCCAGAAAGCTGGCAGCAGGAGCCACTGTGGCCGTGGCTGTGGTCAACACGGTGCCCAAAAGTGTATCCATAATGGTGCCGTTAGTCAATTTAATGGCACTTGATGTGCTCGAGGAATTGCTGATGCTGTTGGCGACGTTGTTGTTGCTGCTATTGCTGCTGTTGCTGCTCAGCAATTCGTTGAAATTCAAGAGATTCTGCAAATCGACGAAATTATGCGTGAAATTATTATAATCCCCGTCGAGAGTGGCTTCCTCCATTGTTTCACCCTGCTCCATCATTGGCCAGGGTCTGCCTGGTGTGGTCGCTGTTGTTGCTGCCGGAGTGTCGCCACTTGTATGGCTTTTATGTTTACGCTTGCGAATCCTCCCGCTGAAAGTCATTATCCGGCTGACTTGGATAAACTAGACGACACTATTTCAATGGCGCCTTGATTAGTGATGGGTAATCTGTATCTGTAGCTGTGGTTGTAGTTGTAGCTGCTACTGTTGCTGTATTAGTTTTATTTTTTTAGAAAAAGTCTATAAAAATGGCATTGTCGCTTGGCATTTTGTTGTTGGCGTTGACAAAACATTTAAATTGTAGGATATGCAGGAAGTTGTCTGGCTTTACGAATCGTAATAAAACATTTGATGATTGTGTTTGTGTGTGGGTGGGTCGGTTGGTTGTGGGTGTGTGTGCGAGAGTTATGGCAATGGCTCCACAGAGGCCACTTTGAGCGGAAAAAATCCGCAGCAGATTCTGTTAGATTAACCCCCCCCCCCCCCCCCCCCCCCCCCGAAAATAGTGTTCCAATTATTGTCGGCATATTTTAAGTGGGTATTTAATAAAGTTCGTAAAAATGGCTAAACTCTGAAGGCTTTTATCTAAACGGCGGCACAGGCGTCGTTTTTATGAGTCGTTTTAACAGAAAATCTCTAGATTTTTCGAGTGTGGCCTATTTTAAGTACACAGAGAGAAATAATCGTGAACACTCAAGTCCTTGAGGCAATGGAAGCTCAAACTGTTTTATGAACAGCGCTAGAACAGGGTTTTTCTTTTGTAGGTCGCAGCTTGCTCTCACTTCATTTATTTTTGAGTATTCCAAAAATATATTCTTAGTCTGGGGTACAAGCCGAACTTATATTGAGCAATTTCGGGCTCAATTTGAAAGACTATTGAATTATGGAAGAGAGACACTTTCTGATTGATCGTGTAAGAAGAAGGCTTCAATCCGGTCCAGAATCAAAACTCGTTAAATTGGATCGTCTCGGGTCTCTTGGGTCTTTGATGGGAACCTTTTAATTTCAAATTCCATCTATGTGAAATCTACTTTACTCACATATACTATATATGCAGTTTTTAGGGGTGCCTCAGAAATCTCTAGTGAGGTTTTCGAATTTAAGCTGCTTGCATTAAGCTTGTAAGTCTCTAGAGGTTTCTGTATTACCCACGAAAATTAATTTCTCTTCAAAGTTAAGTGAAGATTTATTTTTAGGACTATAAATAAGCTCGGCGTATAAGAAGTCAAAAGGAATTGTCAGCTTTAAAGACCTTGCCTTTTTAGAAAGCGTGGATAGCCAAAACTAGCATATCTCTACTTCTACCGAGACGCTTAAATTCACCGGAAATAGAGAGAAATGAGTTGGAACCAAAAGATTAGACAGGCCACCATCGAGAGGACTCGTAAAGAGAGAGCACCAATACGTTAAGCATTCAGAATGCAACAATCCAGGTGGTCCAGGTAGTGAGTCCGTTGCCTTGGAACGGCGAGGTGGTGGATTTGTATTCACTTCAAAGCTGAGACTTAAAAACATTTTCTTTTTAATTTTCCCATAATTATGTTTTTTTTTTACAATGCACTACTATCCCAAAATTATAGACAATAAAAAATGTAACCTACTGCAATCGAGGAACAAAGTGTTGATAATTTCTTTATCTCTAAAATGACAAAAATTTTCAACCTATTAAGACATAGGACTGGATCTTTAAGATATAAGATCCTTTTTAGAGAATATGGCATTAGGTTGATTTAATGATACCGCCAATAAAGTAAGTGCTCCTGGGGTTAGTGGCCCTGTTTATAAAGCCAGAAGTTCTTGTCCGTCGAATTCTTGAGTAAGGAGATTGTGTGGTCTCTGCTATATGTTACCCATCAAGGTAAAGTTAAATATGATATGTGCAAGCGCAATTATAATTGTTTGCTCTGCTTGTACTAGAATATGTACTTCATAGTCCCCAAATCGTTCTACAGTTACTACCAGGGCTGCCAACCGGTTTGAACCGAACCTGTTCGAACCCGGAGTTCCGACTTTCAGATTACTGTCAACCAAACCTCGAACCGAACCTATTAAGGTACTAAAGTTGAACCTGAACCTGTTCCGAACCTATAATTTCGGTTCGGTTTAACAAAAAGGTACTGTGGAAACACTTTTGGTACGTAAGTCGACACAATTTCCTTACAGTTTATTTCGGTTTTAGGTCGATTACTGTATATATTTGTATAAAGCATGGGCTCAACCAAGGTTCGAACCAAAACCGTTGCCCAAAAACCTCAAACCTCGAAATTCTGAGCCTGAACCAGGCAACTTTGAGGTGCAATCGAAGGGAATTCCGAAGTTTCGATATTAAAAAGAACTGATCCTTTACAACCACATTGAACTTTAATGCTTTCTGGCAATTTTAAATGCCTGTGGAAGAATTTGTACAGTTTATCCTTTCAGTTTACCCTTTCAGGCCCATCTTATTTTAGGATAAGCATAATTTGTTGGCTCGAAAAGGGCGGTCTGCTTCTTGTTTCGTCAAAATGACAATCTTCAGTAGATTAAGTAAATACATATGTATATAAAAATATATAAAAAAAATACTGCAGATCCTGCTTTAAGTTAAAATGGACCAACTTCAAAATTATTATTTTAAGAATTATTTAAAATAAGCTCCGTTTTCTCATGTTCCTGTTTTTGCAACTCCAGGTTGCTGTCTGTCTTCCCGGATCGTTTTTTAAATTGTTATTTTATAGATGTTACTTAAAATGTTTTAAGGGATTCTAAAAGGAATAGACGCTTTATCGATATTTCATATAACGATTCTGTAAATTTGGATTTGTATTGTTAAAAAAAATATTATGGACGTTCGTGTTAACAAACAGATCTCAGAGTTGGTAAGATAAAGACATTTGACATGTATTAGTCAAAATCTTCTTATAAACACATTAAATTCAAAATATTGTTCCTTATAGGAACAGATAGATATGCTATGTGACAAGTCTGTAAACCGGTTTGAAATTGGTTCAGAGTCACATCTCAGAAGTCTTTAAGGTATTACCTTGATATTTGATCTGAAGATTGAAAATATGGAGTTGGTTCAGAGCTGGTTTGGAACCGGCTCAAAGACTGAACGGGCTTAACAGTGATTTGGAGCTTTATCTCAAAAGCAATTTAATCTACGAATTTAAAAATTTGAAATAATTTTCTGGTTTACTATCGAACCGTTCATCACGCCACCACAATTTGGAAAACTCTAATTCCCCCACAGTTTTGTGGATCTATGATTTGTACCTTCCAGACCAGATCAGCAATTAGATTGTTAAAAATCAATTCAATGGAGCCTTAAAAAATGTGGGTTTCCCAAAAGCTATTAATATTCTATTACATTTTTTCTTTAAGCAATTTCTCCAAGGAAAACTGGAAAACTTAAAAAAGTTGAAAGCAGCCAGTCACCGCAATGGTGCTGTTGTGGAGGAAAATAACTCTTTTTTTTTGAGTTTTAATTATACATTGACTTGGTAAATACAACACCTGACTTCCACTCCCCAATGATTGTCTTTGTTGTTTTCAAAGATTTCATTAGTTTATTCCTATTGCGTCCCCAGTATTAGTGGGAATTTACATAGTTGCTAAAGGAAAACTATATGGCTTTAACTTAGGCTTTTTCTTTGGCTGCTTCAAAAGTCGTTTTTGCTTGTTGACTAACATTAGCAAATGCAATGGTCTGTTTTGTCGTAAAAAATGTATAACATCAAATTATTTTTTAAAAAAATGCGATTAAAGTGTCTTAAGTTTCCGAGTGAATTGCATCCGTGCCAGTACAGAAAAAAGATCACAATATGTGGCGTAATTGGTATCAAAATGGATTTAATCATTTAAACACCTAGGTTTTACTGGAATAGATCTCTTGTATATCAAAGTTTTCCTTACCCTCATTACAAAAGTTACATAGAATCCAGTACTTTCGAATTTTTGTAACTTAAATCATTAGCAGTTCTCGAATATGCATTGAATTGGTCTTTCAGCTGCTTGACGCGTTACCTTGAATGGCATTACGAACAAAAAAAAACTCAGCGGCTCAAGGTCTTGAGTGCATAATTCAGATAAGGCCAAATGTGGGTTCGCGGTAGCATTGAACGGGAGCGAATGGGACAGCCCTGAAAGAAGGCTGGCTGGTACTCAGGGACATGGCCAACCCATATAAAACAGCAGCAACAGCATCTCCAACACATGCGCGTAATTAATGAATTTTAATGACTTCTCTTTCATTTGTTTATTTATGGTTTTTGCTGCGCTGCTAGGTGCAATTGAAAATGGGAGCCAGCTTGCACTTTGACCTCAGAAAAGCCGAACAAACAATCGAGGAATCGAGCAATCGAGCAATAATAAAAACTCCATTAAGCACAACTGCCAGGCGCACGAAACAATTCGATGGAGTGCCAAAAAGAAATGGCAAGTGAGCAGAGAAACAATTGCCCCCAAGGGCAGTGTATTGGGCGATATACTTAAGCTGCTGTCAACCCGTAGGAGTGTCCAACAGCGCAGACAAACTGGCGACAAAAGACCCTGCTGAATGTGATTCAAACCTAATGGAGCTTACAGCCTCTAGCTGGTGCTGTCCCAGAGGACCAAGAAGCTGGGCTAAATTTAATTAAAACTGCATAGATGTGCAAACATGGCATGCACTTAAGGAACTTCACAACTTTCTCAAACACACACACACACACACACACCTGGACACGCACAAAGGTTAATGGTTAACACTACGCGTCGACGTTTCCGTGTTTCCGTTTCTACCATTGATATTTGACTGCCCCGCGGATCCTGTTTGTTGGCGACCGAGTTGTTAACGGTTCCGTGGCTGAAGCAGCACTGCTGTCCATGTTGCACGAGCAGCTCGTTTTTCAGGCTATCTGACTACACGACAGACAGCGACGATAACAACACAGGAGCCGACGACGAATGTAGGTCCCTGTTGCCAAACCGCACCCGCCGCCAATTGCCCAAGTCGGCGCTCAATTTGTGAGAGTGCTCGCTGGCTCTGGCTCGCTCGGGCTGTCCTTGTTGCCTATGTAGTACATGTACACTCCTCCGTTCCTTCCCGAAAATGCAATGGCAGAGTTGTGTGCTATATGTTTACACCTTTTTCGGGGGCTTCGCACAGGCTTAGCATACAACTTTGTAGGCTTAAAACTGAAGGACCACATTTGGCAATATGCAAGGTTAACCACTGCAAAATGTCAGGGCAGCATCTCGGCCCGCCGCCGCCCACTCCCACGAAAAAACACTTCAATCAGCCTGGCCTCGGTCTGAGAGGCTCATTTCATAAATGCGTTTATTATGCCATTTTCCCATTTCCCCATTATTTAGGCCCAGCCGCAGGAAACAAAGCAGAAAACCACCGACCACGGCGACACACACGCGCGCACACGGCGTATACGCAATTTCCGTCTGGCAGGCTGTTTATGTTGATGCTTCCTTTATCAAATGCAACACAGTTTTATTTCGCACAATAATGGTACTTCTCTTAAGCTGGGTCAGCAATTAAGCCCCTGGGGCCTAGCTAGGAGCAATTTCTACAACTTTTTGGTCCATCATTTTTGCATACTTTAATTTTGTGTTTTTGTTTGAAGTTTAATGGCTGTTTCCAAGTTTTGCAGCTAAACTCGTTGGCATTTATTTTGAGTACTCACTCACAACTTTTCACCCCTGGCTGCAGCTCAAGGATATGCGGCGATTTACTCACTCACTCAAGCCCGCCTCCTGCCGTCTGCCCATTGAGAGCACACAGGATGCGCGCGCGCTCTGGCAACAGCTGGCTTTCCTGCCAAAGGTTCAAAAACCTTGTGTTTGATTCAACATTCACAAACATGGCATGCACTGTGCCACTTCAGTGGTGGGTTGACGTTGGCATTTTAATGTCAATTTGGAAAAAAAAAATCTTTTTATTTTAGTTTGATTTAATTTAATTTTATTCAAAATTGTATGCCCATGGAAAACTTCAATCAAATTTCGATATTTTAAGGTAAAACAGCTTTTGTCCCATACATGTCGAACTTCAATACCTTACCATCTCTCAGATCTGTTTGCTAAAATGGACAGAGGGACAGTTGGAGGGACTTAAGCATGGACGGGTGGACAGACGAATGGACATGGCTATACCGACTCGGCTGTTGATGCTGATCAAGTATACATATATACATACATTTAGAGAAACGGCTTAGATATGTCATATGTCGATGTATGAATGAAAGTAAATTGACTTTGTCTCACTTAAAATTTAAATATTTTAGTACTTTTTACATCTAAAATCCTTTTATATTTGTAACGTGGAAGCAATTCCGACCACATAAAGTCCTCTATTTTTACAATGTAAAATGTCCTTCTTTTATTTCACCATCGCACTCTTCAACTTTGCAAGTGATCTTGCCGCTCGCTGTCTGCTGCACAACAGCTTCATGACAGCCAATGCTGAGAGCAAGCCTCAGGAAGCACATCCGATCTTAATATATTCCTGTTGACTTAGTTCAGAAATAAATAAATATTTGGCTGTACACAGCCTAAAGGGTCAAGCCGAGCTCCTCCAGCTTAACACCGAATCCGAACTGTAAAGTTTAAGAAGCTTTTTAATGATAAGTTACTTCAAAGCTGGCGCTAATAGCTTGTGAAGTGGGTAAGTTTTATAAAGAAACTAGTTTTTCATTAGATATCCCTAAGCGGGATCGAGCCCACGACCTCTTGCACAGCAGTCACACACACAACCCTTGGCACACACCCTGCCAGGAACGAATGCTTATTCTTTATAGGGCCGGAATGCTTCGTTCTCCCTGTTGCATATATTTGCATAACTTCAGGATCCCCTTTTACCCATTTTGAGTACAGCGCATAAAAATGCATTGAAGCAATATTATTTTTGTCATAAGCGGAACACATTATTATACCCTTGCAATGGGTATTATAATTTTGCCCAGAAGTTTGCAACGCATAGAAATATTCATTTCCGACCCCATAAACTATATATATTCTTGATCAGGGTGACGAGCTGAGTCGATTGAGCTTTGTCCGTCCGTCTGTCCGTCGGTCTGTCTGTCGGTCGGAAAACTAGTTTTAGTAAGAAAAACTTTTTTCTTTTAAATGGAAACGACTCCAAACTTTGTAACCGTAGGGTTTATATGTTTTTTTATAATTCTACCAAGTTTTATCAAAATCGGACAACTATATGGTATAGCTGCCATACAAAAGATAGGTCTAAAAAACAGTCTTAGTTAGAAAAACTATTTTGTTTTTAATGGTAGCATCCTGCAATTTTGTATTTGTTTGTTTCTCGTGCTTTTACACAATTCTACAAGTTTTTGTACAAATCGGATGGCTATATTATATAGCTCCCATACGAACGATCGGTCGGAAAATGGGAAAAAAGAATTTTTTGAAAATATTTAAGGGTAAGGCAAGGGTATAAAAACTTCGGCACAGACGAAGTTAGCTTAGCTTTCTCGTTTTTATACCCTTGCAAGCGTATTATAATTTTGCCCAGAAGTTTGCAACGCATAGAAATATTCACTTCCGACCCCATAAACTATATATATTCTTGCTCAGGGGACGAGCTAGTCGATTGAGCTTTGTCCGTCCGTCAGTCCGTCTGTCTGTCTGTCCATTCTACGAGAACTAGTCTTTCGGTTTTAAAGCTATCGAGCTGCAAATTTTGCACAGTCTTCTTTTTGATGCACACTACTAATAAGTCGGAACCGACCGGATCGGATGACTATATCTCATAGCTCCCATAGGAACAATCGGTCGGAAAACTAGTTTTATTGAGAAAAACTTTTTTCTTTTTAATGGAAACGTCTCCAAACTTTGTAGTCGTAAGTTTTCTATGTTTTTTTTATAATTCCACCAAGTTTTATTAAAATCGGACAACTATATGGTATAGCTGCCATACAAAAGATAGGTCTGAAAAACAGTCTTAGTTGGAACAACTTTTTTGTTATTAATGATAGCATCCTGTTTGTTTCACATGCTTTCACATAATTTTACAAATTTTTGGCCAAATCAGATGACTATATAATATAGCTCCCATACGAACGATCGGTCGGGAAATGGGAAAAAGAGTATTTTTTGAAAATATTTAAGCGAGCACTTGCAAGGGTATAATAACTTCGGCACAGACGAAGCTAATTTAGCTTTCTCGTTTAGTCGGCTTTTATTGTTAACCGGCTAACCCAACTAAAGAGGTCTAATTGAACCCTGAGTCAGCTGTAAGCTAAACCGCTACCGAAATGGGATATGGCTTTAAACCTAATTTCAACTGGTTCATCTATCTCGTTCGAGACTTCCTGCTACCGACCAACATACCAAGTTCAAATAGTTTCTGAGATGTGAATCGAAACCACTTTTGAACTGGTTTATCTTACTACTAACCTACACACCATATTTAAGGTTCGTAGCTTAAATAATTCTTAAGGAATGACTCTGAACCACTTCTGAACTAATTTTCGTAACTGTGCCTAAACCACTTTGTGTACCGCTTTTTTAACACTTGGCTTGCTAAAAATTTCTTAAAGATCAGTACAGCGGCTTTGACATCTACAAGGAGCCAACCAACAAACAAACAAATGTGAATACGATTTTCCATTTGGTGCTTAAGTATTCAATTGGTGGTGTGAGCTACTCGAATGACGCGAAGTGTGCAAACCATATCTTGTTATATTTGTGTATGACAGAAATTGTATAACAGACGACTAATTTTAAATAAGCGCCCAGAAGTTTCCATGAGCATCTGACCATCTCGCTTGCACCGCACCAACAACGATTGTAAACGTTTGTGAAAACAAACAGTGCGTCACGTAGCCAACTCAACACTAGCAAGCCCGCTCACACCCCAAGCGAAGTCGGGGAAAAAGAGCGGGAGAGCAATGTGCTGCGAATGAGACAGATAGAGGCTTCATGAAATTTCGAAGAGACAGCTGCTAGGGTATAAATAGAGCTGCTCAGCCCAAACGTCGTCATTCGTCAAGTAAAAGTGCTCAAGTGTGGTTTATAGTGTAGCTGAAACTCGAAAAATTATATGTATCTATAGATACAGATACTGAAAAAATATATATATATAACTATTACTCATCAACCATGGAAAAGTGTAAAAAATCGGATCGCAAAGGCGAAGCAGTCCAGTTAACAAAACAAACCAAACCACCTTAGAAGATGGCAGATTTTGCTCTGAAATTGAAACAAAGAAAACCTCAGGAAAAGCAGTCATCTGGGGAACGTCAGGGAATTTCACTTTGCGGAACCTGAGTTTCTACTGTTCGACTAGAAAGAAAGGCTCTCTAGGCAGGCTGAGGCCGTAGGTACATGGCCTTGATCCGAGTGTACGTGGATTTCTACTAAATTTGGATAGGAAGCCAGGTATAAAGTGTGTTCTGATTCGATGCTTTTTGTTATACGTAAGCAAAACTCTTAGTTTAAGGCGTAGTTGTATTACTCAACATACAAACATGGGTACATACTACATACATATGTCATACTTTTGTAGTTTCAACGCATTGCGTAAAACATAAAATTTTCTTGTTGAAAATATTCCACCCCTTGCCCAAGCAGCGTTCTCTCGAAAGTTCTCGATTTTTCTTTTTCTACCCTGAAAATTCTCTACTCTAATATTTCTCAACCTCCTCTAATCGCTGTTGAGGTCACCAGCTGCCTTTTTTGCTCTCTGAAAAATCTCGTTTTCGTTCTACTCTCAAGTGATTGTAGCTTCATCTCGCTTGCACTTGCGGCACAGTCGCTTACCCCTCCAAACACGATTGCAATCGTCACCAGAAATCGCTCTGGCCCTCCCCGACGTTTCTAAACGTTTTCCCCTGAATGAGGGGAAAATTCCTTTGTTTGGCATTCCCTTTTTGCTGTACGTTCCTGGTCGCTTCTATTGGCAATTTTATCTTAATACTTTTAAGTTCTTAGCTGATAATCTTAATTGCATTTCCATTTCTTTAAAGTACAAGTTAACCAAGCATTATGTATATTTCTCTCTCTAAACTTTATAGTTGGGCGTTGAAAGTTGATACGCGATCGATCCGAGTTACTCTCAAAAAGCCCGCGTGAGCAGGGGGCTACTCGGAAGTGCTGAAATATGCGCTTACTTAGCCCGAAATGCCGCGTGTGGTGAGAATTTGCCCACGACTCTCTTGTTGTTGTCGTGGTGGGTACATCGTTTCGATTGGATTGATTGTACGGATTTGATTATAGGAACCGGTGTATCGACTTCTCTGCTTTGCTAAGAGTTGTTTACCTATCTACCTGAACTTGAATCATCGTCTCTGGAGTAGCAAAATGAACGAACGCGTCGAAATAATAATGGTAGAAATGGAATTAAACTTGTTATTAACTTTTTTTACTCCTTGAAAACTGGACTATAATCCTACACCAAAAATGTGTCACTTAAGTTGTTAACTAGCTGAAACTCTTCATGGACATTTTTCTGAATTTGTACACTTCACGACTTAAGAACTACCCACAAATATTGTAAAAAAAGAATGGAAAACCCAAAAAGAAAATAGCTCACTTATAGAAAAGAAGCAACAAAACATATTAAAAAGCTAATATTTTCCAAAAATAAAGTTCGAAACATTTGTTCGTCAAATTTTTTATTTTAAGCTTAAATTCAATTTCAGTTAGATCATCAAAGCCGATACAACATTCAGAACTTCTACAAAGCGGAGGAAGGGCCCATTGATCTCAAGACTCAAAAATTGTTTAAATTAAAAGGAAGGGCCTTTTGATCTCAAAAACATTGGCTTCTATATTCTCTTAAATTTTAAATATTTTTGACTTACGATATAAACAGGTTGGTAATTAAATTGAATATCTATATATCTATAGAGATAATGAACTGACCTAATCCGAATCTACGTCTTGTTAGGAACGTTTACATATGAAGTGTTAAATATGGAACACTGATTTTAATTCAAAATGCGTCTTCGAAATAAGAATGTAATAGAAGAAAAATGTAAGGAATAAAAACTTAAGGTGTATAAAACATGTAAAAACTGAGTCTGAAAAAAAACAAAAGGAATGTTTACTTGAAGACTAACCAATTATATAGAAAAAATTGTGTCTTCGATCTACAGATGAAATGAAGGTAAAATGACAGGAAGATTTACTAAAGAAAAGGTGTTAAATTTTTTTTTAGCTAAATTAGTGATAGGAAAATGTGAGGAAGGTTTACTAGGGGGGAGCAAGATATTAATAATTTGCGTCTTCGATCTATCAATGTTACGAAAGGAAAAAATAAGGAAGGTGTACTTATAGGCTGTTAAATACAAATGTTTAAAAACGACATAATTAGGGAGGTGTACTTAAAGGGTGTAAAATATGAAATCTATATACTAAATCAAAATGCGTCTTCGATCTACAAATGAAAAAAAAGGAAAATGTGAGGAATGTAAAGAGTGTAAAATATGAAATCTATATACTAAATCAAAATGCGTCTTCGATCTACAAATGTAATGATAGGAAAACGTGAGGAAGGTTTATTAGAGGTGTGTAAAATATTAATAATTTGCGTCTTCGATCTACCAATGTTACGAAAGGAAAAAATAAGGAAGGTGTACTTATAGGCTGTTAAATACAAATGTTTAAAAACGACATAATTAGGGAGGTGTACTTAAAGGGTGTAAAATATGAAATCTATATACTAAATCAAAATGCGTCTTCGATCTAAAAATGAAAAAAAAGGAAAATGTCAGGAATGTAAAGAGTGTAAAATATGAAATCTATATACTAAATCAAAATGCGTCTTCGATCTACAAACGTAATGATAGGAAAACGTGAGGAAGGTTTATTAGAGGTGTGTAAAATATTAATAATTTGCGTCTTCGATCTACCAATGTTACGAAAGGAAAAAATAAGGAAGGTGTACTTATCGGCTGTTAAATACAAATGCTTAAAAACGACATAATTAGGGAGGTGTACTTAAAGGGTGTAAAATATGAAATCTATATTCTAATTCAAAATGCGTCTTCGATCTACAAATGTAATGATAGGAAAACGTGAGGAAGGTTTATTAGAGGTGTGTAAAATATTAATAATTTGCGTCTTTGATCTACCAATGTTACGAAAGGAAAAAATAAGGAAGGTGTACTTATCAGCTGTTAAATACAAATGCTTAAAAACGACATAATTAGGGAGGTGTACTTAAAGGGTGTAAAATATGAAATCTATATACTAAATCAAAATGCGTCTTCGATCTACAAACGTAATGATAGGAAAACGTGAGGAAGGTTTATTAGAGGTGTGTAAAATATTAATAATTTGCGTCTTCGATCTACCAATGTTACGAAAGGAAAAAATAAAGGAAGGTGTACTTATCGGCTGTTAAATACAAATGCTTAAAAACGACATAATTAGGGAGGTGTACTTAAAGGGTGTAAAATATGAAATCTATATTCTAATTCAAAATGCGTCTTCGATCTACAAATGTAATGATAGGAAAACGTGAGGAAGGTTTATTAGAGGTGTGTAAAATATTAATAATTTGCGTCTTCGATTTACCAATGTTACGAAAGGAAAAAATAAGGAAGGTGTACTTATCGGCTGTTAAATACAAATGTTTAAAAACGACATAATTAGGGAGGTGTACTTAAAGGGTGTAAAAAATTAAATCTATATACTAAATCAAAATGCGTCTTCGATCTACAAATGAAAAGATAGGAAAATGTGAGGAATGTAAAGAGTGTAAAATATGAAATCAACATACTAATTCAAAATGCGTCTTCGATCTACAAATGTAACGATAGGAAAACGTGAGGAAGGTTTATTAGAGGTGTGTAAAATATTAATAATGTGCGTCTTCGATCTACCAATGTTAGGAAAGGAAAAAATAAGGAAGGTGTACTTATAGGCTGTTAAATACAAATGTTTAAAAACGACATAATTAGGGAGGTGTACTTAAAGGGTGTAAAAAATTAAATCCATATACTAAATCAAAATGCGTCTTCGATCTACAAATGAAAAGATAGGAAAATGTGAGGAATGTAAAGAGTGTAAAATATGAAATCTATATACAAATTCAAAATTCGTCTTCGATCTACAAATGTAACGATAGGAAAACGTGAGGAAGGTTTATTAGAGGTGTGTAAAATATTAATAATTTGCGTCTTCGATCTACCAATGTTACGAAAGGAAAAAATAAGGAAGGTGTACTTATAGGCTGTTAAATACAACTGAAACAAAAGGAAAATGTGAGGAATGTAAAGAGTGTAAAATATGAAATCTATATACTAAATTAAAATGCGTCTTCGATCTACAAATGAAAAGATAGGAAAATGTGAGGAATGTAATGAGTGTAAAATATGAAATCTATATACTAAATCAAAATGCGTCTTCGATCTACAAATGAAAAGATAGGAAAATGTGAGGAATGTAAAGAGTGTAAAATATGAAATCTATATACAAATTCAAAATGCGTCTTCGATCTACAAATGTAATGATAGGAAAACGTGAGGAAGGTCTATTAAAGGTGTGTAAAATATTAATAATTTGCGTCTTCGATCTACCAATAATACGAAAGGAAAAAATAAGAAAAGTGTACTTATAGGCTGTTAAATACAACTGAAACAAAAGGAAAATGTGAGGAATGTAAAGAGTGTAAAATATGAAATCTATATACTAAATCAAAATGCGTCTTCGATCTACAAATGAAAAGATAGGAAAATGTGAGGAATGTAAAGAGTGTAAAATATGAAATCAACATACTAATACAAAATGCGTCGTCGATCTACAAATGTAATGGTAGGAAAATGTGAGGAAGGTTTATTAGAGGTGTGTAAAATATA